>VXAL01018408.1:572971-688043 GCA_013399475.1 Chauna torquata
ACAACAAAATCACTAGTGTGATAAAACATGTACATCTAACCACGGCAGAATATCAATCCTGCTGTTCCTGGCTCACATTCAATCTTATGAAGAGACAGAATGAAGACTTTTAAAAACTTAGTCATAACTAACACACTAGCACAGTCCAATTACAACAAAAGTTTCTTTTTCCAGGACCAAAAAATATCACCAGGGGCTCCCATTAGGAGAGTCCCAATGTTCTCAGACGTTGTACTCCCTTTGGGAATAAAGTGGACGATTCTCCCCATTGCATAAGGCCTTTTAGTGATAGATAAAAAAGGTGGGCAGGAGCCTTGCTGTGAAAGTACTTCTGCCACCACATGCACTGCCCAAGGCAGTTCTACAAATGCCTTCCTACGTGCTCCCGCTTGCCAACCCAGCCCCGATAAAAGGAGGATGCCAAGGCAAAAACTCATCCTGAAAAATTTGTAGATGCAGGAAGGAAAAGTGGAGCAAATGGCATTTTTTCCCATCTATTTTCAGAAATAAAAGTAGGGATGGACAAAAAGGAGTCATGAATAAAAAGTGCTTACGCATATATCTACTGC
Organism: Chauna torquata; assembly: GCA_013399475.1. Lineage (NCBI taxonomy): Eukaryota > Metazoa > Chordata > Aves > Anseriformes > Anhimidae > Chauna > Chauna torquata. Next base: position 573,541 of record VXAL01018408.1, read on the forward strand.
ATATGCAGCCAGTGGCAATTGGGTGCCTTAGCTTGGGCTCATCATAACTGTCAAATGGCCACAACCAGATGACAAGAAAAGCAGAGAGAAGGCCAGGAATAATCTCTGACCTCCCCACATAGAAGTGGTCCTACAATCAGTTCCATAATTTAACATTACTCGTTTGACTTGATGATGTTCACAGCCATCTACCAGCACAACAGCACAGTTGCAGGCAAGAAATGAGCACTGTTCTTCATTCTCAGAGGCAGCTAAGCAGTATGTACAGTACTTCCAGGGCAATTATGTTGCATGATGCTCTAAAATAAATTCAATTATTAAACAACACCACATGTCACTTCCCTCCAGCTGAAAACACAGCATACAGTTACTTTGTTACAAAATCAAAACCCGCTGGAGAAAAAATTATTAGATTTCACTAAAAAGCTTCTTTCTTTGCTGCAGCATGAGGTAATAGTGTAATTACAAGTTTTGGTAAGCGTTAACCTCCTCTCTGAGCACTTGTTCAACGTCTCTCTCATTGCACTCCCCCACCCACAAAATGCCTGTGTGCATAAGTTCTCCCCTCCACGTTTCTTCCCCTGCCTAGAAGCTCACTCGTTTATGGGCAAGCACCAACCGCTCTGCAGCGAACTTGCAAATTCAATACAAACATCACTGCATCGTCTCCCAGCACGGCCGCCTGACCTCGCAGCCAGGAGGGCACCTCACGCACCAGCAGCGGGTGAATTATTTTCCCTCCCACATCTCCTCCTTCCACGTCTGAGAACACCACTCCCAGCCTCGTGCTCAAGCAGCCCTGCGATACCGCCATCCGCTCAGCTGCCTGCTTTGCCCTCAGCGCGGCATCTGGATGCTCAGCAGGTCACATCGCTTCCTGCCCTGCAATTTATTGAATATCAAACGCTCCTCCTGTCAGCCCAGCTAAATCATTCATCCCTACCCTGATCATCTCCTGCCTCAATTACTGCGACTCCTTCCTACCTGCTGTCCAATTCCCATATGCTTCCTTCCTTACCAGCCTGTTCAAATCACAGCTGCTAAAATTTTCTTCCTAGTCTGATAGTCTGGAAGCATCCTTCCCTTCCTCCCAAGATATACATAAGCTCTTATAGTCCTCTCCTCCTACCCAGCATGCCATGTCTAACAACAGCATGTGCACACCCTCGGCTCTGCAGAAATCCTTCCCTTGCGTCCTGGATTTCATTTCTTATTGTGAAGAGAAGAGACCAAGAGAATTCTTACTCTTCCCTTTCTCCTTCTTTAAGCCACCAAACCCACAACCTTTATTTTCTCCCCATTTTTGTTCACGTCACTCCTCTGTTATCCCTTACCCCAAGGTTTTCATTAAAGGACTTTTCATTACATGGCAAGCTCAAGAATTAACGGGTAAAGTACTTTATATAAAAAAGTGGGAACATTTGTCATGTTACAACCTTAAAACCAGTGCTTTATAACAAGAACCAATTTTGGCTTTTCTCCTTTGTTGAATTCACTAACTGTTCAGCTTTTCATATTTCCTTTGTCGTTTTTTTTGTCAGTGGTGGTGGTTTTTTTTTTGCATTTGGGATTGATATTAAGGAACACTGGCAACATGGCTTGGCAATTTAAAAGCAAGTTCAGGTACTTTAAAATCTGTAACGCACACACTCTCCACTACTCATCTTTTACACCTTCATAATAACACTAGCTGTTGGTAGCATCCAAATAGGCTTAAAATTTGTGGATTTCCCTTTATGCTAAATTTGCAAAAATTGTGAAAAGGAAAAGAAACACTAAGAGACAAGGAGCCTGCAGTGTCGTCGCTTTATGCTGGAGTTTGAAGGGGGGAATATCAAAATCTTCCAAAAATACCACTCCACCTTGGCCTGTTAACTCCCTACTACTACTCCCCTGGTTATGAAGCAGATACTGTATGGAAGAGAGTGATTACAAATGCTATTTCCCAAAAGAAATTCCGAGGGAGTATCACAGCTCGGATACCATGTGGAATTTGGCAAATAAAATATGGTTGCTCAAGTGGGAAACCAAATATGCAGGACAGAAAAGAGGAGATATCAAACAGCCCCAACGAGGAGAGAGGTCCCAATGAGCTAAGCTCAGAAATCACATCTCCAAAACTGAATACAGGAGACAGGAGGAATTGGAAGTACAATCTGTGAGCTAGCGATAAATACATTTTAAAAGTTACAACTAAGACAAGACAGTAAAATAAATATCATTGTTTAAAAAAAAAACCAAAGTGCCCTGCAGAGAACATGGAGGGTAAGAAAAGCATGAGAGAATAACATACAGTTATGCAGCTTCGAGAGGAGAAATCCTGTCAAATATTAAAGCAAGCCCTTTATTCATTTCTGGCTGGTAAGAAATGCATTGAACACCGTAGACAGAAGATCACCAACTAATTTCAGGTGAAGAGGTTGGAAATAAAAAAAAAAAACAAGTAATATTCTTTGAGATTCACAACACCTTTATTTGGTGCCCCTTAAAAATTATGAACAGGTTTTTCAGAACTAAGAGAAAAAGATGAAGAAGAAACACACAAAAACACAACTGGATACTAGCACAGTTGTGATGAAAAGCACCCTTAATTGGTAAAGTTTCTAGTTCTAAAAACCAAGGATTGAAAACTATCTGACAAAATCTCATTTGCTCTGGAATTAAAGCAGAAGTAGATCTAAAACTTTTTGAAGAAAGTAGTGAAGCGAGAGAGAAACCACGTCTCTTGAACAGTGGAAGACAATATAGAAAAAATAATAGGATGCTAAGCTTAAGGAAAAAAATGGACAATGAGGCCAGTCGATTCATTAGGAATAGCCAGAAAGATCTGAGAACTAGTTTAGAATAAACAGTAAAAGTTGTTGGACATGTTTCGTGAAGGATTATGTGGAACAGATACGCTTCCTTCACACAAAAGTCAACCAGCCATCGTGTGGACTGACACCAGCTTCAGTAAGAAGAGGGGATGAGACTGGATAATCCCATTATATATGAGTTTATATCTGAATTTTACATGCTTTCAGTGAGTTTAAAATCATTATTAGTTGATTTATTTAACACAATTTGGCAAAGTAAAAATATTTCTTTCTCCTACAACTAAGAAAGCATAGTTTCAATAGTTAGAGACTGGAATAAAGGCTTATTACATAAACCTGTTGATAAAAATGTTGACGCAGAGATGTTTACCTAAATGTCTACAGATAGAAGAAAAAGTATACTAATTGGATTTATGCACCCAGGAAAGGATTTATGGTAGACAAACAAACTGTAGGTAGTCATAGGACGTCCTTTAAGCTGCTATAAACATGCATAAAAAATTACTCACTGTGATATAGGCACTGAAAAGTACAAATGGTTTCAAAGACTAATCAGATAAATCCATCAAAGAAAGTTCAGCATGACCTAATAGACACAAAGCTGTGGATACAACCTCTGGCTCAAAAAGTGCCTGGGATGCTGTTTTCCAAAACTAGAAGGGAACATTAGGGAAAGTGGTTTTTTTTAGACTTGATATTCAATTTCCTAAAAAAGACGCTTTCTGACAGTGGCTAGTATCAGGAGGATACTGGGTTAGAACAGGACCTCTGGTCTCTCCTAAAACAGTTCTTGGTATGGTTTACTCTTTCTGGACCCCCTCCACAAAAAGCTGGTAACTGAAGAGAAATATTTAAGTGTTCCATGACAGAACTTACTTCACTGTAACTTATGGGCACCTATTTCTGATTTGCATGAGGGCCTTAGACCTGCTGGATGGGAATACAGGAGGCTAAGGGTGAGACTTTTTGAGATGTGATGTCCCACCAGCTCAAAGTGGAATGCTACTGAGAATTCCAACAGGAAAAGATAGAAAATTGCTTGTTATTTATAGGTAGGCACCACACAGAGAACAAGAATGGCAGAAGGGCACCTCAGTTCTGAAAAATTCAGATCACTCTGATTAGAAAATAAATTAAAACCCATTTACCTTTCAAGGTGCCTTCAGATCCCTGCTCAAATGATCTTCTCATACCTCCCCACTAACCAAAAGTTTTAAGGGAAATATGACTCAACTCTTTCTAGGCCAAACCTTCCTGGGGAAGTATATAAAAATCTTACTAAGAAATCTACAATAACCTAAATGGGATAAATACTTTTCTTTTGCGGTGTCTTCCAAGGAAAAATGAAAATAAACACAGAAGAGCTCTCTATAGACCCCCTTTTGAGGGACTGAAATGCACATACAAAGAGTTTTGTGGTTTTTTTTTTATTATTATTTGCTGGTAAACTATGAACTTCTCAAACGTAAAAGGGATCAGCTCCTTCCATCTCTGAAAACTTTCTCTGTGCCACTTTCTAAGAAATCCTCAAAGCTGAAAGCATATCTTAACACCATCTGTCATAATAGCCAACTTTCTGGACTATGCGTTGCAAAGACTGAAACGCAGCCTAGCTCTGCGTTTTAAGGCACTCCAAAAACGATCCAAACGTGCTTGGGGTTTAATGTTTGTTACCTAACACCAAAAAATATCTACAGAAAAATGGTGTATAAAAGCAATTATTTGTCACACACACACACACACACACACACACCCCAAAAAACATCCGTCTAATCGCATGACTTTGTAATCTCCCCTATTCAGGCCAGAATTGTCTACGCAGGCAAAAACATGAGTTTTCTGTTTCTTCCTCAAAACGTAGTAAATCATATTAAACATATCTGCAAATGAAGTACTCAACATTCTTCCTTTTTATTTTTTTTCCCACTGAACTTCCAGCATAGGGTGACAGCTTCCCACAACAGCTGGGCCTCTCTCAATCCTGTAAATAATTTTTTGATTTGGGCAAGTTTTCTAGAAGAGGTAATCACTTTTGTTGGACCACCTACTGTTAACTACATGACACAGGTAGAAAAAACAGATGAAGAGCAATAATGATCCCATGAGCAACAGGACTGGCCTCACTGAAAGACACTGAGGATGCAGCTTCCAGTGAGGTTCCAGAAAGCAGGAGGTTGTCACCATCTGCATTGCGAAGGTCTCCATGATGCTAAGGAGGTGATCCTTTATAGGTTGGCAGTCTACATTTAAACGTGGTGCTTTGCCACGACATGAAGCTAAGACCTGTTTCTCAAGAAAACAATGACAACTTTTTTTTGGCAAAAAATAAAAGACTATGCCCATTAGATTTTTCATTTTGGCCGAAGGATCCCGTTGCAGAGTCACTATCGCTAAGCAAATTTCCAAATCATTGCTGGCAAAAAGCTGGGAAACCTCTACCTTCATGATGGCCTGAAGAGACACAAGACACCAAGGGACCATTACACCTGCTGTGTGTGATGTACATCAGAAAGAAGTGGGCACAACACACAAGATATCTGAACAACGTGCAGCACAGCTGTGTCCAACCAATGGATTTCCATTTTGGTTTTATTTGTGCTGCAGACAATCTTTATTTTATTCAAATCTACCACACACCACCAGACAACGGCTTACACAAGAACTACGTTGTAGTCACTGCTTAATATTTTGGGGAACTTTCACGTGGGATGCAAATACATTTGGATGTGTGGGGTGACGCTCCACTCTAAAGATTTTCCTGGGCTTTTCCAATCTGATCTCACAGCCTTGTGTTGAAAAGCAATCTAATTCATCCTAGATCGGTACCTCTGCTGTGACAGCCAAGATCTGGAAGTTTATAGCACTGCCTATGGCAAAGCACTGCTCTCTGCTAACGCACCCAAGCAGTAATCTTGTCCACACAAAAAACCCACATCCCCTCAACAGAAGCATTTTGATAGGCACCATTTACACAGCACAAATATGTATGATTTTAAGGGTCACCTCTAGGCATTAGATGAGTCAGCTTACAGAGGCAATTTTTTTTCTGCAGGAACTTAATTATGCCTCTGTACCAGCTATCACAGCCAATCTTCATGACCACGCGCTTTAGACTCTCAGTGCTGGTAGCGGCGCTGGACATAGTGAGTACATCCAGACCTACATATAAAAACTTGCCTGCAAAGCTACTGGGCATAAAAACGTGAATTGGTTGCTAACCACAACGATAAAAAGAAGGCTAATTTTGCATATAAGTTCATTATTGGAAAGAGAACAATGCAAGGGGATTTTCTAAATTTTCTACTTCTTCTAATCGACACTGCTTATTTGGAGTGACACAAAAAGCTTGACTTCTAGCATCTGGATATATGTACAGCAGCTCGAGGAGTCACCTGCACAGACAAACTTCCTAACCCAAATGAGAATTTCTGAACCTTTAGAAAAAAAAGAGCCTATTTCAGATCTGCGCATTGCCCTTTCCCTGTCTAATACTTCCACTAGTAACTCCACATTGCCAGACATCAACTTTTTCTGTCCAAGGATGAAGCAAGGTCTAAGTGAACCCTTAACCTGGGTTTCCCTAGGAATTCGTATGTAAACTGGAGCAGGTGGGATGCACAAGTGGGAAAACTGGGATAAAAGGAATAGCAATGATGAGACTTCCTTAAACAAGCTGTGACCTTCGAGGCCCAACACTGACACAAATGTTACTCCTAAAAATTGAATTTTGTCATTTATGTGCAAAAGATAGTACACCATTTTTGAAAAAGGCACTCAATAGTGTTTTACATTTAAAATAGTTCAGTACAGCACATGCTAGCAGACTGGACACACCAACCACCTGAGATGTCACTGAAGTGAAGGCAGCTTTGGAAAGCTGAACTTGCTTGTCGAGACTGATAGTAAGGAGTTGAATCCTGATCAAAGGGTGCTCTTCTGTCATCAGATGAGGTCCAAGAGCTTCCTGGTGTTACAGATACAGTAATGCTCTGTTTTTTACATCAAATCCATAAAATGGCATGAGGGCTGCGGTGCTCATAGCTTACTTTGAGCTAATTCAAAGGACCCAGCAAAAAAGGCTGTGGAGATGAAACAACTGCACTGGTGGTTTTAAATCGGTGGTGAGATTTCGCAATTGGTTAAAAATCTGAGCTGAAGTACTGATGATTGACACAGGAAATACCAGAAGCAAGTGTCTTTCAAAAACTGGAATTTCAGAACATATTAAAAACAAAATCCTTTTTATCCTACTTGTAAATCGAAGACCTGGAGGTGACCCTTCTGAACAACACGGTGTACTTACAAAGAAATAACATTTTATATTTTTATACGAGCAAAAACATATCGAAGATTGAAAGTCTATAAAGTTGAAAGGAAACATATGGCTTTTTTAAACTGTTATTAGCTTAATTCAACTTTATCATTAGCTTAACTCAGAGGTTAACACATTTCATATTTCAAATTACCAGTCATATCTATCTGCTACAGGCATGCTGAACAAATACCATATAAATCACAGAGCCTGACAAGATTTAATAGAAAAAGCTGTTAAATTGACCTATAAATATAACGCATTACAATGCATCAGCTGGTGTTGCCACTTTCTTGGAATCCGTGGAAGAAATTAGGATAGTTGTCTAATACCCTCTTTCAAGTGTTTTACATGACCGTGGGATTCAAAACTTAAACCCAAGAAAGCAATCCCACATCCAGTGTTTTACCTCCAAGTTATACTTCAACAGTGCGCTGAAAGTTAGAGCAAGACTCCAACACCTTCCCCTGTTCGCATCATCTCTGATCTGTCTGAAGCAACGCAACGGTTTACCTCTTTGACAAGTGCACTTACAGTTATTTTAACATCACTTTTTTGAAACCCAGCAGTTCTGCAAACCCAATTTGCTTTGAATCTCGTTCTCTCTTTGCTGGGGGAGGCAGAATTTAATATTTATGATCCGTGCTCCTGTAAGGGAGTATTTGCAATTCTTCTGATACATGTTACTGGGTTAATCATCTTTTCTTTCGTGAAATGTAAGTATCTTTTGTTCCTACAAGGTAATGAAGGAGAGTTACTCATCTTCATAATTAATGTTGAATTTTAATTAAACCTATTAAGTGAACATGTCAAATGTTTGTCACTTTCAAAGCAGCATAAAAATTACACTCAATAATAAATGTTACTTATTTCATGTTGCCCTGGGTTATACTGCAGCCACAGTATCTGTAACAAAATCCCTATGCTATTTTATTTGGTATTAATATGATTTATTATGTTATAACAAATGTATTTTATTCAGTCCTCTGTACCACCAGCAGCACAAGGATAAATTTCACCGTAGACCATGCTGGTGTGTGCTGTACAGTATGCTGTGAAATAAATGAGCTTGTAAGGACACATATACACTTTCCCCTATCTTCCTGAACTTTGCGTAATAATCTCAAAATGCACTATTTATGCATCTCTTCTCCTGCAACCAGACTAGTCAAATGAGCAGCTCACATGAATAAACATAAGGATGTAAGGAAATGTTTGAAAGATCAGAGACTGAATTAGCAGGGTAGGCATCTTCTTATTTGAATATCTAGTAAAAGTACATGATATGAAGGACACTGGGGATGAGAAAAAGACTCTGCTCTGAAAAATGATCCTAGAAAAACAGGATTATAGCTTTCCATGCTAAGTATCTGTAATGCCATACTCAATGCATTTGCTTTCAAAGCACCAGTTCTGTTTTCTCCTAAAAGCCTGTACTTCTTGATCAGCCCAGGATCTAAAAGTCAGCCTGTGTTCCAATCTTCTCACATACCATCACCAATAATAAAGATCTCAGAAGCTCAACTCTATACCAGTTATATCACACAGTCCTACAGTTTTTCCTAAATCCTACAGTTTTTCCACTAAATCCTAAGTGATTTGCAGTCAAAACACCCAAAATATCCCCAAAGACCACCAGTTTGGGGGTAAGAAATCCATTCGTCAGGTACAACAGAGCCAGGAGAAAACAGCCCTGTGAGAGGATTGGACCAAGGCTGAAAAAAATGCTAGATGCCACAAGCCATATCCTCCCATTCCAAATACAGGTGAACTTCTTTGCCTTTGCTAATGACAACATATCATGGTAATAAATTACTCAATTAATTCCTTTATTCCCTTACCCCAGTTTTCTCTTGGGGACACAGCAAGAACACTACCAGTATTTGAACACGGAGATGTCACGACGGATACAGTACAGGTACACTGCATCGAGGGGGACAAAAGAGCATGTTTTTCACCAACCCCGACACAGTCCTTTTAGTAAGGATGTAAAAGCCCCAGGATGGTGATGCACAGGCATTAGCTGGCTGTCTTTGATGAACTGGCTTCCAGGGTCCTGAGCAATAAGCAGCATCAGCAGATGTAACCATGAGAAAAGCAGAGCCATGAGTAAGCTTTTAAGAGCAGAATGAAGTTCCTTTCTAGGTAACTGGGTGAAATCAGGTGTTTGATTCTTCTTCTTGTATCTGATAAGGTAACGCCAGCTACCTTAAACAGTAGTCATCTCTCTCCACACTACTACGTAAGTGTGCCAGTGTCATTTTAGCTTTCATTACCATTAGTCTGTAGGGCAGGAGAACTAAGCACATTAGCATTGTGACATTTGACTATTAGAAATTAGTGCTTTCACTTGTGTTTTGATGAGTATAATAGACACACGAACGTGGATGCTTTTTAATCAGCAGGAGGGAAAAATGGAATATTCCTCTCAGATCTGAGATAAATAAAATATAAACTACTTACAGAGGGGGCTTTAAATATGAGAGTATAGAGTACCCTGCTTTACCCTGTTAAAAAGTGGCATGAACAGCAAACAGGTCTCTTTACCTGGGTGTCCAGGTAAAGAAGTTTGTCGACATTACATGAACCAGCTTTTCTAAATCTTTTGTATTTTTGTCAGTCCGCATCATCCCAGCCTTTGAAGACATCTGAAAGTCCAGAAACACCAAACCACATCTGAGACACGACCATAATTCACAACCTTAATGGATACATTCTTGTTCCATTACACAGATATTGATTTACTCTCTGTTGTAATAAATATTATAGAAGCTTTTTGACACTGACCAGCTTGCAAGCTGGTAATCAAAGAGAAACAACCGTAGCGACCAAATCTATAAGGAAGCATTTTTTACAATCAGATAACTACCAGAGCAAAGATTGAGAATGCCAAAGTCATGGAGATGAAGGCAATCATACAACAGATGGATGTTCACCCACCCAAAAAAATCCAGCTAGACCCCTTCCTCTACCAATTAACAAAGCGCTAAAGCCAAGGGGGCTATATGGAGGCACTTAAATTTGCATGCTTTGGAATTTCAGTGACACACATGATTTACAGAATCACAATCATATGCAGAACTAGCCCTTGGAAAGCCACTTGAGTAGTAGAACTTGGAGGGGGAAAACAAACAAACAAACAAATTAAAAAAAATATTGCCTTGTATCTAAATGAGACTACAACGAACAAAAAGAGAACAAAAGGTGTAGAGAGTTATTAACGCTCAAACCACACAACCACGTCTGTGGACAGACACAACAAGCTCTGTCCAAAGAGAGAAGTAACACTAGGCTGGCAGAAGTGAGATTTCCCCTGCGTTTTCAAATGACTCCATGACTCCCTGATTCAGTAGCAGTGGAAGGATCTGCACTAACTGTGGCAAGGAACCCAAACAGAAGACACTGCAGAAGACCGATGGAGTTGGGACGGAGAGGAGGAAACCTGACTCTCTTCTGCTAGATGCTTTTGGATAGACTTTCTCACTTGCTCCAACTGGTAGTCACACATTCTCAGTTGACTAGACGCACGTTATACATCTATTTGCACTGATCTCAATGATCAAAGTCAAACCTACATCCTTACATAAATACTTTTGCCTCCTTTTTCTGCAGTATTTCCAAAGCTTCCCCTAGGAGGTTGTGCAAGCTTTTCAGGAGACTCCTCCAATCACTGTTTTGCCTAGCGATTTAATCCAGCTGACCGTGGTCTTACGTGATCGCCCCTGTGCATATTGATATACCTTGACTAGATACAAAACTTGCTTAAATATCTTAACAACATACAAAAGCCTGTTCTGCATAACCATTTCTGCAGGAAAGCTTCTATTGACTGTTAATAAATGTCTGGATAGGTTTCATTGGGCATTTAGTAATACAAAACCAGAACTATTTCAATCATCTTAACTAATTATCTAAAAAATAAAAAGGAACACTGACTACAGAAAACACACAGTACAAGTAGCATTTATTCTCAAAGCAGCTGCAAATCCCCTCGCCTGTTTCAGGAAGAATGCCTTTTGTAAGCAGAGGACAATAGTTTGAACGTGTGGATAGTTCAGAGCAACTTCATGGAACTTGCTCTCTGTGTCCAAATATAGACTTACTTGCAATTTGTCATGATATTTTATAGCCACAGAACCGATTCTGGAAAGTCAGACCAGAGCTACATTTGGAGAAAAGCTGATAAAAAGATAAAATCTACAAATACAGCAAAAAAGGAAGGAATGATTTGCTGCTCACCACGCACAGAAAACTATTAACTAATATATATATATATATACACTACATTAAATTAATTCACATTTCAGAGAAAAAAAAAGGAAGTATACAAACTAGAAAGACTGGATGACTGGAGTCTATCACTCAGACACAAATTAAGAGTAGTGGACCTTCTAGGGACAGATGCTTCCCCACATGCCCAGTGAGCCGATGTGCACAGAGAAGCACATTTGTTTCTGGTGGACTGACAGAAAGGATGTAGAGAAAATGTTACAGATCAGGCAGCTTTATAAAAATACATACATGTACACTTCAGTTCTTTTTCCACTCCTCTTAGACATTTACTATGCATGAAATATGCGAACACTTTTTACGCTAAAAGAAGTTTGTTTCATTTTTCTTCTACAGAAGAGTAAGGATGCTGGAATGGTGATTCACTTCAAGAGAAGCAGATGGATATTTTTGGTCTGATTATCTGATGTTGTACCACATACCGATGCTGATTAACTATTACTGCTTAGCATATGAAAAGACAAAGTCCAGAAGGTCAGCCCCTTCAGTACTTTGCTAGTTCTCTTGTACTTTAAACAAATACTTTAAAAAATCCTGCATCTTAGCGGTGATGGATATGAAAGAGTAATCATCAGTTTAGGGGCCTAATTATGCTTGCCCAGACTACATGCTCACATCTACAAGATATGAGATGAAGGGCAGAACATTTTCCCTTCTTGCACAAAACAGTGCAGAAGGAATGCAACACCCAAGGCAAGTTTCCCCTTACTGACCTACCTCAAGAGACAAGAGGTAACATATATATACACACACGTACATACGTACACATCCAAAATAATCCTAAAATGTTTCTCTCCCGTCTCTGTCTTTCACAGTTAAATTACACTGTTCTCTAAGAACATCTAACTGGTATGACAACATGTCTCAAAAATACACAGAATTACACACATGTAGTTTATGCCTCAGATAACACAGTGTGCACACCAGAGATCTGCAAACGTGCAGCCGGTCTGCTGGCCGTGCAAGTCTAAATTTATGCAGCGTGCACATGCATTACGCTTGTCGATACGGATCAGCATAAACGTGGCGTGTGTACCTGTACGCGCACAGGCATCTCCTTCTGGCAGTGAAGGCCTAGGTGAGAGAGAGGCGTGAACTTCATGCAACACAACACAATAACAACAAAAAAAGCCTGTAGGTAAGAACATAATTAACTGAGCTGTATTCCTCTAGAAGGTCTTAACCCTGAAGGATTAAAATGTGTAACATATGCATTTATTTCTTTGGGAGGCAGAAAGGAGAAGAAAAGTGGTATAATGGGAGGAATCAATGCAAGCTTTATTGGAGCTGTAAATTAATTTACTGCCTCACTTTCAATTCAACCCATTCTAACCAGACAAGCCTATGTTCATTTTGAGCCTCAGTTGGTATAGGTGACAGAATCAGCCATTCGGTATTAGTAGGATCTTTTGAAGGTGAGAAGGGAAAAGCCATATTCAGGAAATGTTATCCATGTAAACAGAGCACTGTGATTAGGTATTACAGTTTTGTCTCCAAAAGTACTTTATTTGGGAGATTTTATGGCATCTGCCACATCAAAGGTTGGACTGGATGATCTTGGAGGTCTTTTCCAGCCTAAATGATTCTATGATTCTATCAGCCCACTAACATTGTAAAACCGTGCCTTGTGGCTCAGGAGCCTGAAAGGACACGGCTTCCACAGCCCTCAAAAAGACAGGCTCAACCATTAATGGCCAAGTGCTCCCCACACCTTTTGTGCTCCTTACATCAACGACATTTTGAATATTTAATTTCTCGTACACCAAGCTGATGTGGGCATGACGAGCACTTTCTGAAGATGACTCAGCACTGACTTGCTGGGGAAAGGTGTTCTGATATTCTAGTGGTGACAGGTATATAAAGTGTAGGCACAGAGGTATTCACATCATATATCTAAGGAAATAAAGCAAAGCATCTAGAACAAGATTGAACGACTAGATTAGACAGGCAGCAGAGTCTATTTTTAAAGTTCCAATAATAACCACCTATGAGAAAACAAAATAATAGTGCTTCGGGAGATGAAAACTCAAACCAGCTGTCCAGCATGCTCCTGAGCTTTAGGGACATTGACAAAATGGAACGAGAATTTAAAAGCCATTTTGGTTATAGCTTCACATACTTGAAATTCTAGCTTTCTTGACACAATGTAAACTATCCACTGATAACACAATTCTGTTGCCAAGCTTTCCCCACCAGGCATTTGCTTTATATTTTTTAATTCATAAACCTGAGAAAGCTCCCGGATTGCATCTGTTTTATTTGGGCTGGGTTTGCAGTGCACAGAGATGTAGCAGTTTGGTTACAAGGAGACCATATCAAAATAAGAGATGTAATCGCTTAGTACACAGCAGTCATTTCCTCACATTGAACAGCATTCTGGATGTTACCACTCTATTATGGGTATGATTTAATGCACTTATTTAACTACTTGTAGAGCCTGCAGAGTCTAAAGAAGGGGAAAAATAAATGAGAAAAAAAAATTCTTTCCACCCTAACTGCCAAATTCTGAACTTCTGTTTCTGTTCCTTGGAGACAAGCAATAGTATTTCTGGTTTTGCAGAAGCAGCTCAGAAATGTGTGAAATATAAGACATGACTGGACAACATCCATACAGCTCCATGCTGTATTTTAGTCTGTCTCTTTTTCCGTACAGAACAGAAGGGCTCTTGCAGAGCTTAAGGGCAGGTGATCAATGCCAGGCAAAGTGCAGACCTCCCCAGTCCCGTGACACAAGCTGAACAAATAATTAGCAAACCTGCAGTCCAAGCACTGAGTGGCGAGTGCCTCGTGAAGCTTTCTCCTCCTCTTCCAGATGGATTAATTTTTAAAGATAACTTGCTTTTCTTTTCCAGCGGGGAAAGAGTGGGGACAGACTTCCAAAAATAGGCTAGCCTGTCACAACTGCTAACTGTCACGCGGTGCCGAGATTGGAGCTGATCTCTTGGGGAGGCGGCTGAGAACAGAGGGGAGTAAGGAAGGAAAGAGAAAGAGTAATTCCTCTTTCCATAGCACAGCCAGAAAGAAAATGAATAGACAACCTGCAATCAATCACAAATAATACATAAGCCAAAAATCAGTCACTTCAAGTAAAAATACATAAATGTATCAGTTTACCATCAATTATTAGAAGAAGTGCTATATTCTAGAGCAACAAAACTGACGCCCAAATGTGCTCTCCGTCCAAGGTCTCACAGGGACAAATACAACATTATTGCCTGTTTAAACAAATTGACCCAGCAAATTAAACCAAAATGCTCTCTTTAAATTCAATTTTCAAATGCTGTTCTAAAAAGGCTCCTGTCCATGTGGCCTCTGCAGTGAACAGACACACTGAAGTCGTAAGATGATTAGAAAAAAATACATTTAGCTTTTTATGAGATCGGGTACTATTAAGATTACATAAACCGAAAGGTTATTTAGAGAAACAATATATAAATAATCCTACTTAAATCCAAGCAAAATTTGCTCAGTGCTAAACATTTAGAGTTACAAGAAAAGGTAGGGGGAAAAGCTACAACTGCATCATTATTAAATGGACAAGAGCATAATCTCATTCAGCGGTGATCTTAGCCCTGTGCATCTAACGCATTCATTTTATTAAGAGGTCTGAAGCGGAATATTTGAAAACAGAAATCTTATTAAGAAAGTCTTCATCATCCTTGCTGGCGTTTTTCCTTCCCACTGCATGAAGGAAATGGTTTTTGTCTGTATAATCTTTGCCAATAATGAACTAATCTTTTTTCATTGCCTGCCTTAGTCACATGTTGTTGTGGAACGTTAAAGATGCACTTCGTTAAGCTGCAGCACCAGGTGTTTTCTGATGCATCTGTGTACGACACTAACAACGAAATCTCGGCATCAGGTCAAAAAAAAAAAAAAAAGACAACATAAAATTGGATATCATCACTAATTAATGAATTTAATTTCCCTTTTTAGGTCTAACATGCATCCCACCTGTCAGCGGACAACAGTAGGTTTTGTTGTATAGGTTCATGAAACACTGATTTAATAAGACTGACATACTGACCAATGAAGATTATTTGATTGTTTGAACGGTGACCGTACCTAGAGACCCTAGAAACGACACAGCTGTGATTTGAGGTGCTGGCTACCGACAGTAGCAGCGTAGCCTCGGCCTGTAGGCCATCTTTTTCCCTTTCTCCAACGTGCCTCCAGCATTTGTACTTCTGCATAGCCCTATCACGAAATGTAACAAGCATGTTAGCTAAATTTTATTATTATAATATTACTTGAAGCCAATAAAAAGAGTTGCTTTGCTCAAGATACGAATGTGCAGTACAAACACTATTTATTATCATTTTGCGTGGGCAAATGCTCCTGCGCTGCTCCAGCATTGTGCACCAAGTGGAGGCAGCTTCCGTGCCCCGAGCCTGGGAAGGTCCAAGGGCAGCTTCAATTCCTCCTCCTCAACAGCTGAGTCAAGGCAAGTTCTTTGACTCAATGTCTAATATAACCTATTAAAATAAGGCTGATTTTATAGGGAAGAGCGATGAGTAAGGACTGTGCCAACAGACACCAGCGTTAAAGTTACCATAGATAACTGAGGGCTCTAACACAGGCTCTATCATAGCTTTTTCCTCCCCTCCAAATTTAAAGTAGGAAAATAAATGCCTACTTAAAGAAATAAAATAATAGCTGGTGACAAATTTTTGTTCATGCCAGAGATACAATAAAATTAATTCCTGGACTCAGAGTCTGAAAACTAGCGCATGAGAAATGCAACACGGGCGCGGTATCATTTAAGCGAGCCGTAGCCTGGAGCCCTGTACTCTTGTGTGGTAAGTGTTTATGAGAGCTTTTATGAGAGCTTTTGTAGGGCTCATCCATATCATGAACAGGTACAGAGATTACTGTCGGAAAGAATTTACTAATAACACACATGGCAACTTGTTGTAAACCGAAAGACCAGAGAGAAAAATCACCTAGACCACAAAACAGCTGAGTTATGAACAAAATAAAAGTTTCCTCCGGGTATAGCAGGAGAACATTATCTGAGAAGAGAACTAGAGTCCTAAGGCAATTACTTTGTTATCTAGAGGTGGCTTTAAAAGTCAGATGGGCTCAAAATCTGAACAAAGGCAGTTTTTAGATGGTGGCATGTAGGTATGTTGGAATAGTTTTTGAATACTAATTCTTTTCTAATATAAGGAGGTTAGAGAGAACCGGCACGTCTTGTGTAATCACTGGCTCTCGTGGCAGTGGCTTCTGGTCATCGTTCAACAAATTAAAGCAGAAAGAGATCAACTGTCTATGTCTAGTCAAAATTAGACCTCCCTTTGAATACTCTTCTGTTTTTATGTTAAAGATAGCCATGAAATATTGTTGGGGTAGTAAAAAGGAGAAAAGATAAAGCCAAAGATCTCTAACAGAGAAGTTGTAAAGGACTGTATCTTTAAGCCAAACAACTTGCACAAAATGGGGCACTTGGAAACAACGATTGCCATTTCTTCCTTGAATTGAATGTACTTAAAGATACTTCTTTCAGGCAGATGGCAAAGAAAAAATACTGAATGTACAACGTGGCCACTTTCTAACTTATCTCCTGAAACACCTTGGCAGCCTCAAAAATTGGCACATCCTGTGACTTCAGCTCAGGGATCGATCCTCCCAGAGAATGCCCACATTGTATGGTCACCCTAACGAAAGAGCCAGAGCCAACAAAAAACCCTTCTTTACAGTGGTGGGGAACAAGCTCTTGATTCCACATTCCTGGGTGGAAGAGTAGGATGGAAACAACCACTCTGGGATACTGAAGCTGGACCAAAAAAAAAAATATCCTCTTCTAGTTATTTTCTCAGGTCAAATCTGAAGGGTTTCCAAATTGCTTGGATACCAACGTGCATTTGCGAAGTACTGATTCATTGCACTCACTGGAACATACTGCTGGTTATTACTGTTTGCCAATTATCTGCTCCCACCTTCCCATTACTGAGATAGTAATGCATGTATCACAAAGGGTTTTGAGTGAGTGACAAAGATTTTTGGCTACTGATAAACAGAGCTACACAATTTACAAAACCAGAAGGTTATTTCAAGACAAAATTGCCATGAAACACCGTCATTTAAATAATGAATGGCTATGCTTGCTTGCTTGATTTCTTTCTCCTAAAATAATTTTTCTTGCTTTCTGTCAGTTGGCAACAAATACATCTTAACATTTGCATTTCAAGCAAGAAGATGAATCCAGACAGTTGCTCCAAAAGGACTGGAAAATGTGTTGTAAACTCTGCTATGTACAAACCTATCAAAGACGTCCAAACTTAGCCAGACAGGGAACGCATTAGCAGTTTGTCAGAAGCTCAGGAGGAACCCCAACTTTGCTCAGAGAATTTGGAAATCGCTCTTCTCTCCCATTTGAAAACACTGTTCAGCCACGTCCCAGCTTACAACATCCATTCAAACACTCAGGTCAACACGGAGCACCTTGTTCTGCTCACTCCTAGAATCCACAGCAAGAGACACTAAATATCCTTTGCATAATTTATGACCAAAATGGCCAAAACAGGACCTAACATTTTTTTGTCTGTTTGTTTTTCTTATTTTTATTCTTATTTTTTTTAATCACCAGCAGTCACTACGGAAATCACAGGCAAAGTATTCATGCCAAAAATGCCCATTAGGGCATCATTAAATAGGTCCAACTTTTCATTATTATTCAGTGTAATTATGAGAACTAAAAACTAGCTCAATTGCTATCAGAGTTAATGTTTGCAAAGAATTAATATCTGTCTGGGACTTAAGCAAAATGGAGTAAGCAGACAAACTAGCGCACATGTGTGGGACATAAGGGAAAAAAATACCAAAACCACAGTTTTTGTACAGGTCTTTGGCTATGAGATGTCTATACAGCCACTGCTCAAGTTTTGCCTGGTAATTTCACTCAAGTTTGCGGTCTCATGGTCTCAAAACATAATTGAGAAACTGTCGCAATCCATTTTTTTTTGGCAGAATATGGACATTTGCCAGAGAACGTCCAAGTCTGAAGGCCATAGGTGCGACATGCTCTGCTTCCTTCCCAAATGGAAAGGACTACAGAGCGAGTCTCCCTCATCATAAAAGCTACCCCAAAGACAGCTTCACCACCTTGCCTTGTCAAGCTAACAATAAAAGAAAACACAGTAAACAACGCTGCTCCGGGATACTCATGGATTTTTATCATCCAAGAAAACAGACGATGCTGAACATGGTTGCTCCAGTGACTTGCCACCACAACCTCAGAGATTACCATATAATCTATGGTGTATGTTGGCATTTAAAATAATGGTATAAATAATAAATATAATGCTACAAATAATAAATATAAGGCATAGGATAAGAAATCAGACTGGAAAAGCAGACATGCGAATTACACAATTTCAAATACACACGCATATGTATATAGAGAGACAACATCGACCGTCTAGCACAGTTGGCTTTCAGCTTTAGATGCTGCAAAGGTTGGGGGGTGCTTTTAGAGACTGTTTGCATCATTTTATCTCTGTCTCTAAAACAGTATCTTTGTTTAAAAAAATAAAATATTCAAAGGGCTTAATTATTTTTTTTCTCTGAGCATCCAGCAATCCCTCGGTGAATTATTGTTCATTGCATTCAAAGAGACAAAATAAATCCACCTCTGCTAACTACTAAGATTCTCCCACCCACAAATAAATCCTAACTGTTGCCCACATCCAAGCCCAAAAGAATACTAAAAAGCAAAGCCACAGCCACAGTTCAGGTTACGCTGAGAAGATCAGAGAATTAACCTTCAAAACTATTTTACATGAGGGGAATGGCAGAAGCACAGAAGAAAGCCACAAAAATATTTCATTGAGAAGTTCTCCAGATTAGCAAAAAAAAAAAAAAAAAAGAGAGGGAGAGAAAAAAAGAGGAAATCCAGGTGTAAGAAAACAGAGTTCTCATCCATATCTTTTAAACAGATATGATACTTCTATTATGTATTAATATACATGAAGATTGGTGAACTTGTATTGGCAGAGGGTGGATGATATGACCTCCAGAGATCCTTTTCCATCCAGCTGGAATTATTCTATGGAAAGGAACTGAGTACATTACAGGACGAAGTGGGGTTGGTAAAACCCTACCAGGAAAACATCTTCCTATATCCTTGAATAATTTCAAGGATAAACAGCAGTTACTGAAGGAAACAGGCAGAAAGCAATCCTGTCATTAAAACTTGGAGGACCAAAGCCACCACCGCAGATAGCTGGAGTACCCACGAGATGACAAAGGTGCACGTAAATGCTCACACAACTGAGGGTGTACCCAACACCTCAACCTTCCCCAAACCAACCAGCACACAAACCCAACCCACATATTAAATCCTGCATTGGGGTAAAATATGGGGTATCTTTGTGTATCTGTGTATTTATACATGTTGTAAATGATAGGCAAAAAATCCTACCAAATTCCGTCACATGCTCTGAAATCACTGCTCATTTTCACAACTTCCATTTCTTCATTGCTTGTTGCCTTTTTCTACTCCCATGGGGGAAAAAAAATAATCATGACTATAGATCATAAAGCGGTTTTCACCTGCCAAATGAGAAATGTTGGTAACAGTTCAGCCTGAAACAAAACTGTCCTTTTTCGAGATGCTCTGCTCACAGATGCCACTCGGCTGTCTTCAGCACCCACCGTATTACTGCATCAGGGCCCATTTTAGCCTCTGGAGGTGGCTACAGTCTTCAAATCAACAGCTCTGGTACAACCTGGCTGTGAGATTTCAGTCATCAGACCCCCATTTTAAAATACTAATCTCCAGTAAGTTCTAACTATGTATGAGGATACTAAAGTTGACTCCTTAGTAAAGCAAACCCGATACACCCAACTGACCTCAAGTAGGAGTTTATTGAGATCTTTAACCAAGAGATAGAAAGTTATTCCTTGGATTAATCTCTCCCATGGATGGCACACCTGAATAAAAGGATGGCTTCAAATTCAGCAACAGCAAGGCCCATCTGTCACGCACCACACTCCTTCAAAGAGTTGCTTCTTTTTTTTTCTTTCAGGTTCATAAAAACTACAATCCCAATGGCTTCAGAAGGACAACTTATGCACAGACATTAAACATATCCTCAGTACCTTCCAAGAATACAGCAAGATTAGGACCTTGCAGAACTGTAGCTCTTCCGATGGTTATATATATTTTTCCCATTTTGTTACCTAGAGAGTCAATCAGTGAATGGAGTGATTTTCCTCTCAGGATCTGGGCTTATTTTTAAAACATGATTAATGGGACATAATGGAGTGCCGGCTCTTACACTTGACAGAAAATAAAAATTCAACTGAACATGCTCTACTTTAAAAAATGCATAAGGATAACTAGAGCGACAACAAAGCAGTTATGTTCTGCGATGTCATCTCAGGTCTGCTCTGAGAAAGCATTAGCAAACTAAGATATATTTAGAAAAAAATAAGGTGGTAGTATATGTCTGATCTGTTCGAAACCTCATAGGAAATTAGGAATTGAAAAAGACTTTTACATTCATCCCTGGTTTTCTGCTTCCTGAAATGGTGGCAGCCATGGCTACCAGATGTCAGTAGGCTCTCGTTTTCATCACCAAGAAATACCAAAAAGTAATATACTCCCATCAAACTACTTCTTAGTATTCCAAAAAGAGAAGCTTCACACACTTGGGCATCAGCTGTAACAACAGAAAGGTGCTCTCACCCACCCAACTCATTTGGGCAATTCCTTTGCCTGAGAACTAGTGAAATCACGCCTTCTTAACCCTCACAGTACATTAAAATTAGGAGTTACGGCGGTAAGGATTGGGCAGCAGCAGTCTCAAACAACCTTAAGACAGCGGTCTGAAGCAACATCTGGGTCAACACATTCTATAAAAAGAACTATTAAGCCGCTCTTCCTCAATGCCCGCTTAGTTTGGAGACAGCGAAATGAACAAACAAACAAATGTAACCCCAGTGAAATTTAAACAGTGGTTGTGAATCCGGAGATGTGAACTTTGATCACCTCCAAGCACATCGCGTTTTTTTCCATCTCAGGCCAGCACAGTGTCTGTGGGATAACAGGCTGTCTGTCTGCTGTCTTCCCTTCTCCCAGAATAAGTGTCTGCAGCAGCTTAATTATCAAGTTACAAATAAACATATTCAGCTTGGTGCATACATTCAATTACAGATAATGAGCTCTAGACAAAAGCTATTGAACTATAACTGATACTCTAACAGCCAGTACACAACAAGCAATGATTAAATGATATGGACTAGGGACAAGAAAAGAAATTCTCATTCTTCCCTTCAAAAACATGCAAAGCAAGGAGATTTTCTGGGGAAAATCTGACAAAGAGGTAATTCTTAATACCTATTATTTTCTCTAGTCTCATCCATTTTTCACAAAATTACAGGGAAAGTTCAAGTGGTACTCAAAATTTTCACTCTTCGTGTTGTCATTTCAGTAAGATGTTTACAAATAAAAGCTTACAGTGTTTGCTAAAAGTTGAACTTTATAGTACCATAAGGATGCACTGTAATATGCAACACGCTTGCAAATAAAACCTATGAGGAAGTGAAGCCTGAAGGCACACTTTGGTAACTTCAGTAATTTTAATCGTCTGCAATGATAAACCAAATAAACTCCAGATATTGGGAAGTCAGGAAATTCAGATTTGCAGTGTACCTTAAAGGAAATGAAAACATCAAAAGTACAGACAGGGAGAACTGAAGTCAGTGGAAAACTCTGACGTCTGTCCAATGAGTCGGGCATGGTCAAGAGCTGCACAGATTAATCTTTTCCAGCTTCAAGACAATTTACAAATGCCACATGCGGTGCTTTGAATGCTATGAATGGCTATGAAAATGTTTTGCTCTCTAAGGTTCATGACATAAAGGAGTGTTTTTTACATTACCCTTTTCTCTTTCCTTACAAACTGAGTTTTCATTTGCAATAGTATTAGGATTCAAGGGTTCCTCATGCAAACGTTATCAGAAATAAGGTTTATCTCTTCAAAAATGACTGTTGCAATGTTCCATCTGAATGGTTTGCTGTAATCCTTCATCTTGGATTTAGCTTATTCAGATTCTAAATATATACTAATCTAGAGACATTAACAATTGCTTCTTCTCAGTATCAGTCCAGTGGTTGCAGGTTCATCATAATTTTTTGCTTTGGTCAAGTCAGTTCAGACTGCACTCTTCTGACAGCACAAAATTAAAATCTCAGGTGCTGCCTCCTGTGTGTACCACAGCAAAACTAGCAGCACAGACCAGCAGAATGATTACAGCTCACGGGGGGCTTTTGCAAGGAGTGTTTCCCTTTGTTGCCTATTGTTAGAGGAAATTTGATTTCTCTAACCACGACCTGTGGCTGGCTTGCAAAAGACCTCAGTTATGACCTACAAGCATCTCAGTACACAGCAAGGTCAGCCCTGGGTCAACCATGGCGAAGGGGAGCAGGCAGCGCTGAAGAACACAGGATTCGACGTTCAAAGTCTACTTCTTCCAAGTCAGCAGGACGCTGACAACTTGCTACAGCTAAAAGTGACAAGTTTTCCTACCTTTCAGGGTAAGCGTAAGTATGTTCCACTAGCAGCCAAGGAAAGCTCACCTAATACAAAATACGTCTTTCAGTAATCCTGGAGCACGTTACTTTGACAAAAAACAGCTGCTTTCTCGTAAGTATAGCCCAGCTGTCAGATAGCCACAGAGTTATTGAAACTACTGCTCCTTGAAAAACTGCTTCAGTAACAGATTCTCAGTGCAGTCCATACACAGCTTTGCTGTGTCTCCTCTTGGAGCCATCACGTTCTGCTCTCATGGGTCAAGGCAAGTTGACTGTCGCCGTGCTTCCCATTACAGCTGATGACTCCGAGTTGTGTGTGGATCTACCTAACCCCTGTTACATTATGGCAAATTCTAAAACTGGCAACTCACTGCCATCTTCCTGGTCTTACAGTAGGGATGAACAACTTTCTCTTTGAAGATGCTTGACAGTTGTAGTCTGAATGGTTACATGTAACGAGAAAAACTGGGATACTGCATAGAGTGTAAAATCAAGTCAACAGAAAGTAGATTTTTGTGCTGAAAAAAAATTGAATTTGCTGCATGGAAGCATACTAGCATACACAGGATCATATGTCAGACTTTCTAATGAGGTGAGAACCAAGGAACTTCTTGCATGGAAGAGCTATAGTGTTAGGATTCCTTTTGTCTCTCGCTCGCTCGCTCGCTCGCTCTTTGTAGCATAGGATTTAATTTGTCTCTTCGAACGATCTGGTTCTTTCTCAGCTGTATCAATTCCTTGCTAGTGATCCGATCATGGCAGTAGTGACACTTGATGTTTATTACTTTTGCCTGCTACATACTTTCTGGCCCTCCAAGAGCTGAAATGCTCAAAATTTAGATGACAGAGCTGGCCTCATACAGGCTGCCATTAAACTCATCAATCAGTGGTTAGCAATTAGAGAACAGATAACCCAACAATCTTTTAAAAGGGTCAGAGAGAGGTCATTTGCAGGGTTTGGAGATCAAGGTTTAGACTGAGTATTAGGATAACCTTGGTCTGGAACAGGTCACCCACAGGATCTGGGCATCTCCATCCTTGGAGACTTTTAACATTCTGATAGAGCACTGACACCTGCCCTGATCTACTGCTGGCAACAGCCCCTCTCTGAGCGGAAGAATGGACCAGGTGACCAGCATAAGTCAACCAAAATTTCCATGACTCCATGGAAGCTTTAATTATATTATACAGAGATAGAAACATTGTCAGGAATATCTGAAACCAGCATAAAAGAACAATATCCACAGAAAATACTTCTTCCACAGAAAATATTTCTTCCAGCCTTACACAAAAGGCTGCACACTCACAAACATGTAACACAGAAGGTCAGGAGGACAATGCAAGCAGTAAAACCCCAGAGGAGATTAACCAGACGGGTCTTTTGGCTCTATTATTACTGTTCACAAAAATACTCTTTTTTTTTTTTTTTTTCCCCCTACGTTAATGCCTAAATCTCATCTGAAGGCTTAATTTCAATTCATCCTTCTGGCCGGCCACATTTAGACCTGTTACAGGCTAAGCTAACTGTGATGTCTCCATCTCTCTACAGCATATTTCTGAAAATGATTTTCTACTCACAACCCTCCTGTTACCATAATCCAAAAAGAAAAGGGGGGAAAAAAAAAACAGCCCACAAACTTTCCACTCTAAATAATGTGCAAGCACATAAAACAAAAATCAGCATCTAATATTTTCATGGTTCCATAACTGACATATTACTTTAAATAAACTATTACTATGATATAATTCTAAGAACACTTGTGCCTTTAACTATCGCCGTTACCAACAAGGTTGCACAGCTTTTTTTCTTCCTCAATTCTTTCATGTAACCTAAATAAGACAGAAAAGCAATATATCTGCTCAATGAAATTACAGGGTAAATTCCATTATGTCCCCCAAAAGCAAGACACAGATGAGCACATGAAAGCTCTGAAGTACAAATGTATTTCCTGAGGCAAGCAGCAACGGGCAGAGACTGCAAAGATGCTTGTTAAAATTATTTTTCTTGAGCTAAAATCTAGTAGTCACCAACGAACCAAGTCACAAGAATACTGAAAACTCTTCCCCTAGTCCCACTAATTATCTCCACTTCATTCTATTTATAAACTGCTTTTGCTCATGCTTTTGATGTATGGAAGAAGAAATGGAAACCGAAGAAGGCGGAGGTGCTAGGAACTATGGCAAACCGAGGTGGCATTTATTTCATTATGAATAGTATACGATGACAAATGGAGATAACGAGCACCAAAGTACCATATCTCTGCAAAGAACTGCATTTCCAGCTCCTGGTCACTGTCATAGTTTCATGACGCAATCGTAGAAAGAACTGGGCCGTTATTGTGAAGAGTGTGATAAAAATCACATGCTATGTATTTTAGACTTAATTCTTAGCGATAAGATCACTGTTTACCAGAATAAGTCATCAGCTACTGGAACAAGCTGATGTCTGATGCAAACACTTAGGATGAAACATTTATAAATGAGCTTCAGAACCTCTGAAGCTCTACGGAACCGAAAGCAAAACAGAAACACAAAAGCTGAGGGATGAGGAACACAAACTGAAGTGAGGTGCAAGGAAATAAAGTTTCCTCTTGAATATTTATAGAGACATAGGCAGGTCTACAGAGGCTTAGGAAAGGAGAACTGTTTTACTCCCAGTATAGAGAAAATGGTCCTGATGAGGAACCTACGTGAACTGAAACGTGAGCCAAACAGAGCTACAATACATGCTAAAGGCCATGTAGAAGAAAGAAAGAAGGTGATCAGCTGGAGAGCTGAAAAACAGACTGGAGATGTTAGCAAAGCTGAGGATGTAAAGCTTGACTCCAAGAGGCCAGAGCTGCAGAGAGCTTTAAAAGTGAAGCCAAAGACCTTGATATCTGATCAGGACAAACTAGGATCCATGTGTGAAGTGGGTGATACAGTCGAATAAATTGCAGAGGAAGGTCACCTGAGAGATGTTCATATGATTCCACAAAGGGACCAAGTGTGTCAAGGGGGCCATTAAATAGCATTTATGAGGAGCTGAGGGATTCTACCTTGAATCTTTCCACTAACCTGAACTCCCCAATGTGTTTGGCATCCCGCATCCTGTACTGTCCGCAGTGCCTGGGCAATGCATTGAATTCAGCTCATTCCAATAAGCCACCACTGAATAAATATATCTGAGATATATTTCTATATCTGAGTACATACGTCTGAGAACGGTCAAGATCTTTGGTACCTTGTTGCAGTGGAGTCACAGCCCATTCAGAATGAGGAATGAAAACTCTTTAATAGCCCCTGGGTGAAATAGCACACAACAGTAACTTTACAAATACACAAAGGTCAAAAGCAAAACGCATGTGTGCAACAAGTTAATGTTACTCCTCTTGAACTGGACTGGGGGCATGCTGGCATTGCGATGTGGAAGAAGTGTGCCCTTTGTTGCTCAGGCTCACGAAGAGATGAATTCATACTGTCCAGCTACTGCACCTTCTGTCATCAATATAAAATAACATCAAATTCTTAAATAAGGGGCCTTAAGTACATTTTTTCTCCTTTCCATAAGTTACATGAGTCAAAAAGAGACACAGCAAGTAAGATACCATAAAACTCTACCCACAGCATACTAAAATAAATTATTTCAGCTGATTATTTGTTTTAAGTATGCACATTTAAAAGAAGTCCAAATAAATTCAAAAAAACAAGACATGGGGCAGCTGTCAGTCCTGTTGTTTGCTGTAGTACTAGAAGGCAGCTATAGCTGCACCCACAAGAGAAACAGATGTTACAATATTCCCTCTCATCACCTAATTTCGGTTTAGCTGAAGCCACATACCCAACTTCTGCAGTGTGAAGGACACTGGGGCAGATGAGTTGCTGTCAGATGGACTCCACAGATCCAGGCAAGCTTTGGAGGAGACTTCAAGCTCAGCCAGGAGGAA
The DNA here is from genome assembly GCA_013399475.1 of Chauna torquata. Taxonomy (NCBI): domain Eukaryota; kingdom Metazoa; phylum Chordata; class Aves; order Anseriformes; family Anhimidae; genus Chauna; species Chauna torquata. Next base: position 600,424 of record VXAL01018408.1, read on the forward strand.
ACGTGGAGGTGACAGGTGCATCTTTACATCTTGCCTCTCACTGAGAGCAAAATCCTTTTAAACAGCAGGGAAGCAGTTTCATTTCCCTGAAAGCCACAATCCTGATTTGTCTCTGAGTGAAATGCAAGTGTCAACCTTCCTAAAGAAATAGTCACAAGATGAAGCACTGATTCCACCTTCCTTCATCAAATTGCTTGGATACTCCCAAAATGTGGGAATCTGTCTCTCCCACTGCCTCCAGCATGGAAACTCTGCATCGGGAGTCCCACGCTTCTCCTGCTGCATCTATTCCATATTTTCGCATCAGAACACTATGAGTTACTAAAGAGAAAAGAGGATGTCAGTGAAAATGTCTGTGACGGTTGAGGACACCATGGGGTGAAGAGGATAGAAGCACTTAACTTGCAGCCTGAGCTCCAGAGATGTTAAAAAATTGTCCTCCCACGAGTTGTCTGGAACTGTATTTCACTGACTCACGAAAACCACTGGATATGGGCTAAGAGGCAACACGGCCCTAAGCCATATGCTGGGCTCAGGAGAACATTGGCATTACCTTCCAAATGTGTTCCTCAGGGCCAGGCAGGTGGACAAATCTATTTTGTGGGTCATGATCACAACTTTGCTAGCAAATACAAATAGCCTGTCTTCCAAAGACCACGCAACTAGTGTGGTTAACCACTTCCTCTAACAAATCACACCACTTCAAACCATTCAACAGCTTTGTCCAATCTTCATTTTATCTCTTCTGCTAACAATAAGAAATTCTCTGCATATTTTACAAGCAGTTTGGCCACAAAAGAAATCCACTTAAATAATCAGCAGTGAGATCTCTCCACTGGTACACATGTATTATTCATTACTACATAATCTCAACAGCTTGCTTAACATGCCAGGGGCTTCTCTAACTTCCCACAAAAAGGCTGACAGAGGACTTTTTTCCCATTTTTAAGAATGCACAAATTAAGTTTAGTCCATGCACTAAAGCCTTCCTGTTTCCTCTTCCCCCAGCCCTTAAGCATAACAAATCACAGGAAAATCCATCAGATGAAAGTTTGACTGAACGATTTCTCAATTGATCACGGGACCGTAGTTTCTATCTGTTGTTAGAAAAGGATAAACCTGTCTGCATTTGCACTCTCCCAGTTCCATGTGAATAAAAGACAAAGTAACTCAGATAAAACGCTGACCTGTTCTCTGCAAGTGAAATAAAAATCTATCATATCAGATAGTAAAAACATTCATTTTGCTTCAAGAGGCAGAAATTAAAAATGGAAAAATCCTTATACAAGTATTTCAAATATGAGTGCCACTGCAGAGGAAGGGGGAGAGAGAAACAGATGTGAAACTGCAGCCTGTTATTTGGGGCAATTAGCTAGGCACAGGCATTTTTTTCAAGGACAGGTCTTTGCATGAAAATAAATCACCATTAGCCACACTAGATGCTACATCTCACTCACCTGGTAGTCACCAGAAACCATTTCTTTGCTGAACTTTGGAGGTCTCAAATGTAGATTCAACGCCAGTGATGAGAGCTACCAAGCCCAGAACAACTTACTTCTACTTCCTGCCCATTGCTGCAGTTGTTTTTTCTTAAAATGAACCCATCGTATCAGCTACACTCAACCAACCAACCAACCAAACCACCAAGGTATCTTCCCTGAAGCACTGTACTAACTGGTTTCTGCTATTGCAAGTTAAATCAAGCCAGGAAAAAAAAAAATACTCTCTTAGAGAATGAAAGGCATTTTTCCCCCTCTTTAAAATGCTCGTATTTTCATGTCTTTGTCCTCTTCATCTAGGCGCCCATGAGTGCTTGTATTCAGCTCAATGCCCTTGCAATTCAGGTATGCCATATTATATTCTCTGGGATAATATGTCTTCTCCTTAGCCCCAGATGTCACATGGTATGCTTTCAGCAGGTTGCACAGGAGCAGCTGGGGATACAAAAAATAAAGGTGGAAGGAGGAGAGCAGCACACAATGTTTAAAGTTGACTTTAAAGAAGCAGGGTGGATAGATGGGTCTCCTTCAAATAAAAATGTTGACATTTTCTCTGGAGCTGAAATATTTGTCTATCTACCAGCTGTATAGATCAAACCCCTGCTGCGTGTATGAGTATCTAAAACTGGGGAAAGTTGGTGATGAAATCATGCCAAAGCACAGGAGCACCAACAGAAATAGGAACCCTGTCACTCCTCTAGTGGCATCCTGGAGTCTGCAGACACACAGCAGCGGGACCCACTGCTACTACCACCATCATCACAAAGGGATAAAGGATTCTGGATTGCCCAAGAAAAAATGTTTTTCTTTCCCATCCCTTATCAACACTGTCCAGTCACTCAAATAAAGGCCAAGAGAGTATTTCCAAATAACTTTGCACATGCTGAGAATTTGCCATATCCCAGTGCAGCTGAGACGTCAGCAAGTTTGGAAGGAATGACCCTGCTCCTTCTGATTGCATTTAGTGTTCCACTACACCAGTCATTAAACAAATACTCACAATCACATACGGTATCAGAAAAATTGAGCTGAACAGGGGGCAGTTATTAGTTGTGTGCAGCGTGTAAGAGGAAGCCTCTTTTCAAAAGCTTAAATCTGGATTCTATAGGCAGATGGCTTTACAGTTTTTTTGTTATGAATTTCTTTTTTAATTCAAAATAGCTATTTGTGATTAGCCATCAATAATGCAAAATGTCTTTGAAATAACAGCAATTCTTTCCATTCCACTATGAAAAGTGACAAGAACGATTCTTTACATTTTTACGCTAAACCGAGTTACGCATATTGCACTTTGTCTAACTACATCACTGATTCCAGCAAAGAAGCCCTTCGATGACAGCTCAAAGTCATACGGCTGATCAGGCAAGAAAAACAAAGTATCCCTAAAAATCAGACTGGAGATTTCTGGTCCTTCAGTTAACTGTTGACCAAGTTTTAACCAGGTATTTACAAAAAATATTCTGCTTTGCTGTTGAAATTATTTTTCGCTTATAAAGATCTCTTGCAGATTGTATGAATGTCCTTACAGTATTAGACATATGGGTTGGAACATCTTTTTATCACATATGACAGTGCAGGTCAGACCCCAAAGAAACATGTTGTGAAGAATACATCAGTAACAAGAATAATTGGCTATACAACACACCTTGAGAACTGTCAAAAATGTACGACTTCTATGAGAAAACAATCTTTTTAAGTATGATTTTTGATGTTGTTCAGCACTGCCCCATATGTCCACCCAAATGCCATTTTTAAACCCTGAGGATATATTTAGTACAGCATACATCATCCTACTGTCGTCATTTCATTGAACAAAGCAAAACAAGATCATGCTAAATGATGCATCCTCAGCTTGCTTCAAGAGCACAGCAGTGAAAGGACTGCAATACCAATGAAGTTTAAAATGTTAGCTTATTTGACTAAATAAGATAAAGAAATACGCAGAAGATGGCACAATAGATATCAATGGATTTGAATTATGAAGTCAACAATAAATGGAAACATAAAATATGCTGACATACGAACTGTATCTGTTCCTGACTAATCTCTGTTCCCCTGCCATTCGCATAAGGCACCATCTGATCTTTCAAGTTTCTGCATGCATGATGAGCTCTTGGCTACAGCCTGGGCTGGTGCAGCCAAATCCTTGCAATTCCACCTGGGCAGGACAGAATGCAAGTTATCACTTCCGACTGACACGATTTCCTACACCCAGAGTGACCCCACATGAGAACTATATGCCTCATTACACCAGCCAAGAAATTAATGTAGATCACCAGCCCAGCACAGCTTACTGCAATCTCCGTACAAGCTTGAATTCGATTACCAAAATTCAAAATGACTGCTAAGGGTTTTGGAGTTTGTTTTTTTTTAAGGGCAACACTTAGCAAACAATAAGATTTAACTGTTTTGGCTACGAACTGCAGATACCTTTTGCTATTGTGTACCTGATGTCCACCACAACAAACCATTCATTCACCTTGACTTCCCGCTAAAATTGTCTTTCTGATGCTGCTGTGCTCTTTGAAGCATGGTCAATCATCTTGTACTGGTTTGTAGAGGGAGAAGTCCCCTTTCCCCAGTGAACTGGAGTGCAGCGAGCGAGCACAATTCTTCTCCTAGCACAAAGAAGCACCAGGAAGCAAAGCCAACTAATTCGGTCTGCACTGAAGGGTGGCACAGAAAAAGACATCTCTTGGCATGAACCCACATATCAATGAAACTACAGTGTGGTGGGTTTTCCCCAGTTTTTAAGTAGAGTATACAAGGTACTTAAAGACACTTCAGAGAGAGACTTCACTGTTTGATACTCCCGTTCAAGTTTAAGGAGTCATTTTTTCCAGTAATAATCCACAACTATAACTCATCTTTATGTCAAACAACATAAGCAAAAATATCAAGTAAAACAGCAACAGCATAGTGAACTGGTTTTAAAAGTGAGAGCCTGAGGAGAAAGAACAGTACAGCCACTGGCTTGCTCACTCTGCACTTGGGCAGGGTGCAGCGGTCCCTGATGCGCTTCAGGTCTCCACACCAGACCACCTCCCTTTCCCATGCTGGTTTGATCAAAGCCCGTTTGAAGCTACAAAGTCATTTGCCAAAGCAATGCCAAAAGCCACCCGAGCAAAGAGCAGAAGTGCTGAAGGCTGGTTCCCAAAGGACGTGTGCTCTGCTGCCGCACTCCTCTGCATCACAAGGTCACCTTCACCGAGCAAAACGAGCAAGTGCTGGGGTTAATTTAGACTTTTAAATTATTGTGTGGACAACAAATTCTCCAGCCTCTTCCTGAGTTCACTAACATTTGAGCTCTCTCTCTCTCTCTCTCTCTCCAGTTCCTTGTATAACTGGTAGAACTTTAAATTACATTTAAGCACCCTCCCACTCTTTTAAATATGGTTTAGGTTGTTCAAAAGGTTAAAAATTTAGTAGGGGTGATAGGGATAAGCACAAGCACAGAAAGCTTCAGTTGACAGGAAACCAGTCTAAAAATACAAATAAATGCAGTGAATGGCAACTGAATTCATAGTACTGACCTGCAAAAACTGGATTTAGCTCTGAGACAACTGCCTGAAGACTTGACATTACATGAAACCCCTTCTCCTACAAATCATCTTAGTCAGACAAATGTTCCTTCCAAAATATGTTAGGAAAAATATGTTAGGAAAGAAAATGGTTAATTTCATTTTCCTTCCTGAATGTCCCAATTGAGACACTCCTACTATATAAGCAAAGTATTTTCTGTATTGATTTGGGAGATTAATGCTACCATTAGCTTGATGCACAGTTCATCCAGCTGTTCAGATCCGAAATTATCAAGGGTAGATAAAAAAAAATTATCTATACACAGACCTTTTTGAATTTTTACTGTATTAACTACGGGAAAATGGTTCTCCTGTTTCCCTCCATGACAGACATTTTATTTCCCTTGTGCGTTTTCAGAATACATATGCTGTGGCCTTTGTTTTCTTCTAAAGCTAATTAAAGCTTTAGTTTCATTTACAAAAAAACAAAAAAAAAGCTATTTTCATACAATCATTTATTTAAAACCTACCACATCCAGATCAAGCATTTTTCCAACACAGCAAGGGACACATCGTGCATGCAAGCTCATTTCCAGGGACAAGCCAAGCTGCTCACTTGCCTCTCTGGGCAAAGCTGCTGTCATCGCTGAGAAGGTGAAAGTCCATAACAGCTTCTCTAGGATGAATTCACTAATAAGACTTTTTCTCTCCAAAATCTATGCTTACATTTTGCTATTATTGTTAGGCCACGTAGCAGAGGTTACTCCACACAGATTATACTGTGTAAGCCTGGGAGATCACTCCAGGTTTTAGTTAGCAGGTTTGCTTTATCTAAGTATATCACAGTGCTTCAAATAATGCAAGGAACTTCATAATTGCATGGGGACAATAACATTTCTGAAGTGAAATATCCCCCTGTTGGCTTTCCAAGCTGACGGTGTTTGTGAGACAAACGCTAAGCCTGCATTTGATTTTCATGAAGATTTGGTAGTGCGTCCAACTCTCCACAGTTTGCCAAGTTCATTAATTTGGAAACTTTTGAGGTGCATGGGAAATCATCACTAAGGGCCGGGTTGCCCACTTTTGTGCTGCTGTGCTCCCTGCTGCTATACTTAAACCAAACCTCAATTTCTTCTTAGCCATGCTTGTTTTGCAGTGTCTGCTGGGCGGCGGTGCTACTGCAGTCTCCAGAGCTCACAAGCCTGATTATTTTCTGCCGATTTGAAACCTTGGAGATACACCCAAGGGGACTTCGAACTCTGCTCTTCTCGTTAAGCAAGAGAAGTAAAACCCAAACTACCAAAACAACTTTAGGCACTTACAGAAAAAAAGCCAGAGCGCGGAGACAGGTAAAGATAGTCCAGGCTCTCACCCACGGAGGGAGAAGACTGAGCATTGCTGCAAGTGCCCATGCTCCAGCCTCTGGGTGCACCTGAAGTTCAGACAAAAGTTTCCCATCTCGATTCACTACCTCTTATCGTCCTGGCAATCTCCGTAAAACATAGCAAGGGAAGAAGAAGTGAAGATTTCAGGAGTGAAACATCTGAATTTCATTTGGAAGAAGATCCATAGAGCAAACAGACGTTGGCATCAGCGTGAAGAGTAGAAAATCTCTAATTGAAGGGAAGTGGGAATCAGAAGACAGTCTATATAGAGAGAGGGAATATTCTGCTGCAGATATACTGCTGGAAAAACAACCAGTGATAGCTGCATTTGCGATATAAACTAATTATTTCTGCTACCACACAGCACAAAATACATCAGACTGAAAACTAAACTATACAATCTAGGCACAGGAATCATCTTCTGCTCTTGAATGCCAGTTCCTTCAGGCAGCAAGGACTCAAAATTTCAGGACATGAGAACAATTTCTGGGGAGTCAGACTGATGCCTGTGGCTTCCAATACATGGCAGGAAGGGTTGAAGGGCACAGCTTGCTTGACAGACTTAGGCATAACATTTTTTTTCTGTAGTGCAAATGCTTATATTTGCTACCCAGAATGCCCAGATTTGCTACCCAGATTTTTTTTTTTTTTTTGCTACCCAGAATGTCAGATTTACTACCCAGAAAAACATTTTTTTATAAAGTGTGGCTTGACTTGCTCTGAATCCAAATGTTTGCTACTGTTCCGCTATAAAACTGAATAGTGAGAATGCAACACTGCAAGATAGGAGTGCAAGTACTGCACTTACTATTTACCTTGTATGTATGCACGCATCATCTGCGTGTGTCACAGCATCAAGATGACATATAGCTTTCCACCTCATTCTGGGAAGTATTAAATATTCAAGACATGGTCGACCCTTCTGTCCCAGCTCCTGCAAAGTGTGATTTTCCATGAGATTAGTTTTCTCCTGGGAAACTCCTCCTATCAGTTCTTTTGTGATCCCTTCACCGAAGAAGCCTCCATGTCGTTAATGACACCCTTTCTAAGGCACTCACTGCTGTTTGGAGAAACGCCAAGATGCACGTAGCATTTTACAAACAGATGACAGCAATGCTTTGAGAGTAATGTGCTCAGACGAACACTTCACCTGTGTTTAGACAATAAATATTCCCCTTATCTCATTGCAGTAATTCAGAGCCATGCATGCCACAGTAGCATGAAACGTATCAGACCATTTATCACTGTTTTTAACTATGACAATACATTTAGGGTTTTTGTTTCCTGTCTTGCATAACTACCTTGATTCTACTAGAAGTTATCATGAAGGTAGATTTTGTGAGGTTAACATCTCCGTGGTACAAATAAATCAGCTTCGCTCAGATGCCCAGCCAGGCTCGGCAGGAACACAACATTGTGTCTGCACATGCCGTTCTTCCTACTTCTTTAGACTTCATACACCTACTAATTCTCTCTGAAATCAGATTTTGCTGACTTCTAGGTCTTGTTCCATGCCTCTCTTGCAGATCCAAAGAGGCACAACAAGCACTTCAGAAGTTTCTTTTTTTTCCTTTTCTTTCTTTTTTTTGGGGGGGGTGGGGGGGGCTTTTTTTTTTTTCCTTTTCTTTTTTTTTTCCCAATTGAAAATACTCAGTTTGGCCTCTTGGCTCTTCAGGTGTAAATGCCATCAGATAAGTACTCTTCTTTCTCTTCTTTACCATTTTCTCAGGCTATTGACAAAGCAATTAATGACAGCATTCTTACAATTTACAGGGACTTTTACTGGAACAGGTTCTAAAGCTCTCTAAACACTGCAAACTGCACAAACTATAAAGCAAACTCTGACTTTCCCTTCATACTTACAAGTACCACCTTCATAAGGAGAGCCAGGGCTACTCTGCTGCATGTGCCGCATTATCAAGAGGTGATGCACTGAATTTCAAGGCTTGGATTCAACATGTAGGGGAAAGCTACCTGTTTGCACAGAAGAGACAGGATCTCATATTCTCTTGGGAGTTTTCCTGTATCCTCAAGGAAGTTAAAGCAAAGCCTGCTTCCTTGTTTCAGTCATTAGCATAAAACAGTGATTGTGGAAGAGAGGAAGAGGTTCCTAGGTGGATTTGGAAGAGAAGGTCCTACTCTTCTGGATATTTGAGGAGCTCTTAACTGTCTTGCTTTGGGTACCTGTGCAGGAAAATTCCAAGTTTTTCCAATAAAGTTCAAAGGAAAAAAAGGCTTTGGTTTTATATTTAAGCACCCAGATAAATGGTCTGATATTCGGAAGACTTGAGCATCCAGCAAGGCCCAAAATATTATTTGGCACTGTATCAGTCATCATTTCAACATGAATTCAGGAAAAGAACTTCAGGGGGGCTGGGGGTTTTGTTTTGTTTTTTAAATCCTTGGCCAACTTCATCATACATAGAATTTTTACTAATCATCATTTAGCACTGCAATATTGGTAACATCCGTTTACATAAACCTATAATGAACCCTAAAAAAAATGAAAACAACTTGAATTCCCTGTGATCAACACACTATTTGTCATCTTTCTGAAATCTAAAGTTGGCTTGGGGCTCATTCCAAATTTGAAAATCATTCAGGCAAAAAAACAAGTAACACAATAAGATCAATATTCAAACTTAAAAAAAAAAAAAATCTCAGCAATAAAATGTACTCAGCTGTCAAAAAACATTAAGCAGTCAGTGTACAAATGGAGGCTCTAGGGGATATTGCCATCTGCAAATTTCTTTATTTAAGATTAGGCAATATGCAATAATAATCCTAAACTTGCCCCAAAAAAGTAATTTTTAAATTGATTTAACTATTCAAGCAAGCATTGCCTTTCTAAAAACACCAGCTTGTGTAGATATACATACATGATCAATATAGCATTGGTACTGTGCAGCTATGGTGCTCCTCCCTAGGTGCCAAGAATACTGGACCAGAACTGTCCTCCAGCATCACGGCTTATGGGAATGACGCCCAAACTTAGAAGGACAGAACTACAACTCTTACACCAACTCTATGTTATTTTCATATTAGCAAAGATAATAAACGCAGACAGAGAGAAGAAGGAAGCTGTTCCTTACAGGCAGAAGTTCTGGAAGGAACTGGCTCTTACTTGGCACCCTCGGTCACTAGGCTGGTCCCTCTTACGTTGCCAAAATGAAAACAAGCAAGCAAAACGCCAAAAAAAATCTTGGAAAGAAAAAAGTGGCCCTTCAGTTTATGGTTTCTACAGCCTTAAAGATCATGTAATGCTATGTCTGTCCATTTGACCACCCAGAGCAGATGCATCACGGTCATATTTTGAGGTTAAGTTAAAAGTGCCACTTGAATAATTAGGTGAATCAGAGAAAGGTAGCACACCTCTATACCAGCAGAAACCCTAATATGCAACAACCTTATTTACTTAATCCTTCTTATGCCATTCAGAGAACTGTTTGGAATTAGAAGAGAGAACTACCTTTTTTGCTAATAAAAGCATAGATTCGACAACCAGGAAAGTCCTAGGTATCTCACACTCAAGGGCAAGTGGGAGAAGGACAGCAGAGGTTTTTTTGATATGTGAGGGTGAGTTAAGACTTGAATCTGTAAGAAAACATCAATAAAATTCATACTTCCAACCTTCAGATATCTTCAGCGCAGGTTTCTACACCTGAGGTTGTGCCGGCTCTCACTGGGCATCTGGCTGCTGGTGTTGAAGCTGCTGCTCATCCAAGCATCAGCTTTAGTGGGAACTGTCTCCTAACTCCCTGCTGACTAGAAACGGAGAGCTGGGTGACCTGCTTATACGCCTATGGTCCATGCTAGTTTAGTCAGACAAATCCCATCCTAAGTTTTATCGGTTGCTTGGCTGAGGCAACAACTTGCGCGTGTTATAAACGGATAGGAGACAGCATCAGTTCATTGGAAAGTGCAATTTGTTGCTGCACGTAGGGTGGCCTGAAGAAGTGACCATTACTTCCTCACATGTGCCGCTACTTTTGTAGGCAGAAAAACTCTCAACACACCACTGGAATGGGCCATAAAACCAATATCTCAAAGAAACATTTATTTTCATCAGCTCTCAAGAATTTTAGCGCTCGGGATCAGGTATTTTGTGGAACCCTCTTGCAAATCGGGAGTAAGGAAATGGTGGTGTGAAAATTGTTCTCCCAGTAATGAATGAGTGCTCTCGCCTGACCGATGGTCTGTGACTACGTCCTGCTGTGCTAGCCTGTCATGGTTTTGGCTGGGACAGAGTTAATGTTCTTCGCAGAGGCTCACACAATGCTGTGTTTTGGATTTTTGATGAAAATAGTGGTGATGGTTTTGGTTGTTGCAGAGCAGTGCTTACACAGAGCCAAGGACTTTTTTGCTTCTTGTGCTGCCCTGCCAGCGAGGAGGCTGGGGGTGCACAAGGAGCTGGGAGGGGACAGAACAAGGACAGGTGACCCAGACTGACCAAAGGGCTATTCCATACCATGTGGCGTCATGCTCAGCGATAAAAGCTGGGGTAAAGGAGGAGGGAGGGGAGACATTGGGAGCGATGGCATTTGTCTTCCCAAGAAACCGTTATGCGTGACGAGCCCTGCTGTCCTGGCAGTGGCTGAACACTGCCTGCCCATGGGAAGTTGTTTTTCTTTGCTTTTGCGTGCACCTTTTGCTTTACCTAGTCAGCTGTCTTTATCTCAACCCCTGATTTCTGGCACTTTTGCCTTTCTGATTCTCTCCCCATCCCACCCCGGGAGAGTGAGTGAGCGGCTGTGTGGCACTTAGCTGCCTGCCGGGGCTAAACCACAACAAAGCCTCATCTTCCCTCTCACCCCAACTTCCGCAAGGCATTTCGTTCACTGGAAGAAATGCACAGTAAGGGATGCACATCTAAAAGACCCATTTCATGATTCTGCAGATAGCACTGATGACCATGGTTGAGAAGTATCAGGAAGTTGTACTCTGAGCTTCATTTTTAGTACTGACATGAAGTTTCCACTTGGCAATGCATCTACCGATGCTGAGGAGGTGTTTGAAAGGTGGGGAGAGGATGAATTTCCCTCTTCCAATGTATGCTGCAATTATGTTTAGCGATTTCAATATATATTCCAGTGTAGGGCTGTATGCAGTCACCAGCTACAGCGTGCTGTACGTCTACGTGTATTGAGGGAGCTCCTTAAAAATGCAGCAGAGTTCCCTTGATGACAACTGTTGGTAGGTGGAAGTCATGTTTAGGTATGCAGGGTTTTGCAAAGCATTTATTTTATGTCATCCACAGCATCTATGGAATTGTTAGCTGTCTACCATACCTACAGACACTTCTTTCTAACATGTAATTATGCTATATCATCTTAATAGGCTAACTACTAGTAGTTAGCATAGCAATTACGTACTGGAAAAGGACAGGTTCACTTTTAAAAATATTTAGTCATGATCTGCCTTTGCTTCAATCTGTTTCTAAATAGGCAAAAATAAAACTTCTCTTTTTTTCCTGGAAATATTGGTAATAACTTTATTCTGTTTCTTTTTGTACTAAATACTGCAGATAAATAGCCAGAGAACAAAGAAAAAAGTAAAAAGAAATAATTCATCCTGTGATCCTGGCTTCTGCTGACACAAAAATTCTTCCAAGAACATGCATTTCCTATTCAGTTCCGTTAATTCCTACAGCACTCTTATTTTACGTTCATTAACTTCCTTTTACCACTACTGTAGAATATTTCCATGCAGTCTGAAAAAATAAAAAAGGTGCAAACGGAGCAGAGAACAGAGCTGGGACTACAGAAGTTTGTCAGTTTAACAACAAAGCTCCAGGAGCAATAACGTTTTCAAACAAACGCAACACTAAATCCTCCTACACTGCAGTGTAACAATCAATTTGTTTGCCTAGGAAACTTCTAAAACTCTTTTAAGGGAAGAAAAGAGTATGACAGACAACAAAAGAAGGGGATGGAAATTCTTAGCAACAACTCCCTACAGCAAATTGCAGGAAAAAAAATAAAAAAAGCTTCCGATGAAAAGACCACGTATTCAATTAAAAACAATAATTAGCTTCTCCATCCTTACTTCAGCAACACTGACCCCTTTTGCATGAGTTTTTGTCAAGGAAATTATGGTCAAAATATTCAACATGAAGCATCAAATTATTCAACATTTAAACACGATTTAAATGAATACCTATATATTCACCTTCTAAATTATCACAGAGTACTTTATACCAAGAAGCCAGATTTTGGTGTACGTACTCTTTTCAGATCAATAGAGAAACACCATTTCTTATCAGCTAAAGATTTAGAACAGAGATACATCTGATTTCCAAAAGTACCAAAGTTTTTGTTTGTTTGTTTGTTTTGCAAGAACAGTATTTAAAGACAAGACTTTCTGCTAAAAAAACAGAAAGCTGTAGGAACTCGGATGGCTCTAATGGTAGCTTACTTCAGGAGCAATCAATCTCATCCTAAATGCATGAACTGCACAGTACAACTGCAACACTTCAATGCATATACCTACAAATTCGGATATTTTTGCAGCAAGAATAAATGGTAACATACACACATCTGAGAGAAAGGACAGCGCAGTTTAGAAATGCACAGAAATACATTATAAATGAGAGCATTAAAAGGGAATGTCACCTTCTGATACTATAACCTATGTCCTTGTTCTCCCTAAACTAAGGTTCACTGCAAAGATGTATTTCATTACCAACACTAAGAGTTTAAACCGAATAGCTTCACCAAAAAAGAAATCTTTAATAAAGACAGATGCTCTGCAGATGCATCAGTGCCTGTTCATTTTTCTCCCTTCTAATTAAAAGACCATTCAAACTTCTGGTTGAAAATTTTCCTGTCCAAGTGCAGCATATTCCAGAGGGTTGCAATGACATGACTTCGCACATGCGTCTGAACGGGACATCACATCTGCATAGCAGTAATTTTGCCTCAGATTCCAATTTACTGTATAATATATTACGTGGCAGAGATTCATTCAGCTGATTTCCATAATGACAACAGTAGCTGAAAAAAGTACTTGTCTAGGAAATTGAAATGTGACATCTATATCAAGGTAAACATGCAAGTCCTCTGAATACTTTATTGGCAGCCACACTATTTTAGCTTCAAAATAAATTTTCCCCAATAGCAGCTTTTATTTCATTTCAAATCCATCAGCTCTTTTAGCTTCTAATTCCCCGAGCTGCCCCTTCCAGTTTTTAATCTTATCTTCCTAGTGTGAAAGTGCTGTAGACCAGCACAATAATGCAACAGTTTTTGAAAGCTATATAAATCATGCGAGAGACTAGCCTATTAATTCCCCTTCTCATTACCAATTTTTCCCTTTTATTTACAGGGCTTGGGGACTTTACAATTCAGTTACTCCGAGGGAAGGAAGAACTTGAATTTCATTGGGACCTCCCCTCTGGCTCTTGACATTTTCAGGAACCTGTTGGACAATAACATTTGGGTCAGCCCAGACATGGAAATTATGCTAAGTCTAAAACAGATCAATTCTAGTTTGTAGCTCTCGGATAATGACTTTGTGCTCAAGGCTCTTTACAGACACACTAGCAAAAAAAAATCCATCTTCAGGGTATCAGACTGGTAGTACTAAGAAAATCGTGGCTGGAAAACAGGACAGTAAACTGATTAAAGGGCACCAGAGGGTAGAGAAGCAACTGATTCTTTTATTCTACTTATAAAGACTCACATTTTTTGCAAGGTAGGAAACAAATTATCCTGTGAGCTGTAAAAAGCCAAGTTTCCTGTTTTAGATGCAAACATCTACAAGTAACAGACACAGAGGAATTGAAAGCAAATATTTATTAGGACACCATTGTTAAATTCAGCTAATTAACTGAGTGCAAGCCGAATGTTTTATGGGACTTTTGTATTTTAACAACGAAACTGCAGAGGAGGTAAAGGTTTAAGTAGAAGCCAAAAGCCATTAATGGGCCACTGTGGAAAAATTTTATTTGTCTTCTGCTCTGAGTTAGGACTGACCAAAGCTATCTGGAAGTTATGAATATTAAAATATTAAAAATAAACTAAAAAAAATTGTCTCTAAAGGAAGCAAGTTCTTGCTGATTTCACAACCCCCTGAGAAACCCTCTAAGAAAACAAAAACTTGAGTTGCGTCTCTCCAAGCCCCCTTAAAAGAGGTGTAACACCTAAAAACTCTGCACTTGCTTACTCAAGATAAAAAGCTGATTTTGCAAGAATATATGATCCTACAAACACTAATATCTGCAACAGTGGTCACCTTCCAACACCCGACGACACCCACCAGCACCAGGTGTGATGCCAGCCCAGCCTCTCAGATCCCCGTTCTGGGCACTGTCCCCACCTCACGCCTCTCGCTGATTTCAGACATCGATGGCATCCAGTGCCTTCACGACTACCTAGACATGCTGCCATTTCACCGGCTCAAAAGTTTCTTGCCTGCATCCCATTCAAAAATAAACCTTCAAAGATATGAGTACCCTTGGGCTGCGCTCAGCTCCTCCTTGTCACACATTCTGGTTTGCTGAGAGAAGTAATTGGCTTTGTGGAGCATGAAGCAATAGAAATGGCAATACGTACCTCAATTAGACTCTATTTTTAAAATCATTTTTAAACATACTAAATTATGAGACTTTAAGGACTTTTAACAAGTTTTCTTGATTCACTTCTACCCAACAAGGTTAGAGACTCGTTATATAGTAAATGCAGCAGTTTAACAATACTAAAATATACCACTAAGTCAATCTTTCTGCAAGAGACATCGAAGCGCACAGTAAGCAGATCTAAAAAGCCCTGTAATTTGCAACTGGCAATCATCATTCTGGTAACACTATTAAGAGGCTTTCATAATTCCACTGGTGTTTAAATTCATGAGCCAAAACACATCATAAGTTCTCTTTTATCGCTGTCAAGACCAATGATACAGATTCTCTTCTTTAGCCTTTCGTGACTTATTGGGATCCTCCGAGTGTCCGAGGGGGAGTGTTTGCTTCATTGAACAGCAGACTGAGATTCTGTTAGAGAGAGACAGCGCATAAAGTAACAAGCTTAAAGCCTGCAGTCAGAGCACATTGGCTCTTTATAACCAAAATTACATTAGTTCTTAGTTATTAGACATTTTTAGCACAGCAATGATAGAGGGTGACTGCTCCAACGCAGAAGGAAAATGCCACTTTCTGCCAGAAAACCGAGACTGCTTTGCCATGCTGTGCCAGTGGCTGAAGGGAATATAAATGAATTAAGGAGGAAACACATGATGTGTCACTGATAAAATAACCTGGCATCACAAAAGTATTGGTAACTATGGATCCACCAAAAGATCGATAAATGTGCAAATAGCAGCCTCTTTAGAAATCATTGCTCTTCCTCCGATCTGTGGCAACCGACTCGGTGACCGTATTTACTTCCTGCCATCAGCTTCATTAAATAAATCAGACTATCCTCATCCACCCACAAAGCCGTCTCTAGAAGTCTATGGAAAATATTGATTTTTCTTGACTATGTTCAGGTCAAAGATGTAATGCAATAAAATAGCTTAAGACAACTATTCCCTTTCCAGCCTTGAAACCATGTCTCTGGGTCCTGGTTTGGGATCTGTTGTCAATTCACTGTGACCTTAGGCAAGCAGCTTTCAACCCTTAAGAACTTGCTTCCTTCTGTAAAACAAGCATAGTTAACATCTCAGCTGGCTGCCTGTTTGGCTCTGAGACTCTTTGCTCTTTTAGGTTGTAATGACTGAATAAAATCTATTTCAGCTCAAGATCACTAGATAAAACGCATCAGCAACTAAAATCATTATATGTGAAAGATGATGCAGCTGAGGACCTACGCTGGTGTCCCTGTATGCCAAGGGAGAGGATCAGGCTCTCCAGAGCATGACTTGCAGACACCACCCTGAAACATCAGCAGGAGGAATTTTTCTTGCATCACCTCCACTGGGAGGACCCACGGGTCTTCCTGAGCTGGATAAAGCTTTGAAAAGCAAAGAGACAGAGTTAAGAGAGTTAAAGCAAGAAAACAAGAAATAGTGATTTAGATTATTAGTTTTACGTAAGATGCAGAACTAATTCCCTGCTACCACAAGGGCCAAACTCAGCAAGGACGTTTTATATACCTAAATGGCAGTGAGCTCTGAGCCCGTGGAGAGGTACTCATGCTGTCTCCATCAAAAGAACAATGATTGTGGCCACTTCATGCCACTGCGATCCACATAATATGGTTTGGTATAAATGGATGCAACAGATTAGAAACAGAGTTTATAATGAAATTGAATACTCTCAGATCTAATGTGTTCACTATTTTATACTTAGCAGAAATATCAAAGCTCACTGTGTCAGCCCTTCCATATAGCTTAGAACAGCCCTTATGGAACAGACACGGAACTTAATCTTTTGTTTCTTGTTGGATTCTTTGATCCTTCCTTGATTTTTGTTAGCATTATCAGTGAGCACAGTACAAACACTGTTCTTTTCTTCACTGCAGGCTGTGGCTGATAGCTGAGGTAGGTACACGGAGAACCTTTGATACACACAGAAAAAAACAAGAAAATCTTCTTCAGGTTCTGAAAAATATTAACGTTGAAAGAGTTCACTGTTTTCAGAGAAGTAGAAGAAGAGAAAATTTGCTGGCCTCTTCAATGGAGTCTTACTTGGTCTTTCATTGTTGTGCAAGGTTAGACAGTGAATTATGGGGAATTCCTATGCAATTCCAAAATCTGGAGAAGAATCCTTATTGCTAAAGTCATGCTCAGACCAGGCTCAACAGCAGCATCAGGTGTTCCTGGACCTCCAGACTGGAAGAAACAGGCCTCTAAAATGTCGTAGCAAGTCCCTAATACTCAAACTAGCAGCCTGTATTAGGATCAAGCAAACATTATCAATCCACATTATTAATTCAACCTGTTCCACCTTCTTTCCTCATGTTGTCCACTTTAATGTTTTGGACAAGAACCTGCGTTTTGTGGCATTACTATTATAACTTCCTTCTAGCTTAGGGGCTGAATATTTAAGGCATTGCAGTGTGCCTTTATGAACTGTCAAGCTCAAGCATCCTTAACTACCTTGCACATAAAAGATTCACAAATTCATATGAAGTCCTTGAAACATTCAGAGTTTGAGCCTCAGCTTTGAACCAAGGAGAGCTATCATCTTGTTTCCCATTTCAGAGAGTACAGTCCGTGACAGCAGTGTGCTGACTGTGCTTGCCTAACTCTGTGATTTCAAGGTGATTTACTTTTTTGGGGCACTGTACATCCACCTGCTGAGAGTTAAACAAAACTTCCATCTTTCATTATCGTTCTGGTAATCACATAGCTCTGGAAGGAACCACATTTCATATAGACCAAAAATATCCAGCCTATCACATGAAAGTAAATGTTTTTCTCCCTCTCTTCCTTATGGAGAATAGAGGAAGAAAGGGACAGCTCTTGAATCCTAAAGTTGGTGCCAACTCTATATATTTTTCAGTTTTGGGCTAATATGCCTGTTTTCTCAGCAGTACTCTACTGAGCAGCTGTATCCCAGATATTGAGAGCATCAGCTCTACAAAGTCTCAGCATTATTTTGAAGACAGAAATGCTATTCAAGAGTGAAACATCAAAAATATAGGATTTTAAATCTTCAGATCTCATTTTTGCCAGGTAGGATATGAGGGGCACGTTCAGGTCCTTAAACTGTCTCTTCAGAATATATTTATAGGAGTTGTACAAGCAAAGATAGTTCCAGTAGAGACAGAGAGCTCAATTCCCATGGAAAAACACCTGCTCCTCCAGCCAGCAGAACAAGCCATGTACCCGAACTCTTGTGAAACCACGTTTAACACTAGGCTGCCACTGCCTTATTTCATACTGAAAGTCAATGCCAGCATCCCAGAAGTGCAATATATAGACATATACACATACCAATGCTAGCTTCAAGCTTGTTAGCAGTGCCCAGGCTGACCCCAGCGGGGCTGCAGCATGAGCTGATTCACCTGCATCTCTCACAGCAGGATCGAAGCACGGCTTCAGCAAGAGCAGACAGCCAAGAGCTCCTCTATGTCCAAAGCAGAAGTGCTGTCTGAATGTGGCCTTTTGTACCATTAAAAAAACTGACCAGCCAGGGAGAATTTTTTCCAGCTGTTAGAAGACACAGTTCGATACAGCAACATTTCATTGTAAACAAAGTGCTTTTTGGCTTCTCACTTGGCAGACACTTGACCCCCACATGCTCTGCAAACTTGATGTCCTGGTGCAAGCAAGACCATTTCAATTTACAAAGGGTGTAAGACTTAAAATCGAGGACTAATGAAGAGATGTTCTTGTTACATGCTATACCAGGCAGCTCTTGGAACTGTTCGGTACAGCAAATGGCAGCAACAAAAAACAGAGAAGAATAAAATAATACTGCATCACCTGATGGCTCCGAAGTCTGTTCTCTTCGGGGTCCTTCATGTAACTTAGTACCTTGAGCACCCCGAGCCCAGAACCTTGCTTTCATACCTACCCGGAAGACACCTGCATGAACACTCCTAATGTAACAGTAATGTATTCAACTTATTAGAACTGTTCTTTTATTTAGCTTTACGAAGTTGCAGGAATATCAAGGAATCTTAAATACAAACATAGGTTTCAATTTACTACATTGCAAGTCTGCAAAGTGTAGACGGAAAGACGAAAACATGCAGAAACCTACATTTTCTTTCAAACCATCAAGACTTGAAACTGATTTTAAAAAAAAAAAAGTTACTTTTTGGAAAGTTTGAAATCAACAGTAGAAGCTATTGTAGAAAAGGCTAGTGCAGAGCATCTCCTGTGCACCTGCACAGTGCAGCAGGAACTTGTGAATGCACCCTGGCACCTGGCGCTGGAGGGATTTTTATCTCTGGATGAAGAGCAGAGAGGGGAACCTGACTCTGTTTCTGATGCCTGGCCTGTGTTATCATACCTGGTGATGTTAAAAGCATGCAAGACAAGACACTTTTTTCTGGAATATCCAGTGCAAGAGCACATGTAGAAAACAAGGAAAATAAGAACATATGATGATTGGAGTTAGGTTCTTCCCACAAATGCACAAGTATCAGTCAAAAAATAACAGTAGTCTGAATTTTAAGTCATCTTACATAGCTTGACAAAGACAACTAAGGGATAACGGAGGGGGTCAGCATCACAGCTGGAACCAACCCTTCCAACAGGCTGCTGGATCAGGCTGCCCCATGGCTCAGGGGCTCAGTGCTGGGAGGGGAGCTGGTCTCACTCCAGCAGTCGCCTGCCAGCAGCTTTTACCTTCTGCAGGAGAGCTGGGGACTCCAACACTTCCAAATGAGCTGGAGCCTCATCCCCGCGAAAAAAATAAAAATCAAAAATCTTTCAGAACAACTTTTGGGGACTTTAAATCTGGTCCTGATTGTGCTGAGGGAAATGTGAATAATAGTTCTCTGGCCTTTAGGAAAATTCAGCTTTCAAATAAGGAATAGATTTTTTCCAAACTACATAGAGCTCTTTGCAAGCTGAAAAGCTTACGAGCTCCTCTCTTTTTTTTCTTTTTTTCTTTTTTTTTAAATTTTTAAAGAAATTTGAGATTCATCTAGTTACTCTCTGCTTTTGAAACGGCAAGGATTGCAAAGCCTCAGATCAACAAGAAGAGAAAGGGAAAGCAATACTGAATGAAGCTGTGTTTTATTTGCTGCGCAAACACACCCACCCACACACATACACATTAACACAGTGTAACAGGTTGATCTTGGTATAACCAGCCCTTCTTTAGCTCAGAAGAACCGAATAACCTCTTAGAAGCATTAACCTTACAAGTAATTTAAAGAGTGAATAAAACAAACCACACTCAAGCACCCACCCGTAACATTTTCACAGAGTCTGTAAGCTCTACGCACTGATTTAAAAAGCCAGTTTGCTGGTGCGTGCACACAAGGAATTAAACTGATGTTATTTTTACAAGAAGCTCCAACCCAACTAGGGCTCCAAGACTGTCAGCTTCGAAATAAATATTTACAGGAGCTGGTGAATAATCTCCATTCTCTGAAAAGTAAACCCGAGGTTTTTTTGACCCATAGGCATCAGGGCTGTTCCCGTTCCCAAGGCTCACATGTACAGCACTGTTCCAGAACACCTTGAGCTCTGTATGGAGCCACAGACTCCTGTTCACGGCCATCCACGTTGGTACTGGGAGCTTCCTCTCGATTCCCCGTTCTCTCTGGAATCCTCTCACCGCCTTATCTCAGTTTTATAGGTTAGATATCAGTAGTTAGCTTACTTTAACCAAAAATATAAACAAGTGTTAACATGTAAGGCCATTAAATGCCTAGCAACCTTCCGAATCCTCGTCTGTTACTCAAACACAAGCTTCCAGAGATGTAGGGTTTTGCTCCCAGCAAGTCTTAAATCATTATTGGGAAGAACTCCTAAAATCCAGAGCCTTCTGAAAAGCCCTCAGCTTGCCAAATTCCAACAATATCAGGCTTAGCAGTTCTTTGTTTTCCTGTTCTCTCTCATTGATCCTTAGATACTTTCCTGTAACCTCAGCATGTGGTTTCTGAAGAAAGGGAAAAAATAAAAACTTTCTATTGCTCCTTCTCCAGTCTTTCAGAAACTTAAACATAACTTCACCACCTTCAAATGAGATGTTAAATCCGTACAGTTTAGTACACATCCTGCTCCTACTGTTAATTAACAGTTCAAAATAAAGACATTCATATTCTGCAACTCTGCAGGCACACGATTATAAAACACTGCAGTAGGAAAGCCCAAGGTATTGAGCTACTTGCCACTACACACTGACAGCCTGAGTGTTACTAAAATGCAATACCAAAATAAGCACACAGGAAAGCAACCAGCTGTTCCCATTACTCAGGTCAACTTGGCTATGAAGAAAATATCTACTGGGTAACAGAACCCTAGGAGATATTTTGGCACGGAACTAGTGTGAGGGCATCTATTGGAAGGAGAGCAAAAAATAATCTGAAATTGCTAGGAAAAAGAGTCAAAGCAAAGGAACAGCTCTTAACAGCATTAAGCCCTTGCGCTTCAGTTTATTCCAATTGTACGCAGCGGCTACAAAAGGCAGATGTTGAGTATTTATCAGTGAGCTGGAACGGCAGCAGTTTCACTGTGCCGCTTCCGTTTAAAATCATCTTGGTTCAAGAAGTGACTCGAGGATGGACGAAGTATTTTGAGAAAACCTAAAATCTTGAAAAAAAAAAGTCAGTTTGATCATCCTAACGGCCAATGTCAAAACCAACATTTTTCTGGATGATATTTCTTCCAAATACTATTTATCTGAATAAAAGTAAAAACCCCATCTCTTTCTGTATGCAGCAGACACGCTGTTAATATCTCCCTGTTTTTCAAATTATTTGGAGAGCTTGAAAAAGCCAGCTATCTCCTAACAAAAGGGTGTTCTCTCAGGAGGACTGTAATGGGAATTTTCATAATCATGTGACAAAATTCTTAATACTTCTTGTTTGTTAAATAAGAAGGTGTCTTGTGTGTCTTGTGCACTCTGATACATATATTCATATTTCACTAATTTAACAAAACAAAGGTTTTGAACTTTTTTTTTCATCATATAAAGAATCAATGAGGAATAAAGGCATGGGAAGTTAAACAAATCCCATTTTGATTCCATTATTCCATTATCATCCAGAAAGTCATTAAATAAATTCATCATTGCAGAGTTTATACAGCAGTGATTATTTCTAATCCCAAGAGAGCAGGAACTGACGTTCAGATCACGAGGGGAACTGAAAGCCAAACAGCAGCTGAGCTTTCTTGAGCTGCAGCTCACCAAGATGCAAACGTGAAAAATTAGGACAGTATTTCCAGCATTGTCATGTTGTATGATTTGGTGGCTTCATAATGTACAATATGCATGTTTAACGAAAATCCTAATTAAGGTATATTTCAGAGAGGTTATTTGTGTCAAAAGTAAAGGAAACCACTTGGTTTACATGCAAGGCAAGAAGTCAAGGAAGTCCCATCTGTACCAATTCACTGGTTTTGACTGCATGATATTTTCCCCACAAAAACATTCGCCATTCTCCCTATATTTTTATAGCTTGAATTTTCATTTTCCAGCAATATTAAGAGCTGGACTGCCTCATGTGCTGCTTTCAGACCTTTCTGCATCTTTGCATTTCAGGGCTTTTCGAAATAAATCTCTACCTTCTCACTATCCTTTACGACAAAGCTGCCCTTCAGGAGAGGCACTGAGCGTGCAGGTATTCGGTGCCTCCCAGCAGCTGCTCTCCTCCTCCACTCCCAATTGCACTGTTCTAGCAGGAGAGATCTGTGGCATGAAACATATCTCCAGACAAGAACTATTTGAAAAAACTTTATAGATTCTTAACAGTGCATTTAATGGAACTTAACGCTTTTAGAAACAGATGTAGAGTAGTCTTACTTTATTATAAGCAAACTTTGTAAAATGAAATACTGTATAAGCAATACACTTACCATCACTTCCTATATTTTGATTTATGAACTTTGTAATACTGTGAGAACTTGGGATCTGCAGACACACAGAAGAGGAATGAAAGCAAGAAAAAAAAAAAGGCAAGGTTTGGTGGTCACATTATGGCTTCTTAAATTGTCCATTATTTACTACACCCACGCCTTTTATAAATCCTTCCACAGTCATCATATATGTTGAAAAGACCCACATGCTTTACAGGGCATATATTACTAAAAAATGCTATCTATTAAATATATAGAAGAATTCAGGTTTTTCTCTCTTGAGATTTCCAGTCAGGGTACACCTTGATCCTTTGGGGAGCAAAAGGTAAGAGTAGAAATCTTGACAAGGTCCTGTCTCAGTGAGACAGCAGCTCCATGTGACCCTCTCCAGCCAGCCTGGGACACATGCTCTGGAACGGAAAGCACTTGTGCAAGGAGAAACGGCTTACTGCCCTGCAGCGGACTTGGAGGAAAATCAGCTCAGACATACAGACTTTCTGATTTCCTAATACCTTTCACAGAGTGCCACAAGTGACTTGCGGTCAGCGTTACACTTCCCTTGAGTTAGCATACTGCTAAACATCTTAATGATTGGACTATCCACCACTTGCCTCATCAAAGCAAATTCACCATCCTATTTCAGCAGACTGCACAGGTAGTGAAGATGACCAAGGAAGATGGAATTGCATTGATGCTCTCACCATCCTCTTTCCTTTCAGGAACTCCATACTTTCTGAAGTCAAATACTAAGGGACTGCCCAAGGCCACTAAGCAACAGTTACTGAGTTGGAGAGTGACGAACAGAATCTCAAACTGGATTTTTCATCACTGTGCAGGAGCACCAGCGCTGTACTTAACACTGAACACTTCTCCAAGATTCAATAGCCTAAATGCTCTTTTATCCATGTGCTTACTGAGGTAACCTTGATATCTGGTTGCAACATGTAAATGAGGACAGATCAAAGGTCCACATTTGGATTAATTCAAGCAAGTTGCTCCCAAAACAATGTTTTCATCTAAGAGACCAAAATTAATTAGATTCAATTTATTTTTAACACACAAGAAGGACAAGCTTATGTTTTTGATCCTCCTAAATTCAATTTAGTCACTCAATACATGCCTCACAAACGAGCTGGCACTCGCTGACTTGGGGGCATGGTGCTACACTCAAGGATTTGTTAAGGACTAAGTCAATGATTCAGACTGAAGACACATCTGGCAGCCCAGGACTCTCCCGAAGCAAGAAGGCTGCCTCAGACAAGGCAACAAGGTGTTGCTACCAAACCTTGGTGGCATCCATACACTCAGGGCTCAAATTCCGATTTGGGAGAAATAGGACAATGATCAGAGGGCTAGATGTTACCATCAAAGGGAATTTAAACTTTTGCAGCATGCTTTGGATAGTAGCACTATTTAAGAACAAAACCTGTTTCTGAAAGGCAATATATAACGCACATTCAAGTTGCGAAAACAACTCTTAAATCCTCTCATGTCCTTCATCTTTCCCAAAGATGATCCCAAAGATGTTTTTTCCTTTCCTCTTCAAAAGCATCCTCACTCAGCCCTTCTGTCCTATATTGTTTCCTGCCCCTTTTCCCCAGTTCCTTGCTAGGCATGTTTCTTGGAGAAATCTGGTATTTAAGAGAAAGAGACATAAGGACAGAAAACAGGGATGCAACGGTGAGATGTTACACAGGGACAGACAGACCCCGCCGTGCTGCCAGCACACTGCTGCAAATGCTGCCAAAGAGAGGAAGGAGCAGGACTCAACTGCTGTACAGCGTGGTGCTGTTTTGTTCCATACTTTGTTCCATTTTTTTCACCAACAGAACCAAAGTTCTCCGAAACACTGCTTAAGGTGTGTAACATTGTCATTCTGGAGTGGAGTATAACCTCTATTATAAATAAACCTATGAAAACTAGGGAGTTGGGAGTTAGGGCTGATGCCGCCTTTAGGTACCAACTCGGTTCCAGTGTCTGTGGCTCCCAGGTGACAGCGGGAAAGAGGAATTAAAGGGAAACAGATTTCTCCATTTCTTGAAGCTCAAAGTCAGGATAAATGTAACTCTGGAACCTTCTTCACCAAATACAAAATTGCATCTGATATACAAGTAACCTAGAAGAAGTCTACTCTGACTTCCAGTATTATACAGATAAGCACACTGTCCTTTATAGTGCTCAAACCATAAGTCTACCAAAACATTAAGATTACAAGGTAAATCCAGTATTTTTTCATTATTTCACAGATTTGAAACTACCTCCTCTGTGTCCATACTAGGCAACAAATGAATTATTGGGAGCCGTTAAGATGTAAATGTAATGAAAAGAAATTCTTTCCAGGGAGTACTGTGATAGGACAAGGGGTAATGGCTTTCAACTAAAAGAGGGTAGGTTTAGATTAGACATTCAGAAGAAATTTTTCACTGTGAGGGTGGTGAGGCAATGGAACAGAGGCAACCCAGAGAAGCTGTGGATGCCCCATCCCTGGAAGTGCTCAAGGCCAGGCTGGATGGGGCTTTGAGCAATGTGGTCTGGTGGAAGGTGTCCCTGCCCACGGCAGGGGGGTTGGAACTAGATGGGCTTTAAGGTCTCTTCCATCCCAAACCATTCTGTGATTCTGTGATTCTATGAAAAGGCAGGTGTTTGTGTTAGGAATTCATTACACAAGAGCTGGGCAAAAGAAAACCTTTAGATAGCAGGCTTAATGTTTAAATGTAGGCTATTGTTAGGTTTACCTAATTTGAACGGTCAAGTGCAGCAGAGCAGAGGATGCTGGGTTGCCTGCACAGGCAACTCTTTACGAGAAGCTGTAAGACACCACTGTGCTACTTCAAGTCAAATTCAAAGAAAGACTTTTTTTTTTTTAAAGTATTGAGACAGGTACACAGACATAAAAATAATTTGCTGTTCAGCTTCTTAGATAGGTTAAATAAGAGTTGAAGTAAATGTATGTTGAAATGATTTCTAGTTGTGGTGGTTTTACCCAGCTAAACAGCCGACCTCCACCACAACCGCTCGCTCACTCCCCCTCCTCAAAGAAACAGGGGGAGAAAATACGATGGACAAGGGCTTAAGGGTTGAGATAAGGACAAGCAGGTTACTCACTAATTATCGTCATGGGCAAAACAGACTCAACATAGGGAGATTAATATAATTTATTATTATAACTAGCAAACTAGAGCAGTGAGAAACTAAAAGCAAACTAAAAACACCTTCCCCCCATCCACCCTCTTCTACCTCCTCCCCCCGAGCGGCGCAGGGGAACGGGGAATGGGGGCTGCGGTCAGCCCATATCGCTTCGTCTCTGCCGCTCCTTCATGGTCGCTCTCTGTTCCCCTGCTCCAACGTGGGGTCCCTCCCACGGGATGCCGTCCTTCCCGAACGGGTCCTGCGTGGGCTTCCCACAGGCTGCAGCTCTTCAAGAGCTGCTCCAATATGGGTCCGTACCACGGGGTCCATCCTTCAGGAGCATACTGCTCCAGCATGGGTCCCCCACGGGTGGCAGCTCCCACCGGATCACCTGCTCCTGCGTGGGCTCCTCTCCACGGGCTACAGGTCCGGCCCGGAGCCTGCTCCTGCGGGGGCTCTCCATGGGCTGCAGCCTCCTTCAGGCCACATCCACCTGCTCCACCGTGGGCTCCTCCACGGGCTGCAGCGTGGAGATCTGCTCCATGTGGTACCCCATGGGCTGCAGGGGGACAGCCTGCTCCACCATGGGCCTCACCACAGGCCGCAGGGGAACTTCTGCTCCAGCGCCTGGAGCACCTCCTCCCCCTCCTTCTTCACTGACCTTGGTGTCTGCAGGGCTGCTCCTCACTCCTCTCTCTCCCAGCTGCTGTTGCGCAGCAGTTTTTTCCCCTTCTTAAATCTGCTCTCACAGAGGCGCAAAAAGCATCGCTCATTGGTTCAGGTCTGGCCAGCGGTGTGTCCCTTTTGGAGCCGGCTGGAGCTGGCTCTTATCTGACATGGGGCAGCTTCTGGAATCTTCTCACAGAAGCCACCCCTGTGGCCCCCGTGCTACCAAACCTTTACCACGTAAACCCAATACACTAGTTAATCCATTAAAATACTCCATTGTCTTTCACAGGAGTTTTGTAAAATGACTGAGCATTGTAAAATGGCTCAGCACCTCATTTTCCTGTGGATTTTTAGATTTCAAAAGAAAGCTGCTGGTAATGTTTTGATGATATGTCAAAAAGTTCTATATGCTGTTTTCTAACTAAGCAAAACTTAATACTGGGTAATTAAAGCTTTAAGTTCTTAAACATTAAATTTCTCCCAAAATCTTATTTTCAAACAATGCACACAGCTCTTCTCAATTGAAAAGAAAGCAGCAAAAGAAGCCAGCTTTCCTTATATAGCACTTACAGTTATTTTTCCACAGATTTGCTAGAACAATGCCAACCTATTTTTTAGGCTGATATCTTTCCAGTATAAATACTGCATCCTCTCTTACAGCTTTCAAAGGGTATAATCATTAAAAAAAAAAAACAGAAATACTGACATAGAGATACAGCACAAACCCAGGACAAACCAATGGTTTCTGGTATTCTGCCTCCATCCTTTTTGTCAGCCACAACTCCTCAATCACGAAGTAATATGCCTAATCCTGCAAAAACAGTTACGTTACCTTTTACATTTTGCCTATTTTCATATCTTTTTGCTTCAAGTAAAAAGATAGGTAAACACCCCAAAAAAAGAGATCATTCAGTATTCAACATTTCTGTGTACACATGAAGTCAGTGTTTTATTTGAAACTTTGTCTCCCAAGTCTACTGATGAAACCAACAGCAATGTCACGCATGATTGGGACAGATTTTTAAACATGCGGATAATCCTCCACATTTAAGAAACAAAGCCAAAGAATTTAATTTGAATAAAGTATTGTGAAAGTTTACTTAAAATTTGGCGGTGCGCTACCAAACATATGGACAGCTAGGAATGCCATTTTACTTCAAAAAAAAAATCAAATACTAAAAAGATAACCACGTTTTCTTGTGTACCACACTGGAATAATGCTGTCCCAGCAGTAAATAACACAGGAACTCTGAAATGTACGAGCTGCTGTTTGCACAGTTTCAGTTAGACACAGAAATCACAAGATGTGGGTTGAATTTCACTGAGTCAGTGGATTTATGCCGATATAAAAATGCAATGAGACAGAGCTGAATGGGAACTATATTCCTGCAGGTTCAGCTATTTCACCACCACTAACAATTCCTGTAGGCCATTGGATTGTTGACATATATTTTTCTCATTATTAAGAAATACCGACAATAAATATATATTTCCTGGTGATAAAAACTTGAATTTCTCCCACCTATATCACCTCCTTACATATTTCTCCTACATCACCTTACAACATATCTCCTGCTACTTTTTAATTTTTTGAACAGCTCATTTTTCATTCAGATCGTACCTCTTTTTAAAATAAATTTCTGCAACGGCATATCTCCAATGCGAGTATTATTAGGGCTTTGGTTCACTGAGTTATCTAACTTTAATGCTTAAATTTAATCATATGAATACTCTCCCTGAAATGTGATACTTACATGCTTAATGCTAGTTATACTTATTAATAGCTTTTGTATCAAGCGGTGCCTGGAAACCTTAAGAGCAAAGCCTTGTTGTTCAGAGACATACAGACTAAGAGATGATCCATACCTTGCAGCACCCTTACTATATCTCAGACTAATTAAAGCAACATCTGAGGAAAAGCAACAATAACAACTTCATTTTTTTGTGTCATTATTATTCACTACATGTTCAGTGAATCCAGCTCTTCCAGATTCCTTATTTAGACTCAATATCGTAAAACAGCCCCGAAAAAGCCTCTAGTTAATGTGCCTAAGGTAAACAAAGAAAAGCAAACTATTTTAAATTCTTCACCACTGCACTCGCAGCAAAAAGACAAGCAAGTATGTTTTGTGTGCTGCCTAGCACTTTTTCATGGCAATTTTTCATGATAACCAGTTTCACAGAAATCGGAGATAAAAAAGATTGGCAGACTCTTGCATCCGCTCTCTTGAAATATTAACAACTTTTGCATATTCTCCAGTGTTTTTCTCCAGAGGAGCAAGTCCCAAAGATTTGGCCATTAGACCACTGCTAGAGGTGACTTTTCATGGTCCAACTGGTACCTTCTTACCAAAGTGTTTCACCAAAAACACTTGGGGGTAGGATTCAGCTCAAGATCAACACATTTAAATTGAGTCAGCTGCATGTATGTATGTCCAGGTGCACTCAGTGTTTGCAGGCCCATGCTAGGGAATGGAGATCGAGCTGCCGTAGTTGATGGCCTGGAGGACGAGGAGGTGGGCAGCCAGGCAGCATTGCTTTTAGGATCCAGTGAATACTCTGCCAGCTCCTGCCTTTTACTGTCTAATATGGCTTAGAAGACGTGTGATCATGCTAAGTGGTCCTTTTAGGATATATTAAAACATGCAGATTATCCATATTGTAATTTTTAATACATATTGTAACAGTAAAACCTATCATATCTTGTCTTTGAAAATTTTCATGGGTAATACAGTTTTTACACATTTTTATATGAGCCAAGAACTATCCTCTGGCAACGACAGTCACTATTAAGTCTGTAGACTGATCAAGATCACACAATAAATTAGCAGAGCACCCATCAAAAATAAAAGCCAGTCCAACCATTTTTGATTCTGACCTGGTTATTCTCTTGCTATTAAATGCAACATTCAGCTTAGCACCTTCCTTTAAGCAAGTAAATGTACCCTCGTGTGTTTTCTGCTGCATGCTTGACAAAGCCACTTCACTTCCCAAACTTCCACTCGCATAAGAAGCCGCAATTTAATACCTTCAAAGAACAGCTGACACCTTGTGGAAAACGTTAAAAAAAAAAACCATTCAATTTCCAAGGAGTTTTCATTACAGTGGTCATGTTTTCTGTTGGTTTATTTGTGATATATAACACCAAACTAGTTTTTAAGGCAACGCCTCTTTCAAAGGCCTCCTCCCCAAAGAGAATGGCAGTTTCTACAGCAACTAGCTGTGAAAACTTAAGTCCTAGATTAGCACATAAATAAAGCAAAGAGTGAAGAAAAAGGTTCTTTTCTACTAAAATTCGTCTGTAGTGAAGAACCAGAGAAAAACAGCCTCAACAAGTCTAGTGGAAGAGCTATACATTAATATAAAGCTTCCTGAAAAGTTTCAGGAATTTTATGAGCTACCTCAATTTACCACAAACATCTGCAGTAGTTAAATTGCATCTGAAACATCCTCTCTCTTTACGCCATAAAAATGCATAATTGTCCAGGTCTGTTCTCATACCCCATTTACCTGTTACATTTTCATTCACAAGTATTTTGATGCCTTTCTTCCTGATTCTGCCCTTTTCATTTTGGCGGAACTAAGCAGAGTTAAAGCTCTATTGAGGTTCAAGTGCATTAGCAGCGCATCATGTGGAAAAAAAACACATTTGGAGGAAGACCATAGATACAAGGAGCATCACTGGGGCTACAGAGATGGCTTCACAGGAGGGATGTAAGCCCAAGAGGTCCATGTGTGCCTGGACAGTAAGCTGGGCATCCAGATGTGGATTAGGTGATGATAGTGCTGAGCAAAAAAAGAACGGGGAAAGGTGCTAGAACATGTGCAAAGTAGTCATGGGGTTATACTTTTAAGCAGAGATTAAGCAGCTAATTAATTGATTAATCAAAACAATTAACTAGATGTCAAATCAGCACAGCAGCAAATTTAAACAGTCAATTAATTCATATATTCAAAAGAACAGTAAATAATTAATAAGGAATTAAAGAGTTTGTTAATTATGTGGCAGTAGATTAGTTATGCAGAAAACTAAATGAGAAGCAATTAATTAATTATGCAGAGAATCAAATGAGCCACAAAATATTTATGCAAAGAATCCATACAAATGGGCAGTTTAAAAGCAGATGGGTGGCAAAAATGCTGAGACATGATTAAAAAAATGGTTAACAAGGATCAATTACTGGCAACCATAGTTAGCTAAGCAATTAAGAAAACCGTTTGAATCAAGAATGAAAGTCAGGTCAGAAATCAATGAGTGAGTAGAATTAGGTTATCAAATAGATTCTAAAATAAAGACTTTTCCAGACATTGGGAGTTATTGACATTTTCAAGGGGCAGACCTGGTTTAGAAACACAGGTCAGTAACATCAAAACAGACACCGAAAATATGCCTTTGTCACAGTATTTTACTATTGCAACCTCATCATCTGCTTTGCCATTGCCCTTTGCTTACTGCCTCAGTGCTGTACCCTGCCTTGTATTCAGCTTAGATTATAAATGAAACAGGATTCACCCCTTCTCTCTGCAAATTGTCAAGCATAAAACTGCAGTGTTAAATAAATAATACATTGTACGAACATTATCTCCAAATATTAACTCCCCCAACGTGCCTTCATTAACATTGTAAATGAGCTATGTAAAGGATCTGAGAAGAAAGCTCCATTTATATTAGTAAAAAGGAGCAAGATGTACGTTACAGCATCAATGTAACTAGAAGGTAAGTTACACAGACCTGACGCTACAAACTTGTCCAAGCATTGTCTTTGCATCATAGACAATTGAAGATAACACTAGGGCAAAATAAGATATAGTATAGTGTCCATCTGTAAGAGATATTTGACAGGAAATGTCTGTTTTATTACTCAGATGACTGAAATGAATTTGTAACACATCAACTAATGCTAACCTATGCAAAAAAAAATACAGAATATTTCTGTGTCATGAAATAAAGCAGATTTTAAAAGACAAGGAGGTGAAGATTGGATCCAGTAGGCACAGTTATAAATCAGCTGGAATTCACTTACATTTAATGTTCATGGTGCCACTGGCTATCCCAGAGGAGGGAAGCACAAACACCTCCTTGATTTCCAAATGCATAAAGTAGTCTGGAGATATGACATGCGTCTATGTACAGAAATGCAGCAAAACTGTACGTGCTTCAAAGAAAAAAAAAAAATGTCAACCCCAGGAGTCCAAAGGGATAAAAGCTGTAAACAGATTCAGGCAGCACTGGTTCAACGCCTCGAGGTAACGGCCGCAAGTTGCGCAGGGGGCGATTTAGATTAGGTATCAGGAAAAACTTTTTCTCTCAGAGAGTGGTCAGGCACTGGAACGGCCTGACCAGGGAGGGGGTGGAGTCACTGACCCTTGCGGTTTTTAAGAGGCGCCTGGACAAGGTGCTACAAGATATGGTTTAGTAGCTTAGTGGGTAGTATTGGTGATAGGATGACAGTTGGACTAGATGATCTTGTAGGTCCTTTCCAACCTTGTGATTCTGTGAACGCTTCCGAACAGCGTAAGTCTCAGAGTATGGCCACTCTAAGGATGACAAGACAAGGTTTATCTGCTTGCAGGACAGGAAAGACAGATGAAGGACTGTGACACGAATTGCTGTTTTTAGAGAGCCCCCAAGTCTACTTGTGTGCAGCACGGCAGCTGCTCCACGTCCTCTGGGCAGTATGGAGTGGAGTCATGGTTGTTTTTATTTTCGTTCCCTTGGCTTTGCTTCTCTAAACAACTGGCCATACCCCTATACCTACAGTCAATGATGGATAGTGCCATCAGAGGTGAAACTGCCTTAGTCTTTTCTCACTTCACTTTTCCAGTCTTATTATGCAAACGGGATTCGGAAGTGGTAGGTACACCCATAGAAATATGTCTCAAAGTGCTTTAAACTCTGAGAAACATTGAAAACTGCTGCTGCCACTGACGATATCCACAATCATCAATGTTAATTCCCAGCCAAAATTGCCTGGGAAAACTCTTTTTCTAGAGATGGTCCAAATTTCCATACACAAATGTAAATTCTTGTCACTGTTCAAAGTCTACCAAGATCATCAGTCCATCATACCACTGCAGTCCAGGAAAGTCAGTCTCAACTTGTCTTGGGCTGCATGCAGCTTTGTTTTAGCTTCTTTATTTTAGCAGCAAATTTACTAATGAGCAGGTGGCTATGCCTAATTTGTTTTACTTATCTTTGTACATTATAACTGTAATTTCTATATAACTGCGGTAACAAGTAATTATTTGGACTAAAATTTATGACTCTTGGATACTGATGTAGCACAGAGGAATACAAGCCTGGTATGACAGCAGAGGCCTCTGAAGGTTGGGACACAGAGTACAGGAGGACAGGCACGGGAAGGAAAAGGCCATGGGCTGACAGGGGACACCCACGGTCATAAGGAACTCAACAGCAGTAGGTCAAAGATAGGCACGCCTGGGAGTGGGAAAAGCAGTTTTAAGAGTAACAAAAAGATCAGAAAACACATCCAATGTAATAACATATGAACTGTGTTACTGTTTTGAGACCAATATTCTTTAAACAAACTGTTAAGATTTCAGTCACGCCAGCAATAAATTCTTGACATCACAGATGAGGGGTGTTTCATTTTTGCCCGTAGGGAAGATTCAAATTGTACCATTCCCCTGGAAATCCATGAGTTCACCTAGCTACAACATCAAATTATGGAGAACTGGGTTCGATGTCAGGCTTCATGAGTCTTCACAAAGGGAAAAAGAAGTGAAAAGCATGTGTGCTCACACTCCCATAGAGGGGTTTCCAAGCATTCTCCAATCTACTCTTTTCTATTCTTTCTTACAAAGAAAATGAATTCATTGGAAGCTGATGAATTGCTTCTGTTTTTACTCCCTTTCATACAGCATGATACCAACTTTTCTAAGGGAAAAAAGAACAGTTAAGTTTTCCACAATTTTGGAATTTCTCCTGGAAAATTTTGTTCAGAATTTTTAAATAAAGAAATTAATAAAAATAAATAAATTGTTAACCTCTTCCCCATAAGCATGCACAGAGCTTTAGAGAAGATGCTATAACAGCCTGACCTGAGGTCTACAAAACTTTTTCCTCCAAAATGAAATATTTCAGAAGTTGTGCAAAATGTGGATGGAAACACTATTTCTTAAAGAAACCATATCCATTTTCAACATCAGAAACAACTCAGAGCTTTGTGACTCTCTACAGAGCAAAAGTGAAACAAACAAATGGTGACAATAAGCCACCACAATACCCTCTTTTGATTTAAAGACTAGCCTCCCACTATTATTTCAAGAACAGTCTCGACAGAATCAGACAATTACCATAACTGAAAAGGCCACTGTGCTCCTCTAACAGTTGCAATGAAAACCACTGCTGGAAACCACAGCTTTTACTGCCCAGCTGTTTTCTGTACCTTATTCTCCTCAGTGTGGCTTACGGCTCAGCAGAGGTTTCCAACTCAAGGTAAAACCACAGGACAGTTGTGGAACACTCTAAGATGCAGTAACAACTTCAGTACCACTAGGCACTTCAAAGAAAATCCTCATTTTTCCCTCGTGAAGGACAGCCAGTTTCCTGAACACACCTCCCCAGTAGCTTTATCTGCCAACTAAAGACAATTCAGAAAGAGTCACTGTTAACAGATTGGATCCCACATTTTATCATGGAGTGAAAAACATCCAAATGCATGTATTTATTATGAAAGACACCAGAAAGAGACAACGGACTTCTGATATCACCTTGTTAGCTCTTGGAGGTCCAGGGAGCATGTTTTCTGGAAGTTGATTTGTCAAAACATCCATTTAGGGTGACTACCTGACAGCTTATATATACTGCAGCGAAAATCAAATTTTTTTTTTTAATCTTTCTGTAACACAAGTGCAAACCTACTATTTAATTATGTCATCAGAATGTAATATGCAAACTCTTCTTGTTATTTAAAGGCAGACAGCATCAAAATTGCAAAGTATATTCTCATGAGCATTCCCTGTCTCAGGACTTCTCTCC
Organism: Chauna torquata; assembly: GCA_013399475.1. Classification (NCBI taxonomy): domain Eukaryota; kingdom Metazoa; phylum Chordata; class Aves; order Anseriformes; family Anhimidae; genus Chauna; species Chauna torquata. The sequence continues at coordinate 635,045 of VXAL01018408.1, forward strand.
AGGTACCACTATGGTCCCTTGCTCTAGGGGATGCCAAGTCGTAAATAAGAAAGGAAATAAAACCAGTAAATGATATTTAAAATAGTATTAAAGACAGGGTAAAATAAAATGCTTGCCAAGTGGGGAAAAAAAGAGATCAATATTATTTAACACATTTCTAGATTGCCAACCACCACAGCACATAGGAGCTTACAACAATAAAAATACAACTTCAATACAGTACCAACAGCAAACAGCAACAAAATTGATCACAAGATAAGTGAAATCCATGAAGCTTTGGTTCTAGCTGAGAAAGCTCCCTTGTCCTCCCAGAGCAGACCACAGAAAAATGAGAGTGGGTTCAGGCTAAAAGTCTTAATGGTTACAGCAAAACTAAGAAAACCAAGGTTACAGCCAAGGTTTTATATCCATTATTAATACTGAGGACAAAAAATATTAAGTCCCACAAAAATTAATTAAACGTACAGTATTTCAAAACAGTTCAAAGATAACAAGAGATCTACCACATGCAAATACCCTGTAGTATTCTTCTTCAAAGACGTCTCTGAATTTGTCACAGGACCAATTAAGAGACAGAAACATCTACAAGACTCAGGGACAGTCATGAGAGATTTTCTTCCAGGAAGATGAACCTAAAAAAATACAATTGAAAAGCCTATCACCATCAAAGATCTTACTGTATTCACCTCCTTAGGGACTTATTTGGAGCAATGAGCATTTTCTGTATCTACAACTGAAAGAAGTCACCTAACCGAATTTTAGGTGAGGAGTTATTTTCCTCCAAGTGTTCATTCATTAGTAAGCAAGAACAAAATCATTGTTGTATCTTCGAGTATAAAATGGATGACTTTCCATTCAGTGCACTTTATGGGACTGGGAGATCATTTGTGTTCTCGGAGTTAAATATAGCTTTTACACATATACATAGTATGCCTGATGTAAAATACATGTCTACATTGGCACGGCTCTTAGCAGCTCAGAGCACATGAGAAAAAGAGGGAGGCGATCTTAACGCTCTGATGTAGACAAGGGCTGCCTAGGTTTCCCCAGATATTTCTGTTAGGAAGTAATGTTCCAACGAGTTCTGAAGACTTCTGAGATCTTTCCAGGTTTTTGACGAGTCGACAGGCACGTCTGAGCTACTGACTCCATTTGGCTGTCCAGAAACTGAACCCATAGTGCATGTGCATTTCAACTACATGGGCAGCAGTTCCAACTAATAACGCCCAAACGTCTGTGTTGATGCTCTGATGAATCCAGAGCACGTCTGAGTCAATGAGAAAGCGCTACATAACGTAGGACGTGTTTCTCTCCAAAAAATCCTGGACAGGAATATGTAGGCACGTGCTGTACATCTATCTGATACGTATTCCAGTTGTCTCCTACCTTCCGCTTTGTCAGAAGCTCTGCTGCTCTTCTCTATCTGTGGCAGTTAGAGGAACAAGAGAAAATGCACGGCAAACAGCAGTGGTTCCATCTTACCTAGTCACAGCACTGCTTTAATCAAATTCAAGCTCCTCAGCTCAGTATCTGTTTAACTGGATGAAATGTAATGCTTTCAGCCCTTAAGCTATACAAATCTGCTAAAATGATGGATTTGAATATTGGGCCTGGCAATGTGTCATCGCTCATGGCAGTGTCCTCTTCTCACAAACCAAGACTTGACTTTGTAACGTACAGAAGCAGAGCATCTAAACTCTCCAGACCTCCAATTGGCCTCAAAACCTTTCTAGTCAGGTCCTCTTTATTAGTATGAAGGAACATACATGCCAAATGCTTTTATTGCTTTGCTAACCACCTTTATTGATATTTGCATGAAACCTATTTTCTCAGTCCATCTGGTCCTGCTGCTCATTTATAATGTGAACTCTTAATTCTGCCTTGTTAGAACTGGCTCATATGGAGATAATTATGTCAGCAAAAACAAAGGATCATGATTTCTAATGGAGAATGGGAAGCAGAAGCTACTAGGTTTGCTATTAATGTCATTCCTAATAATCCTTAAATAGAACTGCTTGTACATACAGACCTTCTCGGGATGTATCAACTGCATTAAAAAGTCAAAGAAATACTATGTTGAGCTAAAAAGCAAATCTTTTAAATAAAGAATAAAAATATTCTCTCCTCTAACTGTCCTTGAGCACAACCAGAGCAATAAGTAATGATTTGAGGTGTTTAGAAGACACCAAGCTAGTTCTGTTACCCATGTATGCACTTCACGAAAGCCACAGAGCCATTAGATGACTCCTCACACGTGCTTCAGATATAAAAAAAAGTAACCAGAGCTCTTCACAAATACTGTCTCTGCCGAGATCTATAACAGAGTTCCCCGCAGTTGTTATTTATAAACTGACTGGGCATGAACAGAAGGTCCCATTCCTTTGGTGGCCAGGTTACATCTATTTAAATAAAGTCAAAATGTGTGACCTAAATGACTCCAAAAAACTTTTGGCAGTATATCTTTATAAAATATTAATGAATAACTCAGCTAACCCAGTGTACAGTCTACCCTTCGTCTCTACTAGCACAAATACGTGCCTGACTTGGTGTACCTCCAGTGTTAAAAAGCCCTCCAGAAAAACTTTTAAGTAGGGGAATAGCAGAGATGTTGCTTTTATCTGTTTGAATTTCAAACTGGTCATTCAGTAACGATTTTTTCTTGAGTTCCAGTACAGTTTAGGTGTACCACATATTGGACAAACTTCAGTGCAGGTAAACTCAGGCAATGGGGATCAGAGTACACATCCACAACATAACATAAGAAAAGGAGAACAAAATTCAGATTTACCTGAACTCTAACAATGACTGGCACATGAGAAAGGAACTCTGAAAGCCCTGACCACCTAAAACTAGACTATCTCACCTCAAGATGGTCAAATGCCAGCAACTGGAGAAATCTGAATACTGACTGTCCACGTCTCATGCACTTCTATTAATCAAGTTTTTGCCTCAACAGCAAGGCTGGAATTTCCTCTCTCTTAAAGCTTAAAAGGATCATATTGTAACTCCAACCAGAGGGTATCGCAGCAAACCCTCTCCCTTGTGTGGAAAATATATTGGTAACAGGGTGCTTTTCTACATGAGCTTGGTACTGTTATGGAAATGTTTAACTATGCTAGCAAAGAAAGGACAATTTTTGATAGCATAAACTCTATCTCCTCTATACCGCGGTGGGAGCAGCTGTCCTGTTGAAACCTTTGCAGTGTAGACCAGCCTTCGGTAATGTGCCTCATTGTACCATGGTTAACCTAAGATTCAATCTTGCTTCACACGTTCTAATCCATATGCCAACTCAATTTTTTAAATAAAGAAATATATTCAAAAAGGACCTGAAAAGTCCCTGAGCTAACATCAGGCCTATTCAAGAATCTATTAAATAAGCTGCAGTTTATTTTTCATTGAGAAAAAGTGATGTATGAGACATTTACTACTTCATGGGTAACTTGCGTATATTTCTAGTGTAAAACTTGTTTCAATTTGCAAAGATAAATGCTTTGATTTTTCCTCTTTGCTTACTAACAACATGCAGGGTAATACAAGCTGGGAAAGTCGGCATTTTTCTTTGAGCAAATTCTACTCAGCAGGAGCCAAATCCTTAACTGGAGAAAATCAGCATAATTTCTTGAACATTAGATGCTCAAGAAACACTTAGAGTCTCACCTTTCTGAGAAATTGTGAAAAATTAGACCTTTTTTTTATTATTATTATGTTAGCCTGCAGAAAGTTAAATTTGATTAGGTTAATCAATATTGCTTGGAAATCATGATACATAATGCCAAAGTAGCTCTTTCCTAGAAAACTGAGAATGGAATGAATGAATGAAAGAGGCATAGCCGCAATGCAGTGCATCTTCCGACAGCTAGACCTGCAAACTTCCCCACCAGTTCTCTAAATAGCAGCTGTGATTTCTTTTTCTAATTACACTTCACTCCCTCTCCCCTCTTCCAACCCCAAACTAATTTTAACATAGCTTCTTGTTAATTAACTACGTTAATTGGTAACGCTTCTTGGCAAATTTAGCAGGTTTCTGCAAGCACTGACTCTAATATCTACATCTAAATGCATATTCATCCCGATAAAATTCATGAAAACTCCCTCCACTCTTTGCAGATTTCTCCTAATTCAAAAAACTATCATCCTCTCTAGTAGCTGAAGTCTGGCTGTGAAGGCCTAGAAAGTTCTGAGAAAACCACCACTGAATACACTATAAGCCAGAAATTAAATAACCACATCCCATGCTATAAAGCTCTATTCCTCAGGATACTTTCTCCTGAGGGCCTTTGGATATGTCATACTTACTAATTTCTGAATTATTAGGAAAAAAAATAAAATGCAAGTGCAAACTAATTTCATCCAGTGCTGGAAATACATTAGTAAGTGCCGAATCTTCTCTGAGGCTTGGTATTTAACGAATTAAGGAGTCCAAGTCATCTGCAATGACAGGGAGCTTTCTACATGCAGCTTAATATATCCAAAACCATTACTGAGTCAATGGAAACCAATGGAATTTAGCATCACTGAAAACTGTTTGTTTATTCAGGTACCTAAATATTGGTTTATCCAGGCAGTAAGCTAGCCACAGATTTCAAAATGCTGGTCTTAATTGTTTTATGTGAGTTTTTTAAATACTAGTTCGTACATTACAACTGTGAAACAGCACTGTGTCACAACAGTGATGTTTTACCAGGATTTCAGAGAGGAAAACTTTGCATCACCTCCCCTTTAATTAGCCATCATCTCATACCCCAGAAGCCCAACACCTTGCATACAGAAAGTGCTACAGACCTGCTCTGCAAACAAATGCATACAAGACAAAGTGTATTGGAAATATTTGCGGTATGTTACTGCACAGTTCAATACTCAGTTTTTGTGATTTGAAGGATGGTAAAGAAACTACAGTAGGATCCCCTCCACTCCTCTCCTCTTCCTCTTCTATGTTGTGTGCAATGTGGAGTATACCAAAGGGTTTTTAGAAAGCTGTTTTCTAGAAAAGTATATGCTTTCCTGCAATCCTGTTCACTGCAGGAACGATTCTGCAGTACCTAGAAATGAGTAACCTCCTCCAGAAGTGTGGAAATCACTCCAAGTCATCTTCCACCTGAGGAAAAAAAAATATTAATAGGTATAACCAGTAAGAGCCGTTCTCCCTTTCCTCATTGCTGCTGTTCCCAGTACAAGACTACTTGCCAGGCATATCTGCAGTGAGGTTTGCTAACCACGACTCTGCAACAAGACTGGTGAGAAAAAAAAGAGGACTTGAAAGCATCTGAAAGTCAGTATGAAATAAATCCTGAAGTCACGTAATGCTGCACCGGGTCCTGGGAAATGAGAGCTGCCAACTCTGCTACCGGTAACTGAGTAAACAGAAGAGTGAAACTGCTGGAAAATAACTGCTAATAGGACCGGGAAGAAAAGTGCCAACTGCATCTGTAACAGGAATCACAGCCACAGCAACACATCTGTCTGACCGGCAGCACAATGAGTAGTTCACAAGTCTAGTCCGTACAGTAATGAGGAGCTCTAAAAGCTATAAATCTTTCAATCGTTCATTACAAAGTGACAACCGTTACTGAGCCAGAAAGGTGTCACCTCTAATTTGTCTCTGCACCTCTCTAATAAGACATTTATGTCTTAATTTTAATGTATGTCTAAAAAATACACCATGGTTGCACTCTCTTCCTACTTAATGTTTAAAAGGAGTCTTCATGATGTTGTGTACAGGTTCACATTGTTCTTAGTGGAGCATCTGGTGTACTACTGAAGCTTTTCCCCCTCTAATCCAGCATGGGCCCTTCTTTCAGGAGCTCTATACAGCTGGGAGCTCACAGCTTCCAAAAGAGAGAGGACTAAACTAGCATCAGTATGAGAGGAAGAAACAAAAGTGGAATTAAGCCCACCCTGATTCAAGACTGTGTTCTGCAACATCTTTACTGCTCACCAGCCCAAAACCCCTGCCAAGCTTACTCAATATGTTACAGTTCTAACCTACAGTGCTGGTAAGAGTATATTACTCTTATTTTTTAGCAAATATTTTAGCAAACCAAAATTAAGTGCTAGTAAAAGTAACAAGTAGTTACTAGAAGCTAACAGCAATACACGCTCACCACAAACACGAATACAAGTTGTGACTTTCCAGAAGCATGTCAGAGCCAAACGTGACTCAGATCAGAATTCCTGAACAATTTCAGCATACAGCCATTAAATATGCTGTGCCACTTTGCATTACAGAAAAGCTCTCTAAATTTAAGTACGATACCTTTAGTATCTTCATAAACTTTAAAATACCTGTTTCCACGCTGGAGTTCCTCTGTGCCAAAATCCTAAGAAATGTACCAGTCTTCAAAATTAATGTGGATTTTTCTCTCATGAATAGCCATACAAAACAATTTTTTGCATAAGCAATACTTCAAGCATTCAACTTTTGTTATTTTTGCTTTTATCTGCTTCCAAGATGACATAAATTCAAGCCCTAATACCAATAAGCGGAGCCTCCAGGGGTTCCACTTAAATCTTCCCAGCATGAAAAGGAGACAACAAAAGAAAAGTCAGTGCACACAGCCAAACTTCACATATTCAGTGAGATTCCTTGAATTTAACAACACATTATTAAATAGCTGCCATATAGTACTGTATCTTAGCTTGCAAAGAACTTGCTGAGTAACTGCTATGCTGCACCTGATCTACTTGCAGGAATATTGAAACGTCTTGTATTCAGTGAATTTCTAGTTTGGCAAGAAAGGGTAATAGCAGCAAGCAAAGGCAGGGCCAGCAAAGCTTCTGACTCCAGCTCTGTAACAAACCTGAGTGGGAATTTATTTGATAGCCTGTACTGAAATGAAGGCTACCTGGACCTTCTCCCTGTCGTTGTCACCCACCAAAGCTTCACAGAAATTAACAAAAATCAGCCTACAGAACTACAAACACCTCTGCCTAGCTCTAAACAGCATATTCCTCACAGTCATCTACAGAGTCATACTCAGCTCTACCTTGTAATGGAAAAACATTAATTCACAATTGTTTGTTTGGTTTTTGCGGAATGCTAAGAAAAAATCTGAGGTATTTACTTAAAATGTAGGTAGGTAGCTCAATCACAGAATCATAGAATAGCCCAAGTTGGAAGGGACCCACAACGACCATCGAGTCAACTCCCAGCTCCACACAGGACCACCCAAAAATCAGACCCTGTGTCTGAGAGCATTGTCCAAACACTTCTTGAACTCTGGCAGGCTCATTGCCGTGACCTCTTCCCTGGGGAGCCTGTTCCAGTGCCCCACCACCCTCTCAGTGAAGAACCTTTTCCTAACACCCAGCCTGAACCTCCCCTGTCACAGCTCCATGCCGTTCCCTCGGGTCCTGTCGCTGTCACCAGAGAGCAGAGATCAGCGCCTGCCCCTCCGCTCCCCTCGTGAGGAAGCTGCAGGCCGCCATGAGGCCTCCCCTCATCTCCTCTTCTCTGGGCTGAACAATCCAAGTGACCTCAGCTGCTCCTCACACTTCTTCCTCTCTAGACCCTTCACCATCTTTGTAGCCCTCCTTGGGACACTCTCTAATAGTTTCATGTCCTTTTAAAATGCAAGTGTCATACACCTGGCACACTTACAAAGGAGCTGTGTTTCAAAACAGAGGACACCCTACCTACCAGCACTGCTACACAAATCTTCCTCAGATTGACAGAATTCGGCTTTCTCTTTAAAAGAAAAAAAAAAAAAAAAGCAGCAATGTAAATATGTTGATGTATCTGGTAAACAGCTTGCACCATGGCCATTAAAACTTACTGCTGGAATACTACCAGAAATTATTTCAAGATGAACTTTAGATACATTAAGTTTTCTACAGTTTTATTCTGCCACAGTAGCATAGACTATCACCCTGCTTAAGGAAATATAGCAAAGGACATTAAATACAGCAGCATTGATCAGGCAAAGTTTTAGCTTTGAAAAAAAAAGGATCATAAAACTGAAACATGTCACCATTACTTCATTCTGATAGCCAGACTAGGGCCATAGAGCACATCGACAAAGGGAAATTGCACTTATGTGCATCTAAATATGGGGAATATCAGATGATCAATAGTTACTTGTTTGCTATTTTTCTGTCTAAAGATTCATAACACAGTAATGGCTGCAGCAAAAAAATCATTGCACAGTTTCATAAACTTTCCTTAAAAAATGTCAATTTGCATTTATGAGCAATATCTCAAGGCTGCTAGCCATTCATCATTAAATTTTCATTTAATCCACAAAAGAGGGACCGTACAGGCCACTGCCACCCGAACCTGCAGCCACATTGAGCCTCCATCCTAACCAAGACAACGCCCACAACTGGGGAAGGGAGGTCTTCATCTTCAACCCCTGCTCAAGCCCCCACTCTTTCATGGGTGTAACATAATGACAGAAGATGAACAAATTCTTTACTTATAGATCACTGAAATGATTCTAAAAGAGAATGACCTTTGGATATTGTAGGAAAAAAAAAAAAAAAAACCTGTAAGGTTGCTCAAAATACAGCTCACCAGGTTTCCTGAGCAGTGGAACACACAGGAGACCTGTGCCGTTGAAAAGAGTAACGAGATACGGGAAAGGACTGACTGGTATAAGTCTGGCTGACAACAGAATTTTTTTCAGAATAATCAAAATCAAAAGCTCGTTGTGAAAAACTGTAGTGTTGCATAGTCTAGTGATGATGGGGTGATAAAATGGCAGCTGAAATTCAAAGGAAAGAAAATAGGTGTTAAATATAATGTAAGCAATGACAGGTTCTTAGTTAGCCATTCATTACCACCCAGAAAGAAATCTCAGATATACGGCAGACAGTTCTATGAGAACTGTAAGAAATACCAAAAGAAAACAGCACATAAAACATTAGCAACGAATGGGATTGAGAGCAAAAGAGATAACGCTGGTGTGCCACTAGACAGAAATCCATGGTGTGCCCATACCTCAGGCTCTGCAGACAATACTATCTCCAATAGAGCTGAATAAGAAAAAACAGGATGACAAGAAAGGATGAAATATGGCACATCTAGCAGGAAAAAAAAAACCCAGTATTTTGATACTGCAGCTGGTAAAATAGACAACAAAAGCATCTGATACAGATGTAAAGATCATGAATTAAAAGATAAAGAGAGGAGGGAACAATTCTTTCACAGTTCCACGTAACAAAGCTGGGGCACGAATGAAGTTATTGAGCAAGCAATGTAAAGCAAATCACAGAAAGTACATTTCCGACAGTCCTGCTGCAGGACTCACCACCACAGGATCCTACAGGAGCCAAGAGCACAGAGGCTAAAAAGGAGCTTACGCTGATTTGTGTAGGATTACACCATTAGCAGCTATTAATAGTTCATTGTAGCTGCAGCTAAGAAAGTCCTGCTAGTTCCCAGAAGCTGGGAATGTAAATCCAGGACATGTATATATGGGAAGGATGACTTAGTAATGGCCCTGCTCCTTACGCTCCTTCCCCAACCACCAGCCATGGTTAGACAACAACTCATGGACCAGAGAAGTCCATGTTCTGCACAGCTGCTGCTCTCACTTCTGTGGGCAGGTCCCAGCCACATAGAAGGTGGACGAGCGTATCCCAAGGGGAACACAATTTACTGGAAAATGGAAAGGACACATTACACAGACTGCCTTCCTCCTTCCTGCTCCCTTCTTCTGCAAAGGAGAACCTGACTTTGATTTACTCTGTAGTTACCGCAGAGTTCCTTCTAGTTTAATACTCAAGTGCTGTGCGATCTTTTTACTTTCCTATTCAATTTATGGAACTTCACATATCACAGATATATCTTCCCACTGCTGGAGAACTCCAGACGGTCACTTCTTCTTTCCCAACAGTATATTTAAAGGCAGAAATATAGTTTATGATACCAAATTGTCTAATGCTTACAATCTGTTTCTGTGTAGAGGGGATCATTTTTCCATGCAATATTAAAAGAGAAATATAACAAATAGTGAGGGCTGGATAAATAGTCTCCTCTCCCAATTTAAAATCTACAGCATTTTACACCAAAGTAATTTTAACTGAAAGGAAAATCTAAGTGGTCATTCATCATGGGGAAGAAATGCTGTTATTAGTCTCCAAGTCTAACAGCTGAAGCCTATGAGAGACCATCACTGTTCCCAACAAGTCAGAAATGCTTTTTTAAAGTATTGCTGCAAAATTCTGGTGCCTTTCACTTCCATCGTGACACCTTCAGGAACCACAATTTCCAAGTAAATGTAAAAATTGTGAGATGCATTCAATAACATGGACACCTTACACATCATTAACTTCGGTTGACATGATTTTGTTCCCCTCTCTTCCTTTAATAGTGTTTTAATTACAGAGGCCGATTTCAAAGTATCATTTCTCAAATCTTAGAGTATTGGTAATGCCTAATAGGTTTGAAAACAATCTGCTAAAGATGATTTTAGGATTTGTTTCTAATGTGGCAGTTCAGCAGAGACACTGAAAAAAAAATTGTAGGTAATTTGTGGGTAACTGCTTCAGAAAGATGACAATTAAAGGACAGTTACTTGGAGACTGCTCAAATCTCCATTTTTTTCTTTTTTTTTCTTCGTAATTAATGTGCAAATTTAGAAGTTAAATGACAAAAAAGAAGTAGGGAGAACGATACCATGTATAAATGAAACAGGCAGTGTGGTTATGCTCCCCTTTTTATTAAATGCCTTTAAAATGCATCATTATCATTTATCTACAATTTTGTTGGTATCTTAATGGAAATATATCTTCTGGGGGGATCTGAAGGAAAAAAAGTGAAGGGTGAGAAGCTTGGTACAACAAAGGTGATGAACATTGCCTAAAAAGCTATGAACAAAGAGACTCTCAAAAAATCAGAGTATATGTAGAACGGTCTGTCCCTCAGTGCAAGCAGAGGAAAAAAATATATATAGCCAGAGAATATAAATTATAAGGCATTAATATAAGGCAGGAAACTCAGAGGCACATGCAAACCTATAGCCACTCATCTGAAGATAATCTGAGACAGTCTTTGAAAGTCCTAGTTCACTACAAAAGAATTCCACTAAGTGTTTAAAAGTGTGAAATTTCAAATATTTAAGTTTAGTAACATAGCTAATTTACTCCTATTCATAAAAATCACACTGTCATTCAAAGTATCCTCTACCACCGTATTTATATAGTACTAAGGTCAACCAGCTTAGAATGTGGCTAAGAAAAATGACTTTTTGAAGTATATATTTTCCAATACTACAACAATTCTGCCTATAGCTTCCAACTCAAACAGTTACTTCAGCCACTACTGCTCATCACACAGTTTTGGAGTTCATTTTATCTGCAGTCTTTAACAAGATCAATCACAATGCAAATTTCATTGCAATCACTGACAACTACATACTAAAGGACTAGAGGAAGAGGCACTTGGGAATGCCACACGAGGAAGGTAATGTCTCTCAGAAGAGTTAACAGGTACCTAGAAGTCTATAATAAAATTGATGACTTCAAAAGGTTTTATACTAGTGCAAGATTTTAAAACACAAGTCTTAAAGTTTTATGCATACATCTGATGGCACAAGGTTAAAAACAGTTGCAAACTTTCATGGTTTTATACTCTCTCAAAGGCAATCCAGACAGCTATGTAGAGGCTGCTCTGAATGATTACTACCTAATACCTACACCATGACAGAAGAGGAGAAGGTCCCTTACATATGACTATCATAAGTAATGAAGTTAAAAAAATATTAAAACAAATAGGCTGGCAAATCACCTCCAGCTGCCTTTTTATCATACTGCATCTGCTGTGTTAGCATCAAGATTGAGTCGGTTCTTAGTCAGGAGGATGAAGAAAAGCCCCGAGGTAGAAGAAAAGATTGATTGATTGATTGATTCAAGTTTGCGTTATACAAAAAAGGAGTGTTCCTAAGTAAGTGTCCATGCCACTTTGAAAATGTAAAAGTGCAAATTCTCCATTTCAATACGCCATAAAGAGGCACATTTCACCAGGCAAACCTTACCTTGAGGGACTGCCTACAGAGCAATTTTAAACATTCACACAGAGAGCAGAGGTTTCCTACAGGCCACAGCCACCAACTTGTGCCTATTAATGAAAAAAATCCTCAAAATCCCAAACATTATTTGAAAAGCACTTTAGTTTTCAGAACAATTAAGCTGTAGCTTGTAGTCATTTTAGAGTCTTTATGTCGCTTCTGAATTTCACAAACCACAGGTTCAGAGAAGTATGTGATATTGCCAGTATATTTCAGAGCAACTCCTGCATTATAAGAATAAGCAAGTGTTACACATTTTCTGTATAGTACTTTTCAACTGTATAACACTAATAATTTTAGATGTCAATTAAGAAAAGATATCTTATTCCCTAAATCCAGGAAACACCATTTCATCAGCTCACCACAGCATGAGTTGATGTCTAGGCCATCTTAACATGTGATTGACCAAAGGTGAAATCCTTGTTGTCAGTCAACCAAAAATACAACCCTTACTAACTCAAATAAAACCAGGATTTCATCCTTGGGAAGATCAAACACCACCATGGGATGGAAGATATGTTCCAGTGCACAGAAACATCCAGCAGCTGAGGAAGGACTTAGAAATACACCAGCCAACATTTGAAAAGAAATCAGAATGGTTTCATTTTAAGGAAATAATTCTTATATTTTACTGATATGAAGGACAGTGGACTGAAAGCTCCGCAGAGTGTTAGTCGTTGCATACAAACAAAGATACTTGAAACAGGAAAAAAAAAAAAAAAGGACCAGCAAGGTAAAGTTCCCCTTCACCACAGCCACCTCTAGTATCTCCCCAGAGTACAAATATTCAGTAATTAAAAGGGCTTAATCAGCTCCCAGGGCCCACCTCACCATCTCATTTTCATAAGACTGCCAATAAAGATGCCAATTACAGCTAAATGTAACAGAACAAGGATACGCTCTTGTGAAGTACAAAATAAGATTTGATTTCAAAGTGGTCATCAGATAGCTAATACACTGTAAAGGGTTTTCATCGCTTTGATTTTGAATACAAAAGAGTAAACTGCATACAGAAGCTTTCAGAGCAGTTCCACCACCACTCAGCCAAACTGCAAAATTTGGAAAAGTAGTAAGAGCATTATTTATTCAAAGAAGCAAATAATATCGTAAAAGATGTGTGTGCTAAATTTATGAACTGTCCCCCAAAAGCCTCAAAAGTGCAACCACTAACTCATACCATGCTAAATGGAATTGTGAAAATCGGAAATCAGGTGATAACCACAGCATTTCACTTTGCTTTCTCCAATCAACCTGGTCTGTCCTGAAAAATAGAAAACCATGTCTTACCTGCTTCCCTTACTGCCAAACACAATCTGTTTTTAAACACAGGGCAATTAAATACTGAAAATAAAAGGTCCTGACACTATTAGAGCTTTATCCCCCGGCTGAGTCACTGTACAAGTCATGTGTGGTGACTGCAATTTCTTTTTTACAGAAGAAAGCCATATACCCCTGAAGGCTGCCACAGCACAGCTGGTAATTTTGAATACCTCTCTTACAACTGGATCAGTAAACTCCAAGTGGGGATGAATAAATAAGGTAGGTGGTGGATTGTAAGAGGCAAGTGAAACAAAAATAGAAGAATCTTTTTTTAGTAAGAAAAGCCTGGGGGAGATCTCACCACCTCTTTTCCCTGCTGAAAAATGCTATTTGCTTTTTAATTAAAGCTTTTTCAGTTTCTTTTTCCAGCCCAATTTTCACTGAGCAGCAGTGCATCTGTGGAGATGAAAAATGCACAGAGTAATGAATTTTAGATTTGGAAGAAGTCAGCTCTAGAAATACAAAAGGCTTCCACACGTAGCCAAGATTTGAAGGTGAAGTGATTTAATGGCTGACTCGACTCATTATAATTATCATTATTCATGTCGTGGTGCCACCCAGAGGCTCTGTGTTAGGCACCGTACTAATAATATACTTTCAACAATAAATCTGTTTGCAAAACTATGCAAGGATTTAAGAGACCAGGTAGACTTGAAGCAAGAGGAAGAGCGGATGCATGGGAAGTAGATGGGAAAAGAAGCTTCAGCAGACAACTACCAACACGTTTGCCAATACGGCTTTGCTTGTTCAAACAGGAAAGTAAACTCTCCTAGGGAAAACAATTTGGCATTGTCTATACTGAGTCAAAACAAAAGAGAGTTGAATGACAATGCTGGTGTAATGGAACAGCAAAAAGCATTTTGGTGCTTCCAGTCAAAATCTTCAGGCTTTCAATCTATGTTAGATTATTCCTTGCCAAGTGACTAAACTAGGCTTTCTTGGTAGCAAACACAGCAAAACTCTTTGCTGACAGTTGCCAGTAACCTTTCTCATCCATGAAAACCCGTTCTTCACGTAACTCTATAAATTAATAATGAAAAATAATTACATACAAATTCTGATTAGACATACCCAAATACGATACGTGCATCACAGCAGTAGGGTGGGGCACAGCTCTAAACATGCAGAGGAAGGAGAGGTGGCAAGTCGCTGCCAGCAAGAAGTGGCTTTTATGACCTCTCAAATTCTCCAGGTCAGATCCTTCACCATGTCAATCACAGAGCAATCTTCTCACCAAAATTTAGCTGTGATTCAACTGACATGCAACTACATTTTCTTACATTGACAGAAATTTGACCCTAATCCCCACAAAAAAACACAGTAACTTGCTATGATGCCACGGATATATGCTTAGGAGCTTTGCAATGTTTACTTATTTTCAGCAGTTCTCTTCAGACGCTTTTCAAAGGATATTTACATCTGTGATGTAAACAAGAATCAAATTGTTTTAACTTTTATGGTAATCAGATCCAACTGCAGGAAACAATAATTACATTAAAATAATTCTAATTATTACACCGAATAGCATGGTATTTCACAGGTACCTTGGGGCTCAGTTGAAGGGAAAGCAAAATATTCTACATTTGCCATGAAAACCTAAACACAGCAGTAGTGATATTAATGTATATTTTCTGCTTCGTTTCCTTTGAATTTATCACTGCTTATCATCATCCACAAGGTTTTTTCTGTCCATATTTGTGCAAATGAAGTCTATGAATTTACCAAAAATCTCTAGGAGAACACTGCACCAAACTGTCCTCTATGTTTACTAAAGACACACATCTATTTATTCTCAATGGCACAGTGCTACTGGTTAAATAAAACATAACCACAGTCAGTAATTCCCAGTCAGCCCTGTAAGGATACAAGGTCAATTATTTCATCCTTGTAAATTAAAGGCTGGAAACAGCATACCAAATAACTAAAAGCCTAACAACAGACAGGCTGTTTTCATTACACTTCATATCAATAACAGTTGTCAAAATGAAAAGAACTGAATTCAAGCTTCATTTCCTTCCTACAAGCCATTAGTAAATGTGTAAGTTTCTGTTTTGATAGGCAAGGGAAGCCTTTATAGTCTCATAAATGTAAAATTAAAAGATCTAATTTATTCACTCATCAGCAATGGAGGATACAGCTTGACAAGTTTATATGCCTGAACACGCACACACCAATTAAAATGGTGAGGATGGATGATCACGTAAATTTCTGGTGTACCACATATGGTAACCTTGTGAGACTGTCATGAAAATTAGAAGATCTTGATCTTAAAGAAGACATCTGCTCCATCTCCTTTTCCCACAAGAGGCTCTTGTTACACCTAATCGTTCCTGAGACATTTCTGTCTAGTTTAGTCTCATAGACTTCCATGGTAGAACCACCAGGGCCTTCCTAGATAATCTCTTCCATAATTTTCCAGTAGCTTACTTTTATTTCAAATACCCTGTATAAATCTCTTTTCCTGCAACTTTATTTCAACATTTGCTTTAATCTGAAACATAAAAAATCTTATTTATGTCCATGTCTTTTACAGCAGATATAACAGAGATCTGTTACGTTCCTCCCTGTCTTCTCTCAGGTTAAGTAACCCCAATTCTCTCATTATTCCCTCAGATCATGCTGTGTAGATGTCATAGCCATGACTGTACTTCGAATTCTCTATTATGAGTCTGTACCCTACTGGAAAGGCATATCAGAGAGTTAACAAAGTACTCCTGCCTGTTCTTCATATGAAAATTCTTACTTTTTCAGTTCGGTTCTTTAAGTAATTTGGAATTTTAGTTCTGCATTCTAACACAGTTGCAATCTCTCCCAGCTTCTTTGCATCTGCAAATTTAATGAGAATGCCTTTTAGTCCACCATCTGGGCAGGTAATAAAGACTAATCAGGAAAAGTCTTTGCTGAGCTCCATTTGACATATCCTCCCAGTCTCACAACAAACCACTCATAACTGTTCTCTGCAAATGGTTTTCCAATGAGTTGTGCATTCACTGTATAGCAGTATGACCTAAACCATGCTTATTCAGCTCAACATGTCAAGAGAAGGAACATGCAAGACCTTACTAAATGCCCCAAAACGTGTCACCTACCAATTATTCTCTCTCCGTAAGGTTTGCCACTTTCTCAAGAAAAATCAGATTGGTTTGACACCATTTCTTTTTGACTGCTTCCTGCTCATTGATCTTTATCCCCTCAGTTGAAGACATTCGTGTCTTTAATTTTTTTTTTCTTTAATTCTCAAGGATAACAAAGGGTTCACTCTGTGTAATAGTTCAAGTGATGGCGTGGATATACCAGTATATCAGCACCTGTATTACTATCAGTCTGATGAGCAGCATGCATTCAAAAATCACCAGAAGTGCCACACAATGATTCCACCTGGAAAATTTGCTGTTCTAAAGAGCAGAAAAATGGCACACATCATATTTTTTACAACCCAATCATGGGAAATAAGTTGTTGACCACTTTAAAGTTGGAGCACAGCGTTCAGTCTTGGTGGACTTCAGGTTGCGTCTGCTTCTGTGCAGTGCATTATGGCTCTGCAACTTGAGTCTCTTTTAAAAAGATGGTAATAAATAGCTTTGTAGGAACATTGGTATTTTTGTGAGTCAATGTTTCTTGTCTGCCAATGACTGTAGATCAAACCAATTGAGTGTACAATTAACAGCCTACTTTTCCAGTTATGTACCCTCACAAAAGCTGAAGTTGATACAGATGTCGTAAAGAAAGAACACGATACACCATACCTGAACAAAGTACTATATAAAAGGATACAGATTTATATTTTCTAAACAAACAATAACAACAAAATACAGCTACCTTATCTGAAGACAAATATGCACCAGGACAGCAGCTAAGTATTCTTGAAATACTATTTCTTTTCTAATCTTAACCAGCTTCTTAGTCAAAAGTACCAAATGCCTTTTAGCTGGTTGGCTTGAAACAGAAAATCAAAGAGAATAAGAACCAGGAGGACAGCAAACAGGTAACACACGTTCAAAAACTGGGAGTCCTTTTGCCCACTGTCAGAAAAATCCTGACTGCAGCTCTACATTTACTGTAGAGCAAAATATGCATGAGAATATTAAAGAGAAATTGGGAACGTTATAGCAGAATTATTTAAGAACTTTCTTCTTGCTGCCTGTACACGTCATCTCTATGAGCAGAGATTTTAGAAAGTGCAGTCATCTTCCTGAGATAGAAATTCACATGAAAAATGAGAAGAAAGGCAACGATTTTGCCCTGCTTTTTTCAAACATTTAAGAGACGAATGAAAAGGAATACTCGTAGTTTTATATCACAAGCACAGGTTTCCTATAACACAGCTCACTCAGCAGGATTTGCAAACCCAAGACAAAAAGAAACTATAGCTTATGTAAGTGACTACTGAGCAGGCTGCTAAGAAAACTTGTCTTCAAGGCAAGTGTTTTTGATGGAAGCTGTTCAGCTTCCCACTGCATGGGCAGGTCAGAGGAAGTCTATGAGAAGTAGTGCATATTGGTGCCCAGTTCTGTTTCTTCCATACTTAGTCCAGAGAACTTGACAACAAAGCAGTAATCTTAAGACCTTCTCCTTGCAACGGTAAAAATTCACAAAAATTCAGGTACAATGCCAGGAAGATCAGTACATTTCACTGTAGCCATAAGAAAACGCCACATATATTGGCTGGAATCTCAGAGGTTAAAATTCCATCAGGGAAACTTGTCACTTGTGGATAAAGATCTTCTGAGGTCATTATGATCTTTACATATCTTTCCTTCTACTCACAATTCTTCCTTTTACCCAAAGCTAAAATTGCAGCAAAATAGAAGTAACATTAGTTTAACGTGCTGCAAGACCATTAAAACCCTAACAACAATCCTTGCTTGGATTAGCAAGAATATAAAAAATTTTATCACTCGATACTTGCTCAGGACAACCTGTGATATTAATGTGATGCTCATACATGTGATGCTCTCACGATGGTGAGATCTCATCAGGGTGGGTGGGAAGAAAAACTTTACTGATAAACAGTCGTATTTTTCATGAAATGTTTGTGATGAAAGAAAGCAGGTCCAAAGAAAATAAATGATATCCCATCTGTTTAAAAGCATACGGTTATTATCTGGCTATAACAAATCTTGTTCACGTCCAAAAAATTATACACTTTAGTACTTCTCCCTGTGCTATAAAAATTAGTTCCAGGGGAAAAACAACTGACAAACAAAGTAATTTTATAACAGTGTGACATTTATAAAAAATTAATGTTTCTGCTAATTGATTGGCTGAGGGAAAACATGGAGACAATCAGCTAAGTTTGAGTTTGAGGACAATGCTTGCAGAAAAAAAGGCAAAAATCTCTATGGATCTGGCTCAGACTTGCTCACGTGTACCAGGCTTCTTAACAAAACGAAGTTCATTCAACACTCTCTCCATATTCACTTGTCCCCTTCTAGTAATTTTTTTTATTTTTTTTTATTATTTCAACCAAATTTGACAAAATGAGTACAGGTCTTAAAGTGTAATGATCTGATAGGGTTCTTGAAAAATGAATACTAAACAGCAGAGGAACTCCACCAATTCTCCCACTAAGCTAAAGGCAAGAAGAAAGCAGCCATCTTCTAGCTGCTAATTCCAACAGTCTTTATGCTGTTAGAAAAAAACAAGATTTGGTTAAGTTCTCAACTACCCCTTCTCCTTCCTACCTACCAAGAAAAAAAAAAAAAAAACACCTCCCTATATATCTGAAGTGTCACCTCCTGTCCTTGCTGAAATCTGGTTGACATTTCAAAAAATATTTGACGGTGTTAATACAAAAAGGTAAAAAGTTAAAAACTTCTCTCAGCTGAATCGTTCATCTTTTTTTCCCTCTTTTTCCTTTTTATTTAAGGTCCTCAAACTAAATAGCAGATCTCATTTCTTTTCGTGTAATGGCTGTGGTGACTGTGAATGAATGACAAAAATGCAGATGATGAAACAGCAGAGTGAGAGTCTGAGGTAGATAGGAGAGGGGTAATGTATGGAGCAGAGATGCAGCAAGGTTGCAGGAGGCTACAGGCAGGGAAAAATGCATCCCCATGGTCTTTTCTATTCTTCTCCCCTTGCCTTCATGCCCAAGTAAGGAGAAAGAGTGAAGTATCTCTCAGATCCATACCAGAATAGCCAACATACGTGAGTAGGAGTGAGAGATGGACTTTGGCCAGGGAAAACTGGCCAAAGAGGTTGGTTTATGCTCATCTACAAAATGTCAATAAATATATACTGAAGTTTGGCAAGTAGATTTCAATAAAAAAAAATACTTGCGGCACCATACTTCAAACATAACTTTTAGTTTGGCTGACAATATTAAGAGAGGTTTGCTTTTCACAGTACCCGAGTCCTGGACCTCTTCCTGCCCAGCCCAGCAGCCTTACTACAGCTGTGGCCTCACCCTGCTACACATCTGCATTTCTTCCCAAAACCGTGCACACCAGAATTTTGCTCCCACGTGATGTTAAGACATGGGCGAGAGGATACATCTCAGCATTACTTGTGCAGAGCACTCTGGCTTCATACTGTAAGATAAAGCAAATATAACTTTATATGACTGCAAATAAAAGCTGTTATGGGCTTTTGGTTTTGTTTTGTAATGTGCCTGAAACTGAAGTGGGAGATACCAGAGTTGGTTCAGATCTGAAACACGGAAAGTCCTGCTTATAGGTGCTGTTAACTTTTGCATTCAGTTTTACTCTTTCACTCAGGACTCAGCTGAAACAGAAAAGGAATATTTTGAAAAAGCAAAAGGAAAAGAAATTCTTCCGTATGTTATTTCAAAAATCAACATATCGACATCACAGTAACTACTTCTCTAAATCCACGTTGAAGCTTCCGCTTTATAACCAACAGAAAAACTAGACACAAAATACGGGACTTGAAACTTTTCCTCTGCTGGCCTCCTGCCAGCTGTCTCCTCCTGTGTAGAAATTAGCACTAACTAGATACCTTCTGTTAGTTATCAATGATACATCGTGTATATTCATTTGGGGGTTCTTTTTAAGTACTTATTATCAATGTATTTTACTGCAATTATCTCTCTCCTGCTTTTTTTTTAAAAAAAAAGATTTTAATGTGCATTTCATTTGTCATTTTGTCATGATAAAATCCCATTTATTTAGACCCATATTGCTATGAACTATGATAAATAGTTCAAAATAAATTCACTTAGCTAAGCTATTTTCCTAAATGAATGTAACATGGACATTTTTAAAGCAGTCAAAATGCTACAATTGCTCATTACAATGGCAGTCTACAATAAGCACGCACATCTTTCTGAAAGCAGAGCTTCAGAGTGAGATCACATTTGCCAATATTCTGCTTGAATCTGAGAAAGAAACCTTACAGAACTTTCTGTTGATAATTTCCCTTCTATTGTGATTGATGGTGACCTTTCTGCCAGTGTATTAGATACCATTTGCAGACCGGAGATTTCTTCCTTCAACATCCTATAGTAGGTTAATAATAATATTTTCATGTGCACTAAACACAAAGTGCCCATCTACAGCATCCCTTTACATTTCACATTTCTAGCCCCAAGCTGTTTTTCCACCTTATGAAATTCTCCATTTAACTTTCTCTGTTTTCCTTTTTTTTTTTCCCAAGGGCGATTTGTGATGCTAATGAGCGCTTGCAAAATAAAAATCACAGATTAAGTGTTCTCTCATCCTACCAATAAACTAATGACTTCCAGGAGCTGAGATTACCAGATGACCTGAAAAATTTGCAGAACTACTTGTTTTCCCAGAAGAATTCGTATCACCAGGGGAAGCATACACCAGCATTGTTAGACTGTAACAGACTATCCCTTAATATTCCCCATAATTAAAAATGCTGATACAAATTCACACTTATAAAATGGGTTGAAATTATAGGTGGTTCTTCCAGGTCTTCTGAAAACTGATTTTTAAATGAGAAAGCACATGCAGATTCACTGCTGTCCCTTTGACACCCAATGCTGATAAATGGATACAATTTTTTCCAGTAATTACTATTTTACAATAGTGTTTGTATCTGGTATTTACTTCAAAGCCAGGGGCACTCACAGCAACCCTTGTCCATCTTATCTAGTCACAAAGCCCTGAGCTGAGAGAGTTGAGATGTAGCTTATGAAAGACTGAATTAATGTACACAAGAACCACCTGCTTTGTGTCTCCAGATCTCTCTACTTACATTAGAGCCCCCAGCAACGTTGTTCAGCTTCAAAACTATCCATTCCTGTTGCTACCAAAATCCTTGGTAAATTCATTGGTGGTCTGAAGTGTGGTCTGAAACTAGTGAATAAAAACTATTTCCATTATTAATGTATATCTCCTTCATTTCTATTTGCCATCAACATTTGAACTTTGGGATAAAAACTTTTTTCTTCTTCTTTCAAGAGCATACATTTCCTAGGAGCAAATACACTGACAAATCTAAGGTATAAATAATAAAAAATGGATGAACTCTTACGATATAATGGAACATTCATGGTGATGAGTACAAAAACATATTTATAACTTATTTATATTTTATGAACAGGAATATTTTGGTATTTGCTTCGGGAACCCTTTGCTTGATGTCTCAAAATCTGCTTAATGCATGCATTAAACAGAGAATGAACCAAGCCCATCCCTTAACTTTATAGGACCACTGTTTTTACTGCTACTAACACTTACTCCAGGTAATGGTCTCAGTTTCTAAAATAAAATCTCATGCACTTATTTTTAACAAACCATGCACTTTTAAGCCCAATTCTGAAAACTAAAATTTCCTTTAATACTGATGATTTCTTGGAATTCAGATGTACAGGGGTCTCAGTTTCTGTTCACAGCAATCCTGCAGGAAACATTTACTCAGAGGTCCCAAACATTAATGGCAATTTTTGGAATTCCCATTCCAAAGCGAAGATCACATAACTGTGGCTTCACTCCAATGGAATACATGCGGAGAAAGTAGATTTTTTCTTTATTCTCTTTTTCTTTCACTTTTCCTCATTATTTGCAGTCCTGCAGTTGCACAACTTAGTGTGTGCAGTAAGAAACATCCCAATTCTCTACATATGCCACTGTCAGACGTGAGGCTCACATAGCAATGTGGGTAAATCTCTTCTCCTGTAAAGAAAAAAGTGTCAGGACGTAACTGAATGCAGAGGACCTGTCACTGATGTCAAAACTCTAGTACATAAATTTGGGAACAAGGGAAGCTAGCCAGTGTGGTACAATAATCTAAAGCTGACCTCACAAATATTTGGGAAATTTCTGAATTCTAAAGAAAATCTTCAAACTGCTTTTGCAGACATTGCCATAGAACATTTGTACACGTTGTACGTGTCTCTAGCTCGCAATGACGTGAGAGTGAATCAGGGAGTGGTGTGCTATCGGACAGTCGGGCTTGTTTAAACAAAAGAAAGAAAGATTTATTTTTTTTTAGAAAAATCCCCGTATTTTTTACGTTGCCTGTCCAAGAAAGGCCAAGCATCATGAGTAAGGACCACAAGCAAAACGCAGGTGTATGGCAATAATCACAACTCAATCTCACAGCTGAGGAAAGCTCTGATGGGAAACAATTGGTTTGAGCCCATTAAACGTGGCACCGGCACGGCTGAATTTCAAAGCACACATCCATGCCACAGCTGCACACAGGGGCTGCTAGCGTCAATTTTGAAGAGCAAGTCTGGCGAAATAACCATCCAGTTTGTCAATACTGTCAAGTAGCTACTCAGACTATACATATGCTGTTTGAAATACTGCCAGTTTTGTAACAGTTTCCGGTATTTTAGCACCTTTTTCTGGGTACAGAATCACTACTAACAAACCAGAATGGGATGGTTACTTGACGCCAAGATAAAACCATCTCTGCAGTCCTCCACACACTGCACTGCATGTTACTGCAAGCAGCAAGACATAATGACTGCCTGGACAACTCAGCATCATGCACCAAACGTTTTGAAAAAAAAAAAAAAAAAACCACACACAACAAATTCAGCCACTACCAAAGACATTTTTGAAAGAGGGTAAGAAGTAACTCAAGAACAGATGGATGCTTTTGTAGAAAAACTTGCCATGATAATTAAACTGAGATATCACTTAAACTTATTGCTAAAGGAAGGCTTGTTTTGTACATGGGAATGGACTGAACACTGACCCGCAAGGGTACAGGAGAGAGAAGAAACCTTTTTTTTTGCTTTTTCTAAAAGCCTCTTCAGTTTAAATTCCTTGTCATGGATGAAATATTACTATAGAAAATTGTAAACTTGCAACAATATGTTGTAGGAATAAAAGCATAATCTGCTGTAAGAGCTGGCAGGGAAAGCAAGCATGAAAACTGCAAATGCATCCATGAAGCAAGACAGGACAGAACCCTGAGCCCGCCAGAATTTCTGGTGCAATTACCACCAACACATTTTCCTACAATAGGAACTAGAAATTAGTTTAAATAGAGCTCGCTTAGAACAGACAGATGAGAAAGAATGGAAAAACAGGCTGAAACAAGTCTTGATGCCTTCCCCAGTTGCTCTTCTTTCCCAGTTTCTCCCTTTTTATCACCCTTCTCTGACAGCCAACAGACTTGGCCATTCTTATCCAGGCTACAGGGGCTGCATGAGCTTTTCCTCTCTTTCCAGCAGCCCCAGCTTCAGTGAGGTGCACCCTGCTTCCCCTCTGCAAGAGAAAAGTCTCCAAATTGAACCTGTTCTTGTTCAAAGAGAAGTCGTCTTTCTCCTCTATGTCGTTGCCCAGCCAACTCTCTTCATCAAATGGAGCCTACAACCAATACTGAACAAATAAGTTCATACAAGAGCCACATACTAGCACCACTTTAAGAAATTCTGAACCAATACTGAAACCATCTCTCCTCAATCACCTCTAGTACTGCATAATTCCTTGTGGAACTGGCGTCTTTGCTTGCAGCCCTCCTATTTTTGAGGCTGTCAAAAAATTCCCCCTATAATTCCCCTCCATTTCCTTCATTTATGTTAAAATCTGCAATCATTGCACCTTCACAAGCATCACGAGCATGTGGCATTGCAGGGGTTTTGGTGACCCATCATCACACCAGTGCCTGAACAACGGACTTGGCTGCAACGTAGGCAACCTCAGGAGGAAGCAGAGGTCACTCCTCAGGGTTCTGAATGAAAGTAAGATGTTTCCACACAATTTTATTCTGGAGTGAGATCTTGGAGGCTGTTGGTTTAACTTGAAAACTGGGGGGAAAACAGAATGTTAAACTGAAGAAACAGTAACCTATCGCCAGTGAATCATTTGTATAATAAATACGTTTTGCCATTCCCAATTTCCCAAGTTAGGCAGGTGCCCAGATTTAAGCTCTGGACTAAACCACTAGACTGAACTTCATTTGAGAAGCAGCTGACAAAGGCGAAAGCTGAATAAATGCCAAAGGAAGCAAGGCTGGGCTAATAAGTAAGGCTGGGACGTGGTTATCCGCTGTCTCACTCCCACAGGCACTGTGGTACAGAAGTACGACTCCCTGCCCTTCTCATGCCTACGTCCCCTATAACCGAGCAGCCAGCTGTGTATGGTTTCTAACATATTTTAGGAAGAATTGATTCTTGATATTACGCATACTTCCACTTTCAACTTCTGTCAACTAATTTTCTACAGGATGCAAAAACTTAAACAGAAATTATTTTTACTATTGACACAGAAAGCAGTAGTATATAGAAAATAAGCTCTCCTAGTATGTTAGGAAAGAATTTGGTACAGTCAGTGAAATAAACACCTTGAAGTAATATCTTTTGTGATAGTTTTGCTGCAGTTACAGACTGCATACAGTCTACAAAAACATCCAAGACAATGCAAGTTATACCACAGCTCAGCATGCACCAGGATAAGATGCCTGAATGAGCATCCCTAAGAAAGAAGAATCAGCTCAAGTGTGAGACTGCTTCTGGTTTTAATTCTGGTTTTATTACAGGTTCCCTTCAGGATCTGTCTTCAATTCTTTCCCATTTACGCACACAGCAGAAAGAACTACACTGTCAAATACTGATATATAAATTGGGCAAGCAGTGGTAGACTTCATAAAGGTCAATTGTCCCACAAGAAATATAAGGGCAGAAGCATTTTTTCCAATAAAATGAGAGAAGGGCTGGTCTTGCAGGATAAGGCACAGAACGGGAAGCTGGCAGATAAGGACTTTGTTACTGTGCTGCTGATTTCTTGGGAAGTTTCTGACATGCAATGTCAGAATTTTCTATTACAAATATCAGCAGAACCCCAGAAGGACCGGGGGTCTGGATACCTCTGTTTTATTTAAGAGGCCCATCGAGGAGACACTGTGCAACCTAAAGACTCTGATGAAACTGGACTGGCTATACAATTATTAAACAGCTCTTGCCATGAAAATTGCGGCATCACAAAGACCTCTCTGTCAAAGTGCATTCACCTTTGCTGAAGAGGCCTTTGCTGCATTTCTCCCAGACCAGAGACAAAAGCCAGTTTTACTTCTTAATAGGCAGCAAGAAGTCAAAGAACCTATGCCAGGTCAAGTCAAAAACCCTGAATAACCAGGCTGTAAGGCACGTACAAGGACATTCGATGAAGTGGAATTTTATGGAGGCAGAAACAAAAATACAAGAATTTGGCAACCTATTCACAGAATCACAGAATGGCTGAGGTTGGAAGGGACCTCTGGATCCATCTGGTCCAACCCCTGCTCAAGCAGGGCCACCTACAGCAGGTTGGCCAGAACCACGTCTATTCCGGGGAAGTATTTAGAGGGAAAACAGCTTTATCTTGCCTTCCCTCTTAGGTAGGACAGTAACTGCAGAAAGGAACAAAAAATTGGAGGAGGAGGGTTGCAACTAAAGAAAAGGGGGAACACTTTGACTCAGTACACGTATCACTTTACACTTTGTTTTTAATAAATTTTTAAAAAATTATATTCCTTGAGAATTATTTTGCTGAATTTAGTTTTACATTTCTTACTTTCTGTACCCACACAACGAACTGTAACAAATACCAGTGCCCACTCACTCAGCCAGAATTAGTTAAGTTAAATACAAAGTACATAGTGAGTAGGGGAAATTGCAGTTAACCTCCTCTTCTAAAACAAGGCTCAATGATACTAAATTGGAATATATAACCAAAAGCAGTGAAAAATAAAATTGTTTAGAAACCCTGAATAACCAAAACACTAAGTCATAACTACGAACTGCATTAAGCCTTCAAAGCACATGCTTAGAGAAGCCTTGCCTTAAAAAATTTTTGGAGAGAACACATTAAGAAAAAAGTATATACTTTTATTTTAAATTATTTTTGGCAATGGGTGATGACCTACTCACAGTCTCTTTTCCAAAGTCATACTCTAAGGAATATTTCCACTTTCTTTCTTAGGTACAACTGCACAAATTTTGATTTTGTAAAAAAGGCACTGTAAATTTATTCTTTGGAAATTCGCTAAGAACAAAAACACGCATATTTCACTTAAAGAGAACAGTTGCTAAAATATTGACAGCTATCACTAAAAAAAAAAAAAAAAGAAGAGGAAGAAATGTTCAGAAACTATCTCCCTTGGATTAAATGCCTGTTAATCAATTTGATTTGTATTTTCAAAAACACTTGTTCCAGCCATCATGTGCAGATGCATCACCAAATTGGACTAAAAAGTCAGCTAAATTCAAACGGATTTTTGCAATTAACACAAAGAAAATGAATTATTACAATACATATTATCATCAATGCTGTTCCAAAATGTGCACATATTCCTAATATTTCTCCCATTCTTCCATTACTAACATTTTTTAACTCACAAAACTGCAATGCACAGCTGAAACAGGACCATAAGGGGAAAAGTATCAACATATGAAAACAAATTTTCCATAGCATCAACAGGCAAATACTACAGTTTCTAAAGTTAAGAACAACCTGACATTTCTGTACTAAAATCAGACCATTGCTCGTTTTGCAGATGATCTGACTTCTCAGATTGCTCTCTGTACCTGCTGTAGGCTGATCCCACGTACCAAAGTGCATCACTAATTTCCTGACCAGATGAGATGTGCTACACAAGGTATTCTGCGGGCATTACACTAAGTTAAAATCAATTGAAAGGTCACAGTCAAGAAAGTCTACATGTCTTAACCAGTACAAACCTCTTTTTAAGCTTCTGTGCATCACAGTAAAACTGAAGAAAAAAAAAAACTTTGGATTTATAGCCTCACTCTGCTTACCTTAAAATAAAATGTACCCTATAATTTGAAACTGGTAATTGTTCTCATGGAAGGATTTTATTTACGTTGATGTGCATAGTTAAAAAACTCCTTGTAAACCTAAAAGGTCTTGAATATTCTGTTGCCTAGCTGTACCTTGTGATCAAATGGCTGAGCAAACATTATCAGCTTCTGCAGATTTTTAAGTTTCACTTGAAATAAGCAACTATAACGTTCCTCTTGAGTGAAAGAAATATCTTATAAATCTGCATCATAACTTTCCTGAATTTGCAAGTCCTCATGGCTCTGTCGTTCGTCATACTTTGGCTCAAAGGGAGAACCATGCATTAAATTATGTTAAGGTTTGGGGCTTCCAAATGTAATTTGCTCTGATTCACCAAAGTGAAAACCGGAAGAAGCTGCCCTAAGTGCTGCGTTCGGCAGCGTGCACGGAAAGCCGTGATTCATTTTGAGCAGGGAAACAAAATTTTTTTTTTTTTCCTCCTTGCCACTTCGGAGTGCCTTGCAGGCCACAAGCACACCATCATTTGGAACTAGAAAACTCATTGCTGTGTTTCTATCACATGCTATTTATCAAATATGATGATCGTATTATAATCAAGGTATAGAATTAGTATGCTAAATGATCAAAATTAACTACCAAGCTTTTCAAAAGCTTCTAAAAGTTTCATTTGGTCCAAGTCCATCTCTTTTACTCTTTTTAATCTAATCTGAAATGCAAGCAGACTGATTTTTATTTGCTATTTTGTCAGGGATTTTATGACTGTACAAGTCAACCTTCTTTCTTTGTACGATTTACAAGAGCAACCATCTTCTTCAAGCAGAATTTGGGATTTTTTTCTGCATCACCATTCCAGATATCACAACACATGAAAACATCCAATTGACTTTTCTTTCTCTTGCACTGAAACATTATAGATTGTTTTTCATATAACTTTCCCTTTTTTCTGTTCACTATTTCTTCTGCTCGAAGGTTTCTGAACTGAATTTTGAGTTTAAGGCTATACGAACAGAACACTAGCTGGTGTTTCTCAAAGCTGTCGTCATTGGGAAAGAGAACCGCAAAAATTCTCACCTCAGGGTACTCTGGAAAATGGAATTACAGACCCAGAAAATAATTTTAAGGAACACAGGTCAGCATACATGTCAATATTATGAATGTTGAAGTAAATAGGTTGCGGAGAGGGAGAAGAGGGAAGAGCGGATACTTAATTATGGATTGTAATGAAACATAAAAATTCTTTCTGACTTGAAGAGCGATCCTGTTTGTCCACTGTGTGCTGATGAATGCCACCAATTCTGGTTCAGTTTCACTTTGCTCAAGGGCTTTCAGAAAAATTCAGCAACGAAAGCCACAGCAATAATGTCATTATGGCCCTTCTCTGTTTCTGAGTTGGAAACTCGCTAGGGAATACAATAAAATTCAGCAAAGAAAGAGGCAAGAAGGGTACTTCAGGTGACATACGGATGATCATTCAAGAAACAGAAGCTTATTGAAAAACATTATATAAAGAGCATTTGCAGCACCTGTACTATTCAGATAAACTAATTTTATTTAAGATTTGATTAAAAACTCTAATTATTATGCAATTCATGTATTCAGCAAGAGAATTTATAAGCTAATTTGCTGGCTTTATTTGCGTTTGTACCAAGAGGATCACATTAGTTTTTTCACCCACAGATTCACAACTAGGAAAAAAAAAAATCTTTATATCATGTTGAGCCTATTAAAGGTTTTCAGGAAAAGAAAACAAAATTGCCCTAAATCTGCTAGTTTAAAAATATTAAAATAAAACAAGTAGAAATCCCTTCAACAGTCTGTTGCCAGTTTAGAACTGAAGCTCCATAATTCTGCTCTATTTTCTGCACTGCTTTCCCATTCATCTTTTGTCACTTATCTCTAGCATGCTTAAGAATATCTGAAATACCAAATTTACAAGGGAATTCTAAGCAAAAATATCAAAGTCTGAGTAATACAGAAAACACAATTCTTTCATTCCTGCATTTCTAAATTCCTATTGATTTTTTGAACTTTTTTTTTTTAATTTTTAGTAGTTGTTACATCAGATTTTGACAAGATTGTAAGTGTGCCTTCTAGGATTTATGAACTACTCTTTATGAAATATTTGTAGAATTCAAGGAAAAATTTAAGTAAGCAATAGAGAGGTTCTAATCAAACACACTATGAATTTTGTCTTTGCAAAGCAGCCATTTCATCCCTAAAGGATTTGCATATTGCAGAGTAACCAAAATATTTATGATTTGTAATTATTAAAGAGTTTCTTCTTTTGAAAATTTTGTTCAATTCAATATGTCTTTAGGGCTTTCTAGGGCTTTCTTACATCTTCCTGATACTCTGGATTGTTCTGTTTAGTGAAAAGCCAAAATCCAACACCATCATGCTTTCTTTGCAGTAAGTACATACGCTATTTTCAGCTTGGGAAGGAACAGAGGTGGGAGTCAGGTCATATGAACGAGGAAAAACTGTTACAGGCTGTACCCAATTTAGGGTATAGCCTTTATTAGGCTAAACTATATTCCATCTGTACTCTCACATCTACTTTATGTACGGGCATTTACATCTAAACACACAAGATCTGAGCTAAGAGAGCTGGTGCCTCCTTAAAAAGAACACAGAATCCTCAGTGTCCCCCAGGCCTCCCAAGGTACTGAGCACCTGCAGCTGTGGTTCCACTGGAGAGCTGGGGGTGCTTCACAAAACTCAAAATCATTAAGTTTAAACTACAGCAATTCCATCTCTCTCCCTCTCATTTTTTTTGTTTTGCTTTGTTTATATACATATATATATATGGCTTTAATACGATTACTTTAAAACTTCAATTTTGAATGCAGGGAATGGTAAATAACAATGCAACATAATCAGTTGTTATTACGAAGAATGAGGTCCCTAATTTGTATAACAGAACCTCTCTCTTGCTAATCCATCAAGCACTTTGCCAAGGACACTGCAGGGAGAATAAAAGCACCAGTTTCACCATGGTAGTATTTCTACTCAGCATGTATGCACATGTTGGTGAAAGGAAAGAATATTATTTGTTGTGACTAACAGCTTTCATCTTCAAAAAGAAAAAAAAAACAGTAACACTGCACAGCAAGGTTCTCTTCTATTGATCATTTTTTATACCATCACTAACATTTGAAAGCTTTAGGGTTTGCAGCCATCCAGAGCTGGGCTCCAGCATAGGATTCCCTCTGAACGTCAGCTGCTGACCAGCAAATCAAGAATGGAGGACAAAGTGACACTGTATACAGGTCTGAGCAGAAACAACAGAAACACATGGTCCGATGAAACCACATCTTGCCAATGAGGCTCTCAAATGAAAACCTTTTTGGCTAGCCAGCATCAAATTCTTTCAAAAATTCATTGAGATCATTTATTTCCTCTTTGAACTCTGCAAGAATCATCTTCAAGCAATAAAATCTTATCGCCTGCCAGAGGGAGGGCCGGGGGGCCGGGGGGGAGTATCCTTTTATACTGCTCATAGCATTGCAACATTTATGAACTAGTGCACTTTGGTTAAAACTGCGGAATTCAGCTTTTTCATGAAGCATGATGAGGTTTCCATAAACTGCAGCCACGTCTCTCCTAGAGAGATATGAATAAAGTCTATTTGTGGAATATCCAAGTGGATCCAGGGTGAAAATATCACTTGTGCCTTCAAAGACCAAATTAGCAAGTTTCTGTATCCTGAATTCCATAATCTCGTCCATAAATTTTTTCCTCCTTCAAATTTATTTTGCAGAATCACACACTAGTCACGTAAACTAAAGTGACCTGCACACAGCCTCAGTACATTTTTTGCACATGTACATAAACACATGTGCACTAGAAACGCTATATATATAAACACATAAAACTGTGTCTAGAAATAGGAACAGCAACAAACACATTTTACAGAAAAATGTGAAAGCTGAGACTAAAAATATGAACCTCTTCGAATGAATACCAAGATGATTTGTATAAAGGAGCAACGACCACTAAATCTTGCAAATACCCAATTTAACTCTTTAACTTTGAACTTGGTCACTTTGATTTAGCTGGCAGAAATAGAAATCTGTGCTGCAAAGTGACAATTACAGGCAATACTAATATCAGTAAATTGTTCACCCAAAATTCAGTATGTAGTAAAATCCTGTTTTTCCAAGGAGGTCAAATATCCATAGTCTCATGCTTTGTTTTCACCTTCTTGTAACAGACACAAAAGAAGAATGCTCCTGGACAAGGTGGGCATAAATAATTCCAAAACTGTTTTTGCAGCACAGTATGAAAGAATGTACATACTTGGGAGCCAAAAGCCCTCTTCAGGTGTCTTTGTACACTCGACTCTAGGTAACAACTAAGTGGTTGAGTGTATGTTGGTTTAGAATAAGAATTATTGACTGAAAATGACTTCAGCAGCATGTGTAAGTCAGTGACACAAATATTGCTAATTCTGAAGCAAATGAACCATCTTCAACGGAAAATAAAAATTTTCAAAATCACCTGTTTTGACAAGGCCTAAGGCTGTTAAAATCCATGTCTGTTCTCTCTTGAAATGGTATCTAAAATCTTCAGTTGGTAGGATGTTATATCATAGGTTCTATTATTAAGCCATGTGAAGAGGCATTGGTAGTTATTACCAATTTTATTTTAGGCATCAGTACAGAAAAGTAGCTGAAATAAGTTCTCTTCAAGCAGTCTCTTTCCAGACTGATGTCCTACAGATAAAATATAACCATCTTCCCAAAGAAAATGTGTGGGTTTTCAATAGCCCTAAAGGTCAACCACTCTCACAAAATTAAGTTCTTAGAAGTTCTGGTGTTCTTTAGTGGAAAAAAAAAAAAGCACTAAGTAATAATAGCATAATGAAGTTAGCTTGGCAACAAGCTTCCAGAAAAGAACCTTCTCTCTAAAGAAAGATGTTAGAGAGAAATCATTAAAATCTCCACGATGGAGATAGGAAACATTCTCAGGGTGCCCAGGAAAAAATAGGAAATAAAATGCATGAAAAACTACGATGTTTTGCCATAGATCAGATAAAACTGAGGAATCCTAAGAGTTAGTACTATCAAACCTAAGCATAGCATAATAGCGTATGGAACTTTATTTAATAATGACACTTAAATAATTCTAGATGTTTTAACCCCAAAAGCATCAGATTCTTGGCTGAACACAAGAACTGAATGGAGAGCAGCATTCCCTAAGGCTGCCTGCTGTGTTTTTAGCATTTCCACAGAAGAAAGCTAAGGCATAGTGGTGTCTGTGTGCAATGAAACCAGACACAAACCCCATCAAAGAAATACAAAATGTACTCCAAACCTGAGTCTGCAAAGGCCGTACGTGTGCAGAGGTGCAGGCAGGCAAACAGCATCACCGTTCTGCACGTCCCCGCCTGCCTGGTGCAACTCTGTACACTGTGAGTACAGCAAGGCGAGAAAACTGCACGAAGAGCGAGAGCAGAGCTAGGCAGGCTCTGCTGGCTCCTTTCCTCGGTTGCACTGGGCGATTTATTTATACATATTAATAAACTCTGCTTGTAACAGTGCTCATCCTAAAGTTCAGGGACGAGAAGAAAAATACAAACATGTAACTGGTAGATATCGCCATGCTCTTCCCGATGTGCTCAAGTAAACCTGGATTCTTTTCACAATGTACTAATCAGTACATTAAGCACTGAATAGACATGCATGCTGATCTGGTGGTTAGTTTTCCTGTTTTGTTTTATAGAAAAAAGATCGCGTTAAAACACTTCAAACAAAGATGATATTGTATACTTCAATTAGATGAACAGAAATGCTAAGAAGCTAAACCAGTGGTCACAATTTTAAATACATATTCTTTTAAAAGAAAAGATGACACGAAAACAGTTATCTGCCAACAAGATTTTCTGTCTTAATCTTGCACACTGTTGACATTTTAACTGAGGCAACAGATTCAGGGCTCCCCTCCTAGTAAAGCTATTTAACTTTCCCAACTTGTCTTCCCTTTCCTCATGTCCTTCATCTCACCTTAAATCTAAATCGAATTAATGTAATTACTGAAGAAAAATTACAGTGCGTGTAAGAGGCCTTTACGGCTATTTATAAGCAAGTTAACCAGAAGACAGAGTTGGGGTAGAAGTGCTCAGGCAAATCTGCCAGTAACTCACTGTCTGCCCCTGCAGAACTTGCTAAATGATGCCAACAGCCCTCACACCTGACCTGACTTTGCAGTTCACTTAATATTAAGATTGGCCCTGCTCTGAGTGGGGTCTGGACCAGACAATGGCATGGGTCTGGTCCAGATAAATTGTATTGATTCCATACTGTCCTGTTCAGTGCTTTTCAACTGCTTGGGATCTTCTATAGCTCACTCATTGCGAGTATCATTACCTCTTTCACCTAAAGTAAACAAAACCAACTTATCCAAAGTATCACAACAAATTTACAGTAAAGCTGGGAGACAAAACCAAATCTTCTAAGATCTGGAACTTCAAGCTTTTGTCATAAATTCATTTCTTTCTTCTAACTCTACTTTGCTTTAGCGTCTCTACCTTTAATCCAAATGTTGTATTCCAAAAATGTGGGGTTTGGGTAGTTATATGCATTTTCAAAGCACTTCAAAAGTGAAATGTAACCACTAGATGTGATTTCATAATTTTAAAATACCTATTAAAATTTAATATAGGGCATTTTTCATTTTTTATTCCTGTAAATATTTGTCCCAAAATATGCAGCAAGATCGCTAAATGAAAGATGTTACAGTGTTGTCTCTACACAGTGTATAGAGGAAATGAGAAACTGTACAAATTCTGAAGAAGTCTTTCCATCTGTTGTTCAAAACAAACTTCATACACAAATAACAACTGCACACACCTCCACCCCCTCCCAGATCATGATGCACACGCTACAGATTTGAAATCCCACCTGAAGTCCCTCTGAGCCTTGCTACTGAACTTGGAACAAACTGAGTGTAGATTTGTGGATACTGTGCCTGCAATTACAAATAAAATGTCTCCCTAGAAGGTTCCAGGACAAGGAAGGTCTTTGGACAGAAATATTGCTGGGATGCTGGGGGGGATATTTGGAAGTCTTCGTGTCCAGAAGAACATAAGCCTAATGCCGTCTAATTGCCAAGCCAGTGGCAGCTAAAGGAAATAACAAAGGTTTGTGAAACAGCCAAACTACAAGTGAAATGACTATTCTGACACACTGATATGTAAACAAAGATAGTGGAAGTAATTCAGTGTAGCAAAACATTTGCTTTGCTTATTAATCAGGGATATTGCCAGAAGCAAAATATAGTCTCATATTTTTAATTTCAAAACTGGTGTGCAAGTCACAAGTTATTAAACCTTGAACTGAGGACATACTTCTGACCAATCATTTTGTAAGCTTTATTGACCCTCATCCGTTCCTAGTGCATTTTAAGCCAGTATCATAAATGAGTCACTCACTGGTTAAACCAAGAAACTGCAACACTGAGCTTCCCAGTATGTTACTGTCTTATTCTGGAGCCTGAGGCAAAATAATGATCTTTTCTCAGCCTGTCTATATGTAATATGCACATTATGCTTCTCACAGGGATACGATTCGCTCACTGATGATAAGAAGCATTTCAGAGTTCTCAGAAAAATATCCTCATAAATTCACAAGAGGTAAGCAACCCAGTGAAAACAACTGTCTTCTCATACCAGCGCAGTTGGGCAACTTAAAAGTTACGATAAACTTTTTACCTAGACATATATCATCCTCAGGCATCGAGCCCTCCTTCAAAGAAAAAAAAAAAAAAATCAGCTTCCCAAGTCAGCCTCCAGCTTTATAAACATAATTTTGGCCAGAAAAGAAAAGTCAGAAGTTCATTCTGCCCTCAGAGAAAGATAGCCACTTGATTTTTTCAGGACTTCTGATCTACAGCCAGAAGGAATGAGATCTTCCACGTCATCCCATGAACCCTCAGAGAGAATGGGATCGGCAAGACCTGAGTTCCATCAGCTCAGGAGGACAACACAAGCCAAGAAAAATGAAGGAGATGCCGGAGAGCGTATCGGCACAAGCTGAGCTGGAAAGCTCACGTGGAAGGAGGGGGTCAGGGAAAAAACAGATAAATTGGTGAAGATAGGATTTACTTCTTTGGTTAAAAAGACTTGCTCTTTTATTTATTAAAATGCTGCTGGAACCTGGGTCGGTGATGCAGTTTCGAAGACTGCTAATACTGTGTTTCCTCAGATATGCACAGTTTGAATATATGCACAGGGCTCTAGTAGCTCTGCGTGAGAATTTTGCAACTTTTTCTTCTGCGAACTAGTTAGAAACTTGAGCTATTAAAGAGGCTATCTGCTTACGTAGTCATGTTTCTAGCTCTTATTTCACCTTGTTCTTAGATGCAATGCATGATGTCCAAATTAGACATCTTCACACGCTTTGGCTACCCCACAACATTCTCTTTCCATGTTTTTAAATCCAGTTCTGATTACTTATTTTATAGATCCAAGGCTAGACGTTATTGGGTAAAAAGGCAAAATTCTTCTTTCACCTTCAGCTTTTACTCCCTAGGAACTGATCGATGATTTTAAAGGGATCTGGGGGTTTTGGTAGATACCAAGTTGAATATGAGCCAGTAGCGTGCCCTGGCAGCCAGGAGGGCCAACCGTATCCTGGGGTGCATCAAGGACAGCACTGCTAGCGGTCGAGGGAGGTGATTGTCCCGCTCTATTCTGCGCTGGTGTGGCCTCGAGTACTGTGTGCAGTTTTGGGTGCCACAGGACAAAAAGGACGTGAAGCTATTGGAGAGTGTCCAGAGAAGGGCTACAAAGATGGGGAAGGGCCTAGAGGGGAAGACATACGAGGAGCAGCTGAGGTCACTTGGTTTGTTCAGCCTGGAAAAGAGGAGGCTGAGGGGAGGCCTCATGGCGGCCTGCAGCTTCCTCACGAGGGGGAGCAGAGGGGCAGGCGTCGATCTCTTCTCTCTGGTGACCAGCGATAGGACCCAAGTGAATGGAGTCAAGCTGCGACAGGGGAGGTTCAGGTGGGATATCAGGAAAAGGTTCTTCACCAAGAGGGTGGTCGCGCACTGGAACAGGCTCCCCAGGGACGTAGTCACGGCACCAAGCCTGTCGGAGTTTAAGAAGCGTTTAGACCGTGCTCTGAGTCACATGGTCTGAATTTTTGGGTAGACTTGTGTGGAGGCAGGAGCTGGACTCGATGATCCCTGTGGGTCCCTTCCAACTCGGAACATTCTATGATTCTATGATTCTATGATCTTAGAAGTCACATGCGCTGGTTGAGGTATTCCCTTCAGAAGTGTCAAGGAACGTTTTGGAAAGAATTTTTTTGGCCTAATGTAATGCAGTTTGGCAGAAATGTGATTTTCCCTGATGAAGACTTGGCTTATTTATCTATGTTTATGTTGAACAAATCACAAAAAGTGCTATGAATTAAGAAAGCAAATATTTGTTTCTATGTGGTTACTTACACTTCTGTATGGAAAAGGCCTGTAAGTGTATTTATGTGGCAAACAAGTTATATGTGGGCAGGCAATAATAACAGTCAGTACTTTTTATCACATCTATGTTCCCAGCATGTCAACAGCAGACAAGTCAGAATCGTGAGCAGAATCATGAAAGGAAGATTTTACTCTCAGACCTAGTCATTTAATTGACAGCAAGAACAACAAAGTGCATTTCCAGAAACATTCTACCACTGAGTACCCCAATTCAGGATTTTGTTAGCATAAATTGCACGGAATCCAAGTGCTGAAACGGTATATAGAAAGAGATGCAGTAAGACAAGGCTACCTATAACTGTTAATTCCTTACACATCTTGCAAGGAACCCAACCACAAGCAGGAAACCACAGCAAAAATGTCTTAGGACTCTTTGAGAGACTCATGAGAGCTTTAAATTGAGAAGAAAACAATTCCATAGTTGCACATTTACCAGTCACTAGCAACAAGTCACCAGTCACACAGAAAATACATCCACTTACCACATATGACTGGAATCACAAGTCATCCTAACTTTGTATTACAGGGGGAGCATTAGCATCAACGAGACTCCCATGCTGAGCAAATTTAAAGGACAGGGCAATTTAAATGCTAGCCACTGCCTGAAGCTTTATTTGCGAAAGTGCTACCATCAAACAACTACTGCTTCAGGTGAAACACTAAGACCAAGTACTTCGTTTTAATTTGAACTGGATCTGCAGCATAGGCTCTGTATACACAATAAACTGAAAGCATGGATTAGCTCAAGTAGATAAACTGAACTCTCCAGATACCACTCTGCCCCAGCTGGGAAAGCTGCAGATAAAATGTTGAGATGCTCTGATGTCCATACAGTTTTGCACAAGTCTCCACACATCTCTCAAAGTGCGTCAATCTTTCTCTAATAACAACCCTTGATATTTCAGTTGTTCTGAGGAGATTTAAACTGAGATTCCTAAACTGAAATTTCAGCTATGTTAGGAATTGTTAATCCTTCTATACAGTAACCAGGAGCCAAATACATTTTATGATGACAGACTGCAAATAAAAGGACTTGCAGGGCCATCAAATGTGCTAGGGGCATCGCTCCAAAATGCAGCAGAGGTATATGAGGTCAGAACTAGGTCACATTAGCATATTTCATAAAATTTGCCAAGTTTCAAATTAGAGGTAATCACAATAAATCTCGAAACACAGGAGAGCAAGAAAATTCCCCTCGCTTAAT
Organism: Chauna torquata; assembly: GCA_013399475.1. Lineage (NCBI taxonomy): Eukaryota > Metazoa > Chordata > Aves > Anseriformes > Anhimidae > Chauna > Chauna torquata. The sequence continues at coordinate 673,243 of VXAL01018408.1, forward strand.
AAACAAATCAAGAAAAAGGTATACAAGTCTCAGATACAGCAGAAAGGAGAGCAAACAAAGCCTCTCTCACAAAGTACATTTTCAGAGAACAGTAATTACAGGCAAGTATTTTTGTCTTCACTACAGATACAGCTTTGACATTTTCCACTCTCTCACAGAAACTATGTATTTAAAGTGAAAATATGAAACTAGTAAATGGCAACTGTCAGATGCTGTGTGTTCATTGAATGTATGTCAATAAAGGTCTGCATGTCTACTTTGCAATTATTTTTAACCTCTCTCTGCCCACGGAAGAGATCTAGAGGAGAATTTAGTGGAAAGAAAGTCTTTTAGGAACTAATTACCTCTGGATTTTACAAATTTACAGCAAAGTTGAGTGTCAATAGAGAGCAAAATATACTAGTCTTCAACTTCATGCCAATATACAACTGACCTTCAGCTGAGTTCTTGAATCACAGAACCACAGAACATCCTGAGTTGGAAGGGACCCACAAGGACCATTGAGTCCAACTCCTGGCTCCACACAGGACCTCCCAAAAATCAGACCCTTTGTCTGAGAGCGTTGTCCAAATGCTTCTTGGCGTTCTCCGGCAGGCTCGGTGCTACGACCACTTCCCTGGGGAGCCTGTTCCAGTGCCTGACCACCCTCTCAGTGAAGAACCTTTTGCTAACATCCAGCCTGACCCTCCCCTGTCACAGCTCCATGCCGTTCCCTCGGGTCCTGTCACTGTCACCAGAGAGCAGAGATCAGCACCTGCCCCTCTGCTCCCCTCGTGAGGAAGCTGCAGGCCGCCATGAGGCCTCCCCTCATCTCCTCTTCTCTGGGCTGAACAATCCAAGGGAGCTCAGCCGCTCCTCATACATCTTGCCCTCTAGGCCCTTCCCCATCTTTGTAGCCCTCCTTGGGACACTCTCCAATAGTTTCATGTCCTTCTTATACTGTGGTGTCCAAAACTGCACACAGTGCTCGAGGTGAGGCCGCACCAGCACAGAGCACAGCGGGACAATCCCTTCCCTCAACCAGCCAGCAGTGCTGTGCCTGATGTGCCCCAGGGTATAGTTGGCCCTCCTGGCTGCCAGGGCACGCTGCTGACTCATGTTCAACTTGCCACTCACCAGAACCCCCTGATCCCTGTCTGCAGGGCTGCTCTCCAGCCTCCCATCCCCAAGTCTGTATGCACAGCCAGGGTTGCCCCTTCCTGGGTGCAGAATCCGGCACTTGCTCTTGCTGAACTTCATGTGGTTGGTGATTGCTCAGCTCTCTAGTCTGCCAAGGTCTCTCTGCAAGGCCTCGCTGCCCTCAACAGAGTCAACAGCTCCTCCCAATTTAGTATCATCTGCACATTTACTCAATACACTTTCTATCCTACATCCAAGTCATTTATGGAAACACTGAAGAGAACTGGCCAATATATATACATATATATATATATATACACACACATGTCTTCTTAATGTAAGATAAACTCCATAAACTTCAGTGACATATTTAGATTTTAGATTTTTAGATTCCCAAAGAGCAGCCTTTGCTTTTACTAACAAAAGCCAGCACCTGGGTGTGGGGGGGGGGAACTGTGTTTTTCCCAAGAATTCTTATCTAATAAAGAAAATTAGGTAGTATGTGAACAGCTAACAAAAAAAAAAAAAAAAGCAACTGCAAAAAAACAGACACCATAGTGATTGCAAAATTGCAACAAAGATACCACTATTAAAGTAATTGCGGCTGATCTGAGCCCAAATAAGAATTAAATAGTCTAAAAAAGCAATACAGAGTACAGCACAGATAGCATACCTACACAGGATTTCACACGACTACTGCGTATAAAAAGCATCAAGATTAACTAGGGAAGTTGAGGAAAACTAGAGTATACATCAGGATTTCCACAATAATTTTGTAGTTAGAACAGCAAAATCATATGTATTTTCACACAAAATATCAACAGTTTAAAGATTTTTTTTATTAGTCTGTGATCCAGACCTTTTTTTTTCCCACAAGCACCCTGACTACCTCTGTAGGCTATGAAAGCTATAAACAAATAACTTCCTGATTTGCAGTTAAGATCATGGATTATGATTTTACATAATTTTTTTTCTCATATTCTCTACTGGTTTCTGCAGTCTAGCATTTATAGAAGAAAGAAAAAACATCTTGAATTCTTTCCTCTGTGGTACCATCAAAATCCCAGGCTTTTCCAGTTCTCCTGATATCTTAAATCTGTCACAGATGTCTATAAAGTTTCTCTTTCATTAAGGTGTATATATATATACATACATAATAAAGACAAGAATTAAGGATAAATTCCTCCATCCCATATACATTCTATTCTAAATATTTTTCTTCGTACTGTTATTTTTCCTCTGCGAGCTGCAAGATGAAGCTCCAGTTCTGCATTCAAATAATCATACCACAGAAATAGCTTCAGCAAATACTCCAGTACCTGGAATCCAGGAGGCTAAGCGCACAGATGGCCCTTGTTGGTGCACCTCTCACATCCAGAGCAACCATACCCACACTTGTGTATCTCATACCCATTTAAGCAACCACCTCCCAGGTTAGCGCTAAGCCCCAGGTAACGTCTTCCTTTTTCCCAAGTTGTGCGTATTTGAAGATACCAAATAAATAGAAAGAAACATCTCTGGGTGCTGCAGGACCTGAAGCTATAAGGAGTAGATACCAACATAGGTTTAAAGACTTAGAGCAGGGATGGGGCAAGCCCTTTGCATGGTGTTAGGACGGCTTCTGGCAGCCCATTCTTAGGCTCTCTTCCACGTGGAGAGTGGCTGCTCACACGGATTCCTCCTGTGTAACTTAGCCTGTCTCCCCTGCTCCTCACGGCCTTCCTCTGACTTGCTCCTGTATTTCATGCAAGATAATTTCAATTACAAGCTCACCACTCCAGCATGGAGGAGGGGGACCCAGACTCACCCTCCTGCCCACCTTTTTTACCCACCTCTGGCTCCTCACAGCCCCTATAGAAGGCACACTGATTCAGCTTGCTAGTCTGGCCAAAAAAAAAAAAGCAAACTCCTTTTTTTTCCCCCTGGGTTTGCTTTCTGCTATTTTAGTGAACTGAATTTAGTCACTGTGCCATCAAGTGGGTGACAGAGCCAGAAACACGAGTTTCTTTCACATAGGACTGAGAGAGAAGGAAATAACAAGACTAAGGAACATCTCCCGGTTTTGGTAGGAACGAGTCATTAATGCTCTACAAGTCCTTTCATAAAGCCATACCCTCCCTTCGTCTGTCATTCCCTTCAGCCAATGCCCATTTATGTAGATCTCATTCAATTATAACAGAAAAAAAAAATGTAGAATTGAGATGTTTTCAGTTTCTCCTCTTCTTTTTGACAATCTTTCGATTTTTGGTTTACGTTATGAGATCCTGGAGACAGGAGCTGCCTATTAATGTGTGCTCAGTCTGTGCTGGAACAGCTATAACCACATGGACTGACTCAACTACTATCCACAGAGAAAGCTCAGAAAAAGGGGTATTAAAAACTGTTTGGGGTATGCAGAAAGAGTGAAATTAAAATAATTTCCTGATATGAAAGAACCTGTTTATTAAAAAGGAGTGGGATAATGGACTTTGCATGTCAGAAGATAAGAACAACCTCCAGCAGCAAGACCTAGAAGAAATTCCCAGAGGAAAAGTACAATTAATTTTATTATACCCTGAGAAGAAAGTGTACCTATCAGCGTATTATTTTACTCGTACTTTTCTTATGCTACATGTTTTCTGAATAAAAAGGGTTACATAGCAGCTTATTATTATTAAAATATGACACTGCTTGTGACTTCCCAAGCAGCAAAAAGCTCCATGCATATCCTCTGAAAAATCTTTTCATTTTTATAAGCCATCTGTCAACAGGCCATTTCTTCTCTGCCTTTCCTTTGATCATACAGCCCTAATTTTCTCAATGTGGCAATTAATCTTTTCCCCCTGATTTTTATACAAAGATATTAGAAAACCCTCTGAAGCCTCCACATTGTACACTCAGCTAATATATGCAGCCTTGTATTCCTATAATTATCCCTTTTTTCCCCTCCTCTTTTCTCCCTTCTCCCTTTTACATATCATCTATCATATCCTGTTTCAATAGGACCACGCGATCTTTTTGTGCTTGCTGAGTACCTACCCAGTGTGCTACGAGCTATCCTGTAGCAGATATAATCACCACCACACACAATTCTGTTCTTCAAATTACGAATAGAAATCTCCAGACTCCTTTTTCTTTGGCAAACTACACGTTGGTCTAATGTCTTCTGCTCATGCAGTACACTGCTAAGAAAATGAATGGTGTAGATGTCAGGCCGAATAGCATGTACTTAAAATTCTTCACTATTTCAGCAGATTGCCTTTTGCTTGCATTAGGTCTTATCCCCTTTAATAAAAAAACTTTCCTAGAATGAATCTTTTGACAAATAGGTATTGAGATAGTCTTCAGGAAAATAAAATTATTCACTTAAGGAGAAGTAGAACATTTAATGTGATTGGATACATCATCCTTCCCCGAGTACTCATCTCATGCACAAAATCCTTTTGATGCTTTATACCTTTAGTGTCACAATAAAGAAATCTTCTTATTACTGAAGAACGATAAGACAGTAAACAGCAGCTGTGTGATAGCACTGATGTAGCAGAACATATCCCCATGAGGATTCTTGACCTTTCAGCCTTGGTTTTGAATGCTGCAGCTAAAAATATCTTTTCTCCGCTGACAAACATTACAGCTACATGCTGCAGAATAGCAATGAGGAGCTTTATGCTCTAATGGTTTTACTATAAATAGAATCTCTACAATGCTAACAGCTCTTCATTAAAAGGATTAGTGACTACAACACACAACAGGAACAACCAATACCAAACCTCAGGCTTTGTAGCACAAACTGATTTTAAATGTACTAGATTTAAGATTTCCAAAGTAACTGTGTAATTTGGTCAGTAAAGCAGAAAGAAAAAGAGCTTTCTCTTCTCCATGCAACATTTTGGAGAGCTGTCTGTGATATAAAATTAATATTTTGAGGAATCTGCTTCCTAGTATTCTCATTTTCTCCAGTTCAATGCCAAATTGACTGTATAATGCAATGTCAAAATAAAGTACAAAGTCGCAACAAAACTGATGTCAGTACTTGAGCATAACAAATGATCAGTTTTCTGTTAGAGCAGAAAAATTTTCTTTCCTGCCCAGTTTAAGATAGGGACACAAATTCTCACAAGGCTAGGCTGCGGCTCTGCAGCACTCAGCTACACTGCAGTGAGAGACATTCTCAGTGACTGAAGGAGAGTGACAAAGGCAGGGATGACAAGGAGATGAGCAGAATGGGAATCCTACTTACCATTTCAGGCTAAACACTTAATAAAGCCAGCATTAGGAGGTCACTTTGAGATGTACTGGCACTTACACCATCAGACTGATGTCTCACAAACACTTTGCCATGGAAAGAGATTGGAGACAAGATGTAAATTAAAGCACAAATAAGGCACATTTGTTAAATGATGAGTTATCCTAACTTAGCGACAGAGAAAGACTGACTAGGAAGCCAGAAATTTTGAGGAAGAAGGTAGATATTACTTGCTAATCATGACATAAATTTACCACTTACAATTCTTAGAAATAACAAGCTTTCAAGTATCCTGTTAACAAAAACATTTCTGAAGGATCCAAAGATCTTCTCAACTTCCCTGATATGTACTAAGAATTGGGGTGTACAAGCAGTCAATCAATGAAATGCAATTCCCTCCAAGATTAACCATATCTGAAAACACACGGTAACCCTGCACAACCACTGTGAAAGAAAACTATTACATTCTTGGATGCGGTTTACTTGCACCCTTATTAGCCTGGATTACCAAGCCGTCTTTCAACGACCCATGCCTGCAATTGGCATTGTTTACAATTAGCCTTATAAATGGGCTACCACGTCTTCTAAGTGCTAGTCAGTCCTGGAACCATACACGGAAGACTTTAGCCACTACCAGAAGGTTACTTCTTGCAGCACCTTGGTGTATCTGTGAAAATGTTATTCCAAAAAGCCCCAAAACACACCAAAAAAAGAGCGATAACGGCATATATACTGAAAGACTAGAGCACACATCGAGCCTTCAGACCACTGAGGTTTATATGTGATTCTGTGATCATCTGTCTGTGGACCTATTGTATGACTTTAATTGACAAAACAGTGAACCACTGGTTTGCTCATCAATATATTCCAATAAATTCTACCCCCAGTCCTTTGACTTTTTATTTCTGTGGTTGTGCAAATATGTTTTTGCTTCAGTAGTTTTAACCTGTTTGCATTAAAGCACACATAGTAAGGTAATTCAGGTTTTTTTGTTTTTTTTTTTTTGTTGTTGTTTTTTAATAAAAGGCATCGTTTGGGTTAATTGGAACTAATGGCACATTTAAATACATTACGGGTTTTCCTCTTTTATATTTGTTTATTGTTAGAGAACAGAAATTTAATACAACAAACCAAATTTAGATAACCAAAATAACTAAGGATGTATTCTTCCACTCTGATATATAGACAAATGGCAAATTTTTATCTCCAGCAAAAATTTCTAATATGCAGAACTACATACTTTTTTCATTTTAAATTAGAGAATTTGCTACCAACATGCCATATGCTGTGTGATATGTTTAACAGAATGTTACACTTGTAATTGCATACCAATCAAAGGTTCATATTTTCCAACAATTAGTGGGGTAAAATATAAATTTCCTACCTAGTGTAGTTGGTGCTCTACAGCATCCAACAGAGCCTACAATATTTTAATGTACACATCTTGGAAATATTTTAACCCACAGAAAATCACAAACATGATTTGTCTTCAGTGAGAGACCTCCATACACACAACGCTGAAAAAGAGAGGATGGGGAGAAAGGAGAACGAAAGACGCATTTCTACTTAGAGCACCATCTTTCTAAATACCCATTATCTCCCATAAAAGTTCTAAGATATTCAACCCCAGAAATGGTGGTAGAGAACTCAGGTGGGGTTTTATGGGGTGCGTTGAGGTTCCGGTTTTGGGGGGATGGTGGTGGTAACGATACTTATAATGCCTCGGCCTTCCATAATGAAGATTCTTTGCTAACAGAAGTTGAAAGGAAGAACTATGCAGCTATTTCTGACATCATAGGGATCTTACAGAATAAGCTTCTCTGAACATTTGAAAATCACCTGGTTTCGTGGGTAAGCCCATAAAACTATATATTCTGTATTCCCACCAATTACAGCTAGTTTGAATGGGAATGGGAAAATGAGGAAACAGCTCTAGAGGCAGATCTTGGTAGTTTCCACTTTCTTAGGCAGAAGACGGTATCCAATCCTGATATTCATGATATAGCTTTAGAAAGTTTTAAAGATATTTTATGATGACATTAGCTTGCTTTTTATTTGAATCTATTAACTTACTTGCTGATATTCAAATTTCACTAACAAGTGATGAGTCTTCCCATCATATCATTTATTATTTATGATGGAGCAGGACAGAGCTGCTTAATGAACAGCAAGATGATTCGGATTCATTTTAATCCCTATTTCAAAATACAAAGAATCCCAAGTGACTTTTCACCTAGACGTTATTACATACGGGTAAAACTTCACTGAACAAAATATTTACTTGTGTTTTTCTCGGTGTTTACAAACTTTAATAAACTCAGTTTGCCTACAGAATATGAAGTAATGACAATTAAAGACAGTCTAATCACCGCATTAAAAAAAAAAAAGGTTTGATTTGCTATTAATTGCCAGATACTATGTACTGAGATTTAATTTCTAGAGAAATGCTCAAGGCAATTCCACTTCAGCACTGAAAATATTTCAACCTGCGCTTACGTCTCCTGTTTCCTTAGCATTATCTCAGAGATCAGAAAAGCCCTTCGTTATGGCCTCCTCTCTAGATTTTAGCACGTCACGAAAAGCACAGGAGTCATCACTCCAATATTTGAGTTTAAAGCTTACTCCCAAAGGTAGTTCAAAGACTTTTTTACTGCAAGTTTCAGTATAAACAGTACAATCCAATGATATTCAGAAGACTCGCATACTGGGAACAGGCATGTTGGTAGCCTGAACTTTCATGAAAAAAAACAAAATAACTGATCAATCAAGGGTCACATTTGGAATTTCTGCAAGTGAGAAACATTCACTATCCCGTGTAGAATACGGTGAGTTTCCAATTCAAAGAATAAAAGACAGTATGAGATAATTGAAGGGACAACGTTTCAAAAATCCAATAGAGCAATATTTTAGTTCGTATCTATAGACAATGAGATGTGAATAAAACATAGTTACTCAGCTAAATGAAATCTCTGGATTTCCACACAGCTTTGGTCCCTTCATCTTTAAATTTATACACGCAGCAACTTTATAGCGAGTTCATATCATAGGACTATCCAACGTAATTTGCTTAAAAGTTCACTATTATGGCATGGTGTATGGCATACACAGCTCCACAGACTAAAGCTCCAGGTAAGAGATAGGGGTAAATGCCATCTGTGGCCTTTCACAAAAATTAGGTAATGCTACTGGATTATTACCAAATTGCTAGCATCAATACAGTACAAAAGATACTTCAGAAGTGAATGAGAACGATTAAGAAAGATGCTATACAGTACTTCAGAACTGTTCTTAATCTCACGCAATACAATGTTTTAGAAACAATTTATTACAGCAACAGAAGGAAACTTGAGAAGGTTTGTCCTGCATGATAATCAAATAGCTAATTTTTTCAATCCCTCAAAATAACAGAAGAATTTCATTGTGTGCCACTCTGCCTTTTGAAGAACAGTTTCCAGATTATCATCTCGAACCTCTGTCATAAACTGCCTCTCGTATCAGGCCTGTACCGCTGCATGTCACAGGCCTAGTCTGCCTCTCCGCATTTTTACTTGACTGAATTATGCACAGCTTTCTGAATGGACTTCCTGCACCAAAACCATGTGCTGCGACAGCTAGAAAGCCAAAGCAATTTCTCACAAGTAAACAGTCCTGAACTGTCTCATTTTCATTACTTGTCTTGTATCATGCTAGCCTATTTTTTACCTTTGTCTGGTGCTTACCAATTCTGCAGAGAATTCTGAGTATCACCAGCTCCAAAGAACTGCATGGACTGCACTACCTCCTCTCAAAAAGGCAAAAATTGAAGGAGAATATCCAGAAATTGAAGTAACACACTGTGGTGGGCTGACCTTGGCCAGTTGCCCGATGGCCCCCCAGCCACTGTCTCACTGCCCCTCCTCAACAGGACAGGGGGAGAAAATACGATAAAAAAAAGCTTGTGGGCTGAGATTAAAAGGTAGGGGCATCAACTAATGTCATGAGCAAAACAAACTTGACTTGGGGAAAAGTAATTTTGTTTTTTACCAATTAAAGTAGATTTGGGTAATGAGAAACAAAAGACAGAACAACGCCTTCCACCTGCCACCTTTCCAGCCCCAAGGTCCCCCCTTCACTCCTGCACTCCTCTCCCCTGAGCGAGCAGCGCAGGGGATGGGATGGGGGCTGCGCTCAGCCCCCCACAGCCCCTCTCGGCCGCTCCTTCCTCCTCACACGGGGTCCTGCTCCAGCGGGGGCCCTGCCCCGGGCTGCAGCCCTTCAGGAACACCCTGCTCCTGGGGGGGCTCCCCACGGCCACAGCTCCCTCAGGAAATGTCCCCGGGCTGCAGGGTGGAGATCTGCTCCAGCGTGGGCTCTGCGGGGCTGCCGGGGCATCCCTGCTGCGGGCCTGGAGCCCCTCCTGCCCTCCTCCTCCTCGGGCCCGGGCCCTCTGCTGCTTCTCCCTCGCCCCGAGCCTCCTCCTCGGCCTGTGCCCGCTCTGCCCTCTCTGAAATCTGTTTTCCCCGAGGCGCAGCCAGCTTGGCTGCTGGGCTCAGCTGTGCCCTGCGGTGGGGCCGTTGGAGCCGGCTGGAGCCGGCTGGAACCGGCTGTGTCCGGCACAGGGCAGCCCCGGCCTCTGCCCACAGGGGCCCTGCAGCCCCCACCAGCACCGGGGCACAGGCACACAACACATTTTGATTTCTAAGATTTTGCATATGGATGTGGCGAAAAGCTTAATTATTGTATAATGAAAACTAACCTATACTTGAAACTCATCTGTATATATGTGGGTTTCCTAACAATTGTTGAATTTCCAGCTAGCAATACCAAGCAACTTGGAAAGTGACACTACGTGAAACACGTGTTTGATTCTGTGCTTATGAGGACAACACAAGTCACCTGTATAGACAAACGTCACTTTGTCACTCAGAATACTAGCCAAGACAATAAGAAAGAAGTTGTTATATATCTGACTGTTTAGCAGGCGAACTGTAGGCATTAACCCAGTTCTCACTAGACAGCTATCGAGGTGCAAGACTTACAGCCTCAAAGGGACAGCTTTCTCAGCATTAGGGTGAATGACAGCAACAAGGGGCCTTTTCTTCAGAAAATACCTCCTACAGCAACATAATTGGCCCAGCTGGGGGAATGCCACAGACTCGGCAGATTCCAGCTGTTCGGAGAAATGACTCCCCAAGTCCTGTGAAGCATCTTCCTGTGTTTGCTAAGGACGTCTAAAGGATGAAAAATCCTGGTGACATGGGAATTTCAAATCAACTGATAAGCTTTACTCCATCTGAAATATAGACACTTTTTCATTGCATCATATTCATCTCTGACAGATATAAGGCTAGATGCTGCTTTACTACAGCATTAGTTAGGAAGTTCAATGTAATTAAAATGTAATTTTAATGAAATGTAATTAAAATTTTTATCTGAAAGTTATGGTGGTTTAATTATTCTGTATTTACTCAGAGTGATTACATTATTATCCATCTTAAACATCCAAGACCCTGTTATGCTAGAGGAGACTGCAGCCACTTGCTGAGCACTGTGTTGTAGCTGGGTACCAACAAAATTCACATTGGTCTTAGTACATAAACTTTGAAATGAGCCAAAAGGTTTAACAGGCTGGATTTACTCCATCACCAGTTTCAAACTAATGTTTGTGAGGGAGGCGATGTTGGTCTCAATAGCCTACATCATGTTCTGTGAAATACTAAATATTCATTACAATTTCGGGGATTAATAGGAGATGACGATATATAATCTTGAAAATGAAAGCAAAAATTTACTTTATTAAGGTAGAGACCATTAAGGACCCATGTCAGGAATCAACCTTCTGAAGAGCTAGTCTTGTCATGCCAATCTTAGAAAAAATATATTTTACAACAGACACAGACAAAGGCTACTGAGATAGTTGTGGGACAGGCAACAAAAATACACTATGCTCTTAAGGAGACTAGGAGAGGTAGTCCTGACTGCTGTCTTGAAATGTACCAAATAAAGAGCCAGAGTAAAAAAGGGCAAACTTCAGAGACTGAGAAAAGCTATTTAAACTAAAGAACAATATTGACATGAGAACAAAATGGCTGGAAATGAGTCACAAATAAATTTAATTTTGAAATTCCTACTCACAGTATGGTTCTTAGACGCAGCTCAATAAGTTTATAAAAGGCTCTCCAAACAAAATTATATTGAGACACCTTCTGCAATCTACTTCTGAATTAAATAACATCAAGATGTATATTTCATGTTATGACATTAATTTAAAACAACACGCAGGCAATACAAATCCCTGTTAAGTACCCATAAACAGAAATAATTTCCTTCAAATACATCCTAACTGTTAACAAAAATAGTCCGTAAATAGCGAATAGTGAGAGCACTGCTGATTAATACCTTCATTAGGAACAGATGTTCACAAACTCACTGGTTGCTCCAACAAGTTATACAAAATTATAGTCACTGGGAAACCAGAAGAGGTCATTTTGCCTCTTTAAGTAGACAAAGTTCAGGATGTTCACTCCAATGGACAGCTGTTCACTGGTCTTATTTTCATCCAATCTCAAAACTTTGACTACATTTATCACTCATTTTTCATTTTCTTTGTTTCACAACCACTATTTTGCAATTTTGTAAGTGAGGGGAAACAGCATGTTTTATTTTGGGAGGTGAAGTATATATGGGAAAAAGTGTGATAGTAAAGCAAGTAGAGATGCAGTAATTGGGAGTTCAATGTTACGAAGGAGCCCACTAGCCAGCACAGTGTGGACACCATCCCCATGGGGTCAGCTCCTATTTTAGGGAGGTTTATGCATTCAGGCATAAAGTTCTGGGCAGAATAGCTGAACTACAAACATATTGCGTTTCAAATAAGGGCCCTGAATCCAAATGGCTTGATATATAGATGTAACATCATGTTTTATCCAATCTACCCATCTGAGCTGTGAGGAAGGCAGACCCAGCTGAGAAGCCCTGAGCTGCCAAGGTCCCCAACTCAGCAGTGCTTGCCTGGAGTCTGGAGCTTGGTTGCAGCTCTGAGCCTTCATGTCCCACTCTAACAAATTTACTAACTGCTCCCACAGCTGGGAGTGCCATTCAAAGACTTCCAACCAGAAACACCCTGGGCTGGTGGCCCCCATTTTGGCTCTGAAGTTTTTTATTTATCATCCCCAATGCTTTTAATACCCAGGTTTTCCTTCAGCTTGAACAACCCAACCCTACCGTTCATTCAGATAACTGACACTTGGTTGTTTATCAAAGCACAGAAATGTAATTATCCCTTGACACTTCTTTTAATTATTGAGGATTGCTGCTGCTACTGCTGCCTTTTTTTTTCCCCTGAAGTTTTCACATGAGGCAACCAATTATTTCTCTCTGTTTAATTCCAGACACTGCCGAGACATTTTACCCTTTCTATATAGTGCTAACATTTTTAATTAAGATTCTTCCTTATTTTATCTCTTGTCTCTGGCCTTGATATGAAAGTTCTGTAACAGCTCTGTACATCTGATACTACTGAGCCACAACTTCCTATGATACTACTCAAAATGTAATGAGTAACAGAAAACAACTATGGTATCTTTTGATGAAAGCCCTTTTATACAAAATCATACTGCAGAATGCATTTGCTCGGTTCTGCTTCCCTTTCTGTAACTTCTTCTAACGTATTCAGAGGTAATCAGAAATGTTATTGAAGTGAGTCAATTTATGCTTGATAAGGAAATGCACAGAAAAATAAATTCACTACTGAGTATACAACAACAGTGAGTACACAATCATAGCTTGGGAAGGATTTTCTGTTTGACTGGCTTCCTTTGTAAAAATCGAATCAATTAATTATTCAAATCAATCAAATCAAATTAACCTCTTCCTGGACTAAAACCGCAAAATCTCTCTTCTAAAAAAAATATTTTATGATCGCTTAATACAAAGGTCTGGTATACAAAGTAAAAACGAAAGTAAAATCAAAAAGTTCCAACATCATTTTAGCAAAGAGACTGAGGAGAAGAAACAGGTTATGAAAAATCACAACATGGATCAAAAAGGAGATGGAAAAATAAATCTCTTAAGCTAGAAAACAGACAATTAGCAGTCAATTTTTAGAGAGAGAAAGAGAGGAAAAAAAGTGAGAAGAGAAAATGAAAAAGAGAGGACTTCAGTCAAAACTTTTATTTGCTCATACAAATCTGTCTGTTCTAGTCTATGCTCATACTGTTGAGGTTTTGACAGTTGGAAGCTGTTAATTTCAGCATTACAAGGCTTACTGAGGTGGATTTATGTCCTTTATAGTCATTAATTCACTTCTGCTTCCTTGATGAAATAAGGGACTACTTCAGATGAACACTGCAAATTAAACCAACTTCCTTCCCCCCCAGAACGTCTGTTCACCAGAGAACTTCTATTGATTAACTTCTATTGACTATGCTGGCCTTAACTGAAGGGTCAAAACACATTAAGGGTGTGGGCGTGTGTACCCACATGCACACACTTTTTTGCCTTTTTTTTTTTTTTGCTTTTAGCAAAATACAAGAATAAAAGGAAAAAGTTTCCATTGAATTTGTTTAGCTATGAACTTCAAAACTACAGCTGAGTATATCTGCGCTTCTCCCCAGATATTATAATCCAGTCAAATGACACACTTTATTAGTAAAAGATTATCCAAAGTCCAGTGCAGTCACTGAAAAGCCTGCTTTCATTTTACAACACTCATGTCATTCAGTTTCAAGCATATGACTTGTTTTTAAAGAGAAAGAAAACAAAAGCTGAAAAAAAGCCAGAAGCTAGATAAGGAAAGCTCAGCATATGCCTCCTGGAATAAGGCCTCCTTTCTTGCTTACTGCCTGAAATCAAATACACGTTGAACCTGTCCTACACAGGCTATTCAGAATATTCCTGCACTACAATCAGCATATTTTTCATTTCTCATTCTCTACACACGTAACTGTACAATTCATTTAATTGCTGGGTAATTAAAATCCTGCCTGATCAAAGCATCTTTCTTGCCTCTCTTGTTAATACATACATCTTCTGATCTTTTTTCCTTTATTCTTTTTTAATTGTCCACAAGCTGAATTATATTTTTCTAAATTTTATTCAAATGGTATCTTCTGTGTCATCAAAGTAATAGAAATCTATTTCTCTGCAGATTCAGTGATACTTTTCACTGACTGCTTTACGAGATAGCTTCTTTGTCTTTTCAGTCTTCTTCCTTACAATTGTCTTTGAACCTCTTTTTGAAAATGTAACCCATTTTCTTGATTATTTTGATAGCTTTTCATTTTTTAATTTGGATGCTCAATTAATCTATTATTCAATTTGCTTCTAACAATACCTAGAAAATTAATCACCTTGCTCTAACTGTGCAACAATTTATCATCCTTACAGTGTTCCTCAGTCACCTGTTCTGGCTTAACTACACTGTTGTAAGCAATATTCCTACAAAGAAGTAACCTATGCATACCCCCCCCCCCCCTCC
>VXAL01018408.1:689068-818014 GCA_013399475.1 Chauna torquata
TTTTTTTTTTTTTTTTAAAAGCAAAAATCACTAACAGTTCTCACTGGTGAAATCGTAAAAGAATAGTCCTAGACCAATACTTAGACAACTCCAGTAGTATTTATTGCTCTGTTTTCCCTCCAGCCTCTTCCCACTGCTTTGTTAGAAATGCTGGGCCTGTAGCTTCAGCTACGAGTTCTTTCAGAAATCTGAGATGGAGCTTACCACTGGCATTCTACACAACCTGTCTCAAGCTATCTGTCTTTACATAGGAGGTTTTGTTCATTTATTTTCACGTTATGGTGCTCTCTTTGTTCTTAGCACCTTTTCTTTGAAATCACTACTGGTCCAGTTATGTCTGAAACCCTTTCTCTGCAAGTTTTTCCCCTCAGTTTACAGTAACCAAAGCTTTGGTAAGAATTAAAAGCAACAGCTGATTCAAAGCATATCACACAATAGCATGTTTTGACATGTGAGAACGTTACTTTTGTGCCAGATGCCCTAGTTTTATATCAAGTTAGTCCTTTTCTCAATGTACTACCCCAGTCCCTTAACACCTCCCAGTAACTAAAGCATGTTGCTTGCTTGACATTGCCAAAATATCCTCCAAAACAGCCTGCACACAAGCTGTTAAGATATGAAAGTGTTCCCACCTCTCTTAATTCTTAAAAATAAAAATGAAAACCTGAAGATTTTTCTAAATGGATGAGAAAGGTTGGTTACCTAGTAAAATTCATTTAGCACCAGACTGTTTCTCAATTTCTATCTTGCTACGAATCAGACTGATTCTCTATCTTATAGACAGCTTCCTTTTCAAATTTTCTGACTAACACTCTCTGTTTCAACTTTCAGCCAGTCTACTGTAATTCTAAAATATAAATCACTTAAGAATATTTTAGTTTGATAAATGAATAGAATAATATTTGTAATATTTTTTAAGGACATAAATATCCTAATATATCCACCCAGTCTCTCCGTATTCCCAAACGTATCCCTATATAATCCACATGATCCTGTGGAGGGCCTACAAGTAATTTGTTTATTAAAAGAGAAAGTAAAACTGCTTCCTTGCAGTTCCCGCTTAAAACTATTCTTTTAACAAACACCAGCAGTGGAATTTCAAAGCTGGAGGATGAGCAACATTGTAGGACTGCCCCAACTAAACCAAAACTGTTAGCAATAATCATGCCTGCAGAGATATGGCTCTTTTTAACTGGGCCCTTGGAGGGGGGACAAGCTCTCAGTGTGTCAAGATAGCATCCAAAGCACAGGCTTAACGATGTTTGATTTCATCATCTACTACAAATACTTTAAAATATTTTCCTCTGTATTCAGGACGTGGTGATTTGACACTGCTGCAGTCCCTAAGAGTTAATCGCAAACTGTGGAAAGAAAGATTTAATTATGGTCTAAGGTCAAACTGGAAAATGCAAAATAAAATGGGTGAGTAGTTTCAGTAATTAATTTTAAGATCCATGAAATACGTAAGCTGTGAAAAGTGATTCTAATTTGATGCTCTTTAAAACAAATAATATATTATTAGGATAATTTCTTTAAAAAGTAATACTTCCGTGAGATGTTTTGTGAAACTTAACCAGATGAAACTTCCAAACAAGCTGTCACGGACTGCATCCTCATAAAACACTTCAAATTGCTTTTAAATCTTCTCTTCTCTTGATGCCAACTACCTGTGAGGGACTATTTAAAACCACCCTTCAATTCTGACTTTTTGAGTTTTCTCTAAGTACAATATACCTGCATGATGCAAGCAGACCGACAATTTATTGTGAACCCACAAAATGTGTAGTATTCTGTACCTATATGTAAATAATGAAGACTTTGGCTATCAACCACCACTTTCCTTAATTCTGATCTGGAAAGCACTGACCAACAGTATTGTTAGTTTTCCCTTTGATGACATACTAGAAAATGAAATGCACTGCATTGTGAAAAGGTACCTATGATTAAGTTAAATGTTATCAACTATCTTGAAATTCGTATTTATTAGCAAGGAAGAAGTGAAGAATGAATGAAATGAGTAAATGAAATCAAAGAATGAAGGAAAACAAAAGGTGTTTCTGGACTTTGCCTGTGGTGATGCTTGACCACTGTTTGCTTCCTAGAATATTACTGCAAATGCTGTCTTTAGAGTTAATATATAGTCATTGGTTTTCAGTTATTCAGCCAGTTTCTACAGGGAAAGAAAAGCTAAGTATTTGCCCTATATATTATGACATGCAGCACTTCAAGATTTGTCTACAATTCTAAATTCCTAAATCAAACTTCTCTAATAAATCTTCACTCTTACACATATGAGGACCATCGGGAAAAATGTCTTCACCTTGTGGTTGCGCCAGCAATGGAAGTTAAGTTTGTTTTGCTTTACAAAGAAGGAAAATTTCAAAAAACTTTCTGTTGTGAAATTTTTGTAGAGCATGCAAAGTGTTGGGAACCTCCCACTTAAGAGGTACTTCTCAAATTTGAATGTAGGAATATCCTGGGTCCAGCATATTCCAGGTTCAGTCAAAAGCCTATTTCAGTCTATTTCAGTCTATTATTTCAACGTCAGTAACAACATTTGTACCTATGATAATTTCGCTATAAAATGCAGCAGAGTACCATCAAACTGTTAAGTGTATGCTCTCCAAATCTTGCTTGCTCGCAAAACCGAGCAACATAAATCAAACAAAGATTGAAAAAATATCGCACTGCAAGCAATTACAATTGCCTCCATCTGATCATTTTCAAATCTAACCACAGGACTTGCATGACATATGCCTTGGAAGAGTCTTGGTTCTCCTCATTAAACTTTGCAGGCTATGTTTCCTTGATTTGATAATATTAATATATGCACCTAAAACCACATCTATTCCTACATTTGGTTTGTTGCCCAGCAGTAAAAAGAAAATATGTCATAAATTTTAGTGAACATTGAACTTGCTGGTGTTGAGCAAGATTATGTTTTTCAATTACGTGTGATTTACTAACCTCGCTAATGGACAACTTCATTTTACAGAGATGTCCTAAATCTTAAAATCAATTTTAACAACATATTAAGAACTCTTTCTCTCTAGCCTTTGACATATTTTCTTTTTTATGATTCCTCATGTTTTAAATACTTTTCCCTTCCCCAGTCATTTAATCATATGAAATCACAACCAACATTGCCCACCAAGAGCCACTTTTTACCTCCATCTGACAACCTTCAGAGCTGACTTCTAATCCTTAGACCAAAACTTCAGTGCCACTGTTAATTCTACTGTTTGCCTTGCATTTGATGAAACAAAGACAGAATTGTCAAATTTACATGAAAAATTATTTCAATATGCTTTTATAATTTTAGAAACGTATTAACTCTAACATGAATTAAGTATGTCAAATTTAAAAGGAATTTTGAAGTCTAGCTTTTATAATTTTGAGCAAGAGCCAGTCATCTTTTTTTAATCAAAACCACGTTAAATATTCATTCATGTTTCAATGTGAGCACTTATAATAAAGTAAACCCTTCAATGTATCCATCAATATAGGAAAAGCCTTGAATAATCATAGAATCAATTTTGTTGCACAACACTAAGGCAATGTTTCTTAGCCAATATATTCAAAGGATGTATTACAATGATGGCTAATATAAAGAGTGTTCACATTAAAATGCTATTTAATCTTTCTCACAGAAAAGCAAAAGTCAAAGCAAAGCAAGGTTCTGACTACAAATAATGTGATGATTAAGAGGGAAATAAAACTTCAAGTAGCCAACACTACCCTACCATATTATATTATTTTTAAAGTATCTTATCAATAACATCAAAAAATTCAGAGAGGCCAGATGATAAAAGAACATTTGTAAAATATTGCCTTATTAATTATACATATTAAGATGATAGTTCTCTTTAAGTAGAAATGTTAACAGTCAAAGAACATTTAAGATAGCTTGCATAAGATTATCTCAATATTGGTACTCAGTACAGACCAGTATCAATAAAAAGGCTGATTTGTATGAGATAGTTAAGGTCTATAATAAACCATACAAAAGCACAAACACTGCTTCTACCGCTTCAAAATAACAGGAAAAAAACACAGGAGAACAGAATGCGCATTACACCTTAGATGATTTGAAACACATAACGCTTTACTATGCCTCCAACAGCTGAATAAGAAACACTGGCTAAAATTTAGACTCTGACGGACGTGTCACATTATCTAAATATGTGTACACAAACACACACACTCAACCTTGATTGCACAGACATTCCAACGACTCCTCATTATTCCCACCTACCAAACAGAAAAGACAATCTTTTAATTCCTCTTCCGTCCCATACACTAATAAAATCAAAATTAGCCTGTATTGCCATGGCACACTTTCTGAGGGACCCCAGTAGCTTTTCTTCATGATGACTGCAAGTTTACCTGGCCACACTGTGGTGAAAACAGGTAGCAAAGATTCAACTACTGAATATTTGAAGTTATAGTTGATTAAAAGAAACAGAAATTTCTCCATTGCTTTTTATTTTCATTTTTGCTTTTTTTTTTCCTAAGTAAAATCAGGCATTTAATCAAAATGTCCTTTTCAAAAATCTCTTCAGTGAGCTACAGCTTCTACAAGGACATACTTTTTGTGTTATACAAAATAGATAATATACTCAATAGTAATTTCAGATTTAGAAAGTATTAGAAATAAAAACAAAACAGACTTCTGCAAAACTAGTATTTTCTGCTGCCAGAACTTTCCAAAAGGACGTACCATGTGTAGATATATATATATATATACGTGTGTGTGTATATATATATATGTATGTATGTATGTATATATGTTGCGGCAAACCAAGCACTTGAGATCCCATAGGATCTCCCTTTCCCTGCTTTATTTAATACAAAAAATTATAATGTAGGCCATAATCAGACAAGAGATTGTGTCAAAAGATGTTGCAGGTATGCGGCAGAGAACATCACAGAGTTTTGGTTGGTCTTCATATGTTCTGACAACTACAGAAACTGCAACTCTAACTGAATTAAGTAACAACATGAGAAATTACCAACCACAGAGGCAATTAGATTTTATTGTAAATCGGTGCTACATTCATGATCTCTGAATAACGCATCAAAATATCAATGCAAATCACCATTTAGGCAGGATTAGCGAGTACAGTCCTATGACTCTAAAAGCCTCTTTCACTAAGGGGCTATAAAGTGGAGTTTGGCAGTGAACAGAAAACTAAAAGAAGAAAACCAAGAAAATTAAAAAAAAAAAAAAAGAAGAAAAAAAAATCATCCTTAAGATGATCTCCCATGCAAAAATGCCAAGGAAAGGTTTCCAAGCACAGAGCCCAGGCTACAAACCTGTTGAAGGTCAATGGCACTTGGCAGAACTTAGATGACTCCAAAGTGACCTGTCTGAGCTGACAACACACATGTGACTCAAGCCGCTTATTTTACTGATGAAGACCAAGGCAATCATCATCAAAGATAGTCATACAAGCAAGTGCTACCAAATCTTTGAATCCTCTGAAGAACAGATGACAGATAAGCATGATTTCAGAGACAGGTGTTTATGGTTAAAGTTCAACATGTTTACAGCACAACAGATTTAAAACATTACCAGTTTTAACCTTCTCCTCTATAAATCAGGTGCATAGAAGTTTTGACATATGAGTTGAGGATGGTCTATTTGCTTGAAAAAAAAACCCGAGCATTTGAAAGAATAAATGTACACAAATAATAGCTTTTGGGGTCTTTTTTAGTTTTCGTAGTTAACTCAGACAATAGTGATGGACCATTGTTTCTTATAACTAGTTCTCTCATCAAATTAATTAAAACAACGAGCATAGAGTTAAATTTGCTTTAAAAACAAAGACTTTGAAAACAATTTTCTTACAAACACAGCACTGCATCTGTAACCGATCGCTGCAATAGAAGGGCTGAGGATAAAATACCCCATGTTCCAACACCTCTACACGAGCCTTGTTAAGAACCTCAGACAGAAGTCACATTATCACGGCTCTTCAAAATGAAATCAATTCAATATTTAACTGTTGGAACATCACTGTAAATGCAAAATTAAGATTTACTAAGATTATTAAAAAAACTAGTAATGCAAATATCTGGATTATGATGAGAAATATACCACAAATAATACTGCAATACCATATGAGAACATTTTAGAGAAATTACTTCAAAAACACACACTGTCAGACAAAGGGAAAATTTAAGCAGCAGCCACCTCTCCTACAAAACAACTAGGACTACATATTACAGGAAAAAGTGCGTACTCAGGTTTCATATTTACTGTCACCAAACAGTGATACTTAAAATAACATAGATATAAATTTTACTTTTATGTGCAGCTAAGCGGAATATCTAAAGGGAAAAAATCCTAGCAAATTCTTCTGTATCGAAGAGTATCAGTAAATGAAAACATTACCGTTCTCATGCTTCAGAAATTACAATCCAGTACGTCCTCAGAAGAGATCATCAGTAGATTTTGACATTACTCACCCCATTGGAGAGGAGCCAACTGTAGATGCTCCAGGACCAGTTGATTAAGAACGCCTTCCACGCTTGCTTCCCCTTCACGCTTCAAAGAAGGGTAAATAAGAATTAAGGAAAACTTTGTTTCAGAGAGAAGAAGAGCATGTAACATGCACAAATTTTATTATTGCAAATCAAAACTGCAACTTCAAGATTCATTAAAGGTTAAAGTTATATATTTGGTCTTATTAGCCAATGAATTGGCTAACAATAATAATTAGAGCAGTTTGTATCTTCAGAATGTAAAAAATTAATTCCATGGAGGAGTGTTAAACACAAAGATGCAAAGGTAAAAAGTGTCTGAACCATAGTAAAGCACAAGGGAAAAAAGTCTGGAAGCTGTAAAAACACAGAATCTGTAAGTACGTGGTACAGGATCACAATTCAAAATGATAAATTAAGAACAATCTGAAAACAAAAAAGATAAAATACAAAACAGAACAAATGTGGGGCTTGGTGGAAGTTCTGTGGACATACAGGGAATGTTAAACAATGCAGTGACAGTGTCATTATCAAGGGCAAACATCACACCAGAATCACACAGGTGTGTAACCTGCAAACTTCCCTTCTGAGGGGAAGTTCCCCCTTCCCACTGAGTCCCGTATGAACTCAGTGACAAGCTCAGACTGAAATGAGAAAAAATATTACTCTAAGGACAGGGAAGCACTGAAATCTACTGTTGGGAATAACAGAATCTCTATTTTTAAAGGGCTTCAAAACAAGTTGCACAAGTGCTGATATAAAAGGTTAGGCACTATGCAATGGAACACAAAGATAACATTTTCTATTCAAACAAATTCATAATAAGAATTATAATTAACATATAAAAACAATAATATACAGTGTAATATAAACATTAATATTAATAATATGTGATGCATCAATCAACATATATTTGTAACAGGAAGACCACTGGATTTCTTTTTTTCTAATTCTCTGACTTCAGAAGGGCGCTGAATATAAAGGGCTTCGAAGCACATACAAATATTAGCACCACTTCATATTTAGCCAAAGTTGCATTCACTGGCTTTGGCACAATTTTTTTTTACCACAACAAGCCCCTATCTCAGGTAGGTTGAGAGGAATCACAGAGTGGCTGAGGTTGGAAGGGGCCTCTGGATCCACCTGGTCCAAGCCCTGCTCAAGCAGGGACACCTACAGCAGGTTGCCCAGGACCAGTCCCGGTGGCTTCTGAAGACCTCCAAGGAGGAGACTTCACAACCTCTCTGGGCAACCTGTGCCAGTGCTCAGTCACCCGCACAGCACAGAAGTGCTTCCTGGTGTTCAGATGGAACCTCCTGCGTTCCAGTTTGTGCCCACTGCCTCTTGTCCTGGCACTGGGCACCACTGAACAGAGCCTGGCTCCGTCCTCTTTGCACCCTCCCTGCAGGTATTTCACCTTCAGGAAGTGGATGTGGAGCAAGCATGGCTCCTACACATACAGCATGTGAGCTTCTCAAAAACGCTCCTTTGAAATAACCACAGGTGAAGTGATGTCCCAACATAATTACAGCCTGAAATTCCAGGAAGATGTCTCATGGCTTCATCCAACTACTCCAAAAGAACTGGAACCATCTTTCTCACAAACAGATAAACGAAGATAGAAGAACCAATGAGCTTTTATAAACAGCTCCTTAATGCTATCAGTTCTTTTTCTGCAAAACTGTGGAAAGAGAGCCTCGTCATCTGACTGATGAAGTACATCCTCATCTATGTCATTTAAAAGAAAATTAACAAGTACCGAAGACAACTAATTTCTACCACAGGACATAATCTTACAGTCTCTCCAGGAGGTTTAAAAAAAAATTTCTTGAAACCTCAGACTAAAATGAGATCTAACAGCCAGTGGTTGAGACTCAAGAGCTCAAGGAGACGACAGAAGAGGGAAATCAATACAATTTATAGCATTCTCGCAACATTTTTTTTAATAATCCTCATTATGGCCTGAAAAAAAAAAAAGTATTAAATGGCTTTAATTTCCGTAAAAGGACTACACATGAAGAATTCACAAACCCTAAGAAAAGAGTCTGAAAGCCATAAACAACATTACAGAAAACCACCTATTTGGAAAATTCAAGACAGCAGACTGCCACCTCAGAAAAACATTGCTGCTGAAAAATAAGAGCCAAGACACCAGCACAACAGAATAATTTCCATAAACCAAATTATAGGATAGAGAATACATTATTTGGAGTACTTCATAGATACAGCAGATAAATAATTCTGTTATCACATCTTTAATCTAAGGAATATAAGTGAGAGAAAACACTAATAAAAAGGCAGTGTTTTAAAGTTTTAAAACAGAGCAGCTGCCATTAACTGTAATGTTAAACTAACTTAACTGTAATTTACTTACAACAGGCTCACAGTGGTGCCTGGAATATTACAAATTTTTACTGCTTAAAGCTCCATGGAAAGTTTAATGTCTCAGATACCTTTACAAAATGACTATAAAATAGGTGATTCTCCAAACTTTATTATTGGTAAATGCTATTAAAACAGATCCATGTACTCATAAGGGAAACACATTTTTGCAATTTCAAATTCAACACATCCACAGATTATTTCTACAGCCAACTACCTCTTAAACTTGATGCAGAATATCTTGCTATGCATGTGATATTTCTTCAACAGACCACTAATAAAAATATAAGAAGTTCCTCCAGGTGAGTAGAACAATCAGAAGAAAGTCTATATTTAAGCCATTATTCCCACTCTATGGCAAATGTTTACAATGATTTAAATATATATCAATTAATAAAAATTACCTACCCACACTTTTTAAGCCCTGTGTCCAGTTTTTGCTCCCTGGTACAAGACATCAAAATACTGGATCAAGTTCTCCGGAGTGCTGGCAAGATGACTAGAGTGCTGGAGCACATAACATATGAAAAGTTGAGAGAAGAGGGTTTGTTTGGTCTTGAGAAGACAATAAAGGCTAAGAAGAAATTTTACTGCTCTCTATCACAGTCTGAGAGTATAGAGAATATAGAGCCAGACTTTTCTTGGAGGAGCACAGTAATACCAAGAGGGACAACAGACACAAGTTGCAGTGCAAGCTGCTATACCAGACCTGAAGAGGTTGCTTCCAACAAAATTTCTCCATAATCAATGCAACCTCATTGTCTTCAGATTATTCCACAGAATGACCTGTCAGTGTCAGTGGCATTCACTGCAGTATTCAGGCTGCCCCACCGGTATGGCAAAATAGAGTCAAATATAATACAGAAGTCAAAGTTGCACAAACTTTGAAAACATGCTTTCCCTTGGCAGCAAATCCTGAAAGTACTTCGTTTTTAACAAGCAACTAAAATCTTGCCCACAAAGTTCCCTAAGTATCTAGACCAGGTAAAACTCTGCTGTGAAGCAGACCCAAAGACAGAAATCACTGAAGCTGACAGAGAAACTGGGTGTAGTGGGATGGTGTCCATGCCTGGTGGACACAAAGAGCATGGAATTTCATAGCATCGATCTTTGCCTCCTGATTGTGCATCAGTCATGTAAAATTGCTCATTATAGTGCTAATAAAGAACATTATAGTGCTAATAAAGAACAAACTGAACACTGTAGCAAACTCATCACCTTGGAGATGAAAAGTAACCAAAACTTGCAGTAACAAAATGAGAGAGTAAAAGAGAGAAAAGCTTAATTCAAGTTTGCCTATTTCTAAGACAAGCCTTTAGTTGTCAATTGCCACTATACTCTTCCATTCTTTGCTCAAAGGGAACCAGATAAATGACAAAAGACTAAGATCCAGAATTTAAAATTCATTGACGAAAAAAAAAAAAAAACCTGCACAGATAAACTGAAGCACAGGCTGCCAAAGTCTGACTTTGTAGAATCTATCTACTTAAACAAACCTCCACACATTTTCCTGAACTGTCACTGCAATCAGAAACCTGCTGTTCCATAGAAGTCCCACTTTTAAATGCCTCTGTTCACCCAGGTCTCACCTCTAACAGTCAAATCTTTGTTTTAACAGCACGCGCGTCACCCTGGAATGAAACAGATGACTTCCAGTTTCCAGTGCAACTGTTCACCTTTGGCAATTCAAGCCATTTTCATTTGCACAATAAAATGAGATTCAGCGAGGGCTTCAGAGGCACTAAACATACAACTACCAGATACTATTTAAAAAATCACCTCATTTTACAGAGTAGACACCTTTTTTTCATGTTTTTTAGCAACAGATTCTATATGATGTAAACTGTTTCATACTGAAAACCTGAATGACAGTCAAATGAACTAGTTATTTCCCCTAGGAAACAGGAAACAAGTTTCTCCCCTAGGAAAAGACCTTAGCCTTTTATACTATCTTGATTGTCTAATGTGTGGTTAGGTACCTACAGTCGTAACATCGCATGTTACCTAAAACCTGCAGCTTAAGAAGCCAAGGGAGTTTTAGAAAATGTTTCTATATTAAAATTACTGATATTTTCTCTCTGCTATGCAGCATTCCACATCTTGCACCCTTCCAAAAAGTCTTATTTTCAATAACATATATCTGAGTTCTTTTGCAAATAAATACAGGTGGAAGCATGCACACAATCATAAACAAATTAGCAAATGTTCATAAATAAGACTACAGTAATGAAAAACAAATGTAAGTGAATAATGATCACAATTTACTTACAGCAGTAGCCTTAGTCATATTTTAAGCTTTCTGCTTTATTATTATTGTGGTACTTTATTATTAAAACTAATTACATGCAGTTATTGAGGTTCCTAAATTTAACAATTACTATTGCAAACAATTGCTGATGCTAAGAAGCTGTATGAGAATGTAAAGCTCCGTCCAACTAAAACAGTCCTTAGGAAACCTTTACTAATGTACAAAAGTGCCACAACACTGGAGATTCATAATTATGATCAAGCCATTAAAAGCTGAACAGACAAATAGAAAAGTAAATTTCAGTAACAGTTACCAGTGGTTTGCTGTCAAACCCAGACAGCATATCAACTGAGATGACTCAAGTTTCTGTCCAATACATAATCATTTCAAAATTTTGATTGGCTACTTAGATGATGAAATACAAAAACATTCGTAAAATTTATGTATTTGGAAAAGATGTCAGTGTTCAGAAACCTAATAAATGAGTGGAACTTAGTTAATCAGCTGAATTTAAATGAAGAAAAGTTCCATGTATCACGCTGGAAGGAATCAAAAAATTAATAAATGGAAGCTGGGAATAATTATTCAGTAGGTTATGCTGGACTATATGCTCAAAATCTATCAGGCATAGGACACTTGGAAAAGAAAACAAATATTGTTCTCAGAGCAAGCATCATATCTGAAACATGGAAGATGTAGCTTTTATTCCATGAGAAGCCTCACATGAAGTATTGCTTCCAGCTTTGGATTCCACATATCGAGAAAAACATAGCTACACTGCAGAACAACACCAGCAATATGACTGAAAGAAAATGTGGTTTGGAAAAAAAAAAAAAAAAAAGCTGACAATTAGTTTTAAATATAGAAAAGTAAAACCAGAGGAAGTGACACAGAATAAAATTTCAAAAACTGTAAGAAAACATTTCAAATAGGACAGGCTTCATATAAATCACAGAAATTAATGCTGAAATAAAAAAAAAAAGAAGTCTATTAGAAAAGTTAAAAATGGAGCATGATATTTAAGGTAGCACTGGAAGTTTCATTTTTAAAGGCTTTTAGAGCCAGGTTCCAAATATTTTGATGAATATGACTCCAAAACTTTATCATCTCATTTCACAGAAATAGCAATTCTTTCACGAGATTAGAAAATTCCTCAGTCTGAAATCAAACCTGGGAGGAGCAGGAGACAGGAGGAGGAAGAGCAGTTTAGTTTTCAACTGCCATTCTCTGATCCACTCCACTGCATGGCTGCACAAATCACAGAGTAATTTACATTGGAAGCCAGCTTCGGAGGTCACTGTCCAACCCTATGCTCAAAGGGGAGAAAACATCAAAATTACATCAGGTTGCCCAAGGCCTTGTCCAGAATTTTTCAATATCTTCAAAGACAGCAATTTTAAAGGAATTCTGGACAACCTGTTCTACCGCTGGACTGCCGTCATTGTGAAAAGGTTTCTTCCTAGTACC
This sequence comes from Chauna torquata, assembly GCA_013399475.1. Classification (NCBI taxonomy): domain Eukaryota; kingdom Metazoa; phylum Chordata; class Aves; order Anseriformes; family Anhimidae; genus Chauna; species Chauna torquata. Next base: position 701,652 of record VXAL01018408.1, read on the forward strand.
TAACTGGAATTTATCTGGCTGCAACTTGCAACAGTCATCTCATCCTTTCACTGGGCATCTTGCAGAGTCTGGTTCGGTCTTCTCCACAACCCTCCCCTAGGTATCTGAGGAAAACAATCAGATCCCAACACAGCCTTAACTTCTCCGGAAACTGGAGGCAAAAGAGGCCATTCTTCTCAGCTTCTTCTCATACATCATGTGCGACAGCCCCCTAAATCATGTTGGTGGCCTTCCACATCGTATTTTCAGTATGTCCATCACACAGAGACATTAAAACAAGACATAGTATTCCAGTTGCACACAGAGAAGTGCCAAAGGGAGGATAACAGTCATTTCTCTTGACTTGTTGGCTATACTGTCATCTGTGCAGGACAGGACACAGTGAGACTTCATCAATACAAGGGTGCAACGCTGACTCACACGTGACAACGTACAACAAGACACAATGTTCTTTTTTTCTAGCCAACTATAGTCCCTAGCCTATATTAACGCATAGAACAGCTCCACTCCAGGTGCAAGAATTTCTTTGTTTTGTTGTTGTTGAAAACAGTAAGGTTAATCCAATCAACTTCTCCACCTTGTCAAGAATGCTGTGAATGGCATCCATGCCCTCCAACGTATTTCCAAGTCTCTGCAATTCAGGCATCCACATTCTCCCACACGTGCTTCTCCCTTCCCTGTTGTTCTCCCACAACTCTAGAGGCTTTAGTGTCCATTCTGCAAGGTACCAAGCTTAAAGCCAAACTCACTAGACTAGCCAGTCTGCTGGCAAAGATGTTCTTACCTCACTTCATCAGGAGGGTTGAGAAGAGGCACCCAGAGCTAGAGGATGGGGATAGACTGCTCATGAAACAGCAGCAAGTCATGCCAAACAACACTAGACATAAAACTAAAGTATAAATAACTTCTTGATGCTATCCCTAGCCAAACCTTTCTGTGCTTCCTGTGAAAAATCCCTTCAGCCAGCTGAATATTGATAAATCCTTGCACATTTTTCTAAAAATGAGGATCACTTGGATGGGACCAAATTGTCTGAAATGAGTCTGAATGTATCTGAATTTCTTCAGTCAAAATGTTGATGGTACAGAGGGATGGAATTTTCTGAAGAGTAATAATCTACGGTGGTTCTAACAAAGAGCGTGTGAAGAGCACAAAGAGAAGTTTAACCTGCCCTTCACCTTCCACATGGGAAATGTGACATTTCTTAAGTTTTTGAAGAAACCAGGTACAGAGTATCAGTATAAATATGAAAAGACAGAGCACTCAACAACAGACACAGCACTCTAGAAACTTTAAAGAACACAGGACAGATGCCTTGATCCACAAGACAGAATGCATAGAAGCTCCTTGCTGAAAATATAAATTTTGTTTAAAAATATTTAGAAAATATGAAGAGAAGCATAAGTTGAAAATATTAGCCACCTTAATACTACATGCGCTCCATCTGTTCAAATCCTGTGTTAAAGCAACAAACCTTGGTTGTTAAGCTGATACCAGATGCCATCTACCAGATGCTAAAAAACAAGACAGTGTGTTCCTAACTTAAATTATCTCAATACACCTATAATCTCAATGACACTCTAAATTAAATTACTTCAGAATTTTTCTTAATTGAAACAGCATGACAGCAAGCTTTCACAGAAGAAGGTCTATTTTCCTACTACTTTTCATTCTATGAAAAATGTATAGAGGTTACAATGAATAATACACTGTGTTGTCTTTACCTCCTGCCTTCAGCCCTCCAAAAGTACATGAAAATTGATCAAGTGTTACAATACTTTCACAAATGAAGCACTGAAAAACTTCATCACTTGAAACCCTGAATATTTCAACGAATAAAGCAATTGAAAATGTACTTTTCATACTGGAAGATATTCCTGATGCTCCTCAAGACATACAGATACAACTTGAAATCCTCATTGTATGTGAACTATTTTTGGCCCTGACAGGGGTTCTCTATAACTTTTCACTGCAGACAATATAAAAAGGATGTTAAGGTCCTTGGAAGCATCCAGAGGAGTGCAACAAAGCTGGTAAGAGGGCTGGAAGGCAGGTCCTATGAGGAGCGGCTGAGGACACTTGGGCTGTCTAGTCTGGAGAAGAGAAGGCTGAGAGGGGACCTCACTGCTCTCTACAACTTCTTGAGGAGGGGAAGTGGAGAGGGAGGTGAAGGCCTCTTCTCCCTGGTAACCGGTGATAAGGACACATGGGAATGGCACAACCTGCACCTGGGGAGGTTCAGATTCAACATCAGGCAAAAATTCTTTATTGTGAGGGTGGTCAAACACTGCAACAGACTTCCTGGTGAGGTGGTTGATGCCCCATGCCTGTCAGTGTTCAAGAGGCACTTGGACAATGCCCTCAATAACGTGCTTTAACTTTTGGTTAGCCCTGAAGTGGTTAGGCAGTTGGACGAGATGGTCTTTTGATGATCTTTGATGATCTTGATCCCTTCCAACTGAACTACTCCTATTCTATTCAATGTTATCCACACACTTTTGTAGCTTTTGTTTATGTGATTTCATACAGTATCAATCAAATACTGTAATAATTTAAGGGATTGTAAGCTTCTTATCAACACATAAGTTCGTTTGCTTAAAAAGTATAAGAAATTGAGTTACTCTCTTTCTTTACTGTTTCTACCGTATATCCAATTATATTTTTAATGTAGAAACACTTGATGCAGGAGACACTTACCAACTTTTCTTTGGTTACTTATGAACACTGAATCTCTCAAATTCTAGCCATGACAACACATTTTTCCACTTTGTTGTATTCACAGAAGCAGATATCAGTTTTTATTTATTTCTAATAAAGTAAATAATATACCTCTTCCATGTAAACAATACAAGATTGCTTGTAACAAAATTGTCTGAACTATGTTCTCTGAAGTATATATTTGTCTCCTCATGCATACATTTAGCACAGAAAGGTTAGCTGGAGAGCTCAAAGTAGTTCAAAGATGGTAGATACCAAAGAGATCACTTTTCTTACCATTCTAAAGGCTTTTGCAAAAATTTCTTCTCTTGTAAGAACTAAAAGCAACTGTATCCCTTTGTGATTTTGCAAATACTTTTTACCTCTTGGCTGCTAGCTTATGAAGGAAAACAAAGCTTACACAGTTAAGCTATCCATCCATCTCTCTGTGTATCTGTCCACCAGTATGTCTGAAAAAAGATCTGCTGGCCAGTATCAAATTACTCTGGTGGAAAGACAGCTGTCTGAGAAATCTGAGAAATTAAGTTTCTCAAACTAAGCAGAAGTGCGAGGATATTTTTTATTTTTTAACCTGTTGACACCTGAATGTTGCTGCAAGAAACAAAAGGATCAGAAAGCTTGACTCTAGCTGGGACATGAAAACTGGAAAACAGCACACGTTTCTTTGAGAATTTTTAAGCACACACATGTAATTAGGTACCTTAGGTTAGAATAGGTTTGGTTCTAGGAACAAAGAAAACATTCATAACAAATCTTAAGAGCACAGAAACTAATGCTTGCACTGAATTTAACACAGACTTCATGCATTGTTCTCTTAGTTTTCTAAGGGGATGACTTACATGTCAGCCATGATAGTTTGGGTATCAAAAGTGGGTTTAAATACAGAACATAGAATGAATGTAAACAGTGTTGCTCAGCAACACTGAATGAAATGAAATGAGGATGTAGTTTTACACCCTGACAAAATTATTAAAACTACGCATTCAATTCTGACATAAGAATTCTAACTATGCTATCAAAGAATATTTATATCTTTCCGTAACAGAGAAATTTTCTAAGTGAGTCTTGATTAAATATTGACATTTTTGCATAAATGGAATTCTTTCTGAAATGTTGCCTAGGGAGCCTTCATGGAACTAGGCAGTAGCAATCTCATTTAAATCTCAAGTCTTGCCTTTGACTAATCCTGTACAGCTTTGTGCAGCTTTAATAATTAGGAATTAAAAAAAAAAAAAAATCATTTCAGATCACTAAATAAAAGTACAATTAAAAGCACAAAAAGACATCTCTAAAGATAAACCATGGTTTGATTGCCACTCTTCCCTTATTTCCTGCCATCCACTATCAAACGAATGTGAGGATGATCTGAGTGAAAAACATAAATCTCCTGAAGGATGCTGAGTATCAACACATGGCTTGGGGGGCTGTTGGCTGCAGAGAATGTTTCCCTGATGACAATCGTGAAAAAGTGTATTTCTGACAAGCAAAGCATAAGAGTTATGGAAATCATGTAATTTACAGATACACCATTTGTTTATTTTAACTCTAAACTGGATGTATATGAAAGCTTCTTAATGTAAATTCTTCTTCTTAATAATGAGGGAATATTCTACTGCATTTAGAATGATTAGGAAGATTTTATGTTTAGGATGACTAAGTCATCACTGAAGTCCTTTCTAAGCCTTAAAACAGCTACCCAAGCTTAGATATATTACTACATATGTTAAAAGGACTTGGAAATAAATTATTCTAATATGTTCTGATTTGCTCAAATTTAATTATTTATATGAAAACTCTCTAAATCCACCTTCAGGTATCTCTTTATGATTCGCTTACATGGTGTTGGGGAAGAATAGAAAAATTTGACCCAATGAAACTACTTCTCATCAATCCTAACTATGCTTCCTCAGTTCTCTAAATGTTGGGAAAAACACACAGGGTTTGTGGCAGGCTCAATGATTCAGAAAAAGCCATTATAGTAAGACCCAAACATCATCTAAATAATATACAGCACAATTAACCTTAAACAGTCTATAATTATTACAAGCTTCATCGTCCTAATTACTCTTCTTTTCAATAACACTGCTATAAAGTGAGTAGAATTATAAAACAAAATGTCACAGGTCATCTATTTATGTATTTTTAAAGCAAGTATTTATGAAAGGATATAATTTTCCAGCAAATATCTAGCTTGCTGTTAATCTCCAGACCTTTTGCCTGCTGTCTTTCTTCTTCCAGCTGCTTTGCATTCGCAAACTGTGTCCCATCAGTGGGGGATTCTGGGAAGCTCTCAAAATTGAACTTGTCAACTTGGATAGCCATACTGTAGCAAGGGGAAAAGAAAAAGAAAAAAAAAAGGGGTTCATTATAACAATTTTACAGATATTACTTCTGCAGAAAATGCAGACCACTGTGAAACCAAGCACAACAATATTATAACTATATTTGTCTCAGTGGCATCTGGTCTGTATACTAATGATATATAAGCCGCATGATTTATGCTGCTGAAAATAGAAGTCTGTCCATTCAACATCATAAGATTAAAAAAATCATCAGTTAGCATCTTAATTCCTCTGTGAGTAGTGCAAAAAATATCAGTTTTGCCATTGCAACCAGTTGACCTCACTGTGGCTCTGCAGATGTTCATCTGCCCTTACTCTTGGTATGTATACGCTCCTGGTGTGCTTAACAGTTGCTGGAAAAAAATGACAAAATCGCGCCAAATGCTGATGAACATACTGTTTAAGGCTGTTTATTAATCTCAACCTATACACAAGTGAAGCAAAATATTATGTACAAAAGTGTGTCCTGATGCGAAGATTAAAACACTTTAAAAAGCCAAGTGCACTTCACTGGTTTTACAAGCCCATTTCCTCCATTTTCCTTGGAATTTTTCCTTACAAAACTCGGGAAGGAATGACAAAATGATGTCAGTACTAAGGCTCAAATATGACCATTCTCTTTACTTTGAGAAGACACTTGCATCCTGCTTAATGTATGTTAATGAATTACAGGCAATATTGATTTCAATATCATAGTACAATTCATCAGTAGCAAATGGTTAAATAATTGCTTTATTAAATGTATGGTAAGGCATAAAAGCAAATTAAATTAAATATATTATGCTATAATGCATATTAAATACTTATATGTTAAACTAGAATCACTAATCTAATATAAAAGGGAATTTAGAGCAGCTCACATTACATGAAATGTGGTTATAGCAGATCTAATATACTGTGCTGCCAAAACAGCTTTAATTTCCTGAATCGTCTGAAATAGAAAAATAATTAGGGAAGAATTAAAATATATTGCTCTTGAGATGACTTTGCACTTAAGGAAAACACAAGACCAAGCAACTGCTTTTTAAAACTGTTCATGAGGAAATGCAACTACAATCAAAGAAGGGGTATGGGAAGGGCATTTCACAAAATACACAGGATTACTATTACTCCTTTTCTCTATTTCTGCCTATATCAAAGATGGAACCATATTCCAAATGTTGCCAAAAGGAAAACACTAGTAACAGAAACCAACAAGAAAGGGCTTTGAAATCCCAACAGACCAGAAGAGATTTTCTATAATTAGCATTAATTTAAGAGAATATTGACCTTAGGAAAAAAAAAAAAAAAAAAGTGAGAAAAGATACACAGCAATTACAAAAACAAGGAATAATCTAAAGCTTATTAAGTTTACTGTGGAAAGATGAATTCAAATAGGCCCATCATGCTTCACCCTGAGCAAAAACTGACTCTCAGGAGAAGACATTAATGTTCTACCTTCGTCATTAAAAAGTACAAATACAGCACTGAGACAAAGGTGGCGCAATTACTGCTTCTATAAACTACGTCCTCTGCAGACCGCATCTTTGCTCATCTTCACATTTAAAAATCAAAGAAGTCAGAGAAATTAATCTATCCCTCTCTAAGGGGTGTTTTTGTCCTGGTTATTTTTTCTTCAGCTAGAGATCACTGAGAGTTCTTCATTTGCATGCAAAGACCATCAAGTGCCGGGCATATAAAAAAGCTAAAATGAGCTGCCAAAAGTATATCACAGTAACTGCAGGAATCAAGCCAGAAATAAAGAATGTAATGAAAAACACCTAGACACAATCTATAGAGTGGATTTAAAAAAAAAAAAAAAAAATCAGGCCTGAAGTAACATCAGTTCTTACTGGTTTTTAAGTATGATTCAAATCTGCAAATGCCGGAGGAATTTCCTGGGTTTTGCATGGGCAATGCATGTGGAAGACAGAGATGCAACTGGAACTTTGTTTCCAAGATTACTTTGTCACTTGGCAGTAAATGACCAGGTGCAAACCCAGTACTTAATTTCTATTAGATATACAGGATAGCTTAAATTCTTATATATTCATAGGTAGTAACCTATATTCATATTTCAACAACAAATTATCTTAGTTTCTGAACTGTCAACCACAGTTAGAATCCATCTTCCAGTGGACCTGGAGAACAGCTCATTTATTTACTGTGCCACACTTTTCTAAGTGAATGATATATTAGAAAAACATTCCTGCCCAACAATATTTAATCTTTAATTGAAGGCATTGAGATTGCATTCTTCTGTTTATGGATCATTACTGGCAATATGGTAATTTTTTCTCTGGAAATTAAATATGCATGTAAGCATTTTTTCCCCTGATAGTCTACAACAAATCCACATCAGCTTCAGGAATACAGGCTAGATTTTTCTTAATAACACTTCATTGCACAGCTCTGAAATAACTTGCATTATGCTCAAAGGTGTCAGAACTTAAGTAAATATGGCTCCTAGTACTCAGAACCTCTACTAATTTCTCAATGTTTTTAACCATGTTTTCATTTATACGGTGTATAGTGTATTTAGCGCAGTGACACCTCTTGTCACATGAAAAGATACAAAAACGCCCCCAACATACTCGCCTGCTAGAAAGTGAGAGGTCTGAGTAAAAGAGAGAGAACTACAAACACAAAATATCACATGAAACAACATTACAAATACAGCTGCAGGCTGAATATATGAAAACAATTAACAGAAATAAATAACATTTTTCAAGACTATAGTTACACTCAAGGTGCAGCATGACAATCGTATCCTAACTCTTTCTTAAACATACACGTCTTTCACCATCAGTACTATGCTTCCTCTTCCACTAAAAATATTCATGTGGAATTTCATCTCTGCATCTTGTGTCAATAGTGTTACTTCAGTATTTATTCCTCAGCCTATGGAATGTGTAACAAATTGGAAGGCTTTACCTAAAAATCAAACCAAAAAATAAATACCTTAACCTAATCAGTCACTCATCGCTAGAACTTTACCCCTACACAAACACAGCTTCTTCAATTCACTTTTAATGTGATTTCTCCTATCTCAAAAGATGTTATTTCACCGGCGAGGTATGAACAAATGGATTAACAATTCCTGAAGCCAGCTGACTGAAGGAGAAAACAGATAAGCTGGACATTGGGTTACAATCACCAAATAAGAAAGGATTTTTTAATTTTTAAGCGATCTATAGAGATCACATGGTTTTATCCCAAAAGCAGCAGAAAGCAGAATGCAGTGAAAGGCAACATCTTGAACATCACCCAACTTTCTCACTGTGCTGTGCATCAAAATAATGAAACTAAAATGTATTTTATGCATATAAGTCTTTTTCCACTTCTATCTAAAGTTACTTTACAATCTATGTTCCTTGTCAAGAATTCTGTGCGTCTTTTCTCTCCATATTTGTCCTTGCCAGTTGCAATGTACAAGAATCTAGAGGGAGAGAAGTTAAAAAAGACAACTGAGATTGAAACAGGCATTCAATTTATTGTGAACAGCTATGACAACGATGGCTCACACTGTGCAAGGGTAATTGCATACCCAGTACCTTGCCCTTCACAGTAATTACGTATGAGGGAAAACTCACAACATCTTAAAACCCAAAAGCTTAAATATACACCTGCTTCGGGAAAAGGGACTAGAGTTTCATTTTAACCTGCTTTGCCTCATGGGTAGCTATCCAAATTTTCTACAAGGAGAGTTTTAAATAAATCATGAGATATTTGTATAAAAACACTGCATTATGTAAAAATATTTAATAGCCAATCCTGCAAATGCAAAACAGGTTTTGTTTCTCTCTGGCTAACCTTGCTTGTGCAGGAGGAGGGATAAAGTAACAAAAGTTTTCATGAATAATGAAACAAGCGTGGTTTGAAACTACTGGGTTTTGTCATGAAACGAGCCCAAGCCGTTGTGACAGCTACTCAGACAAGGAAGCGTCGTTACAGGGATGCAAATTATTCAAATACAAATTAAGTGAACGAAGAGGAAAAGGTCAACTCATTGGCAATGCTGATGATATGTCTGCATGGTATCATCTCACGTCACCTGTCAGGATGACTTACAGGGAAAAAAGTAACAAACCTTCCACTGGTGCAGCAGCCATTTCAATGACAGTTACCTGCAGTTGGGTTAAAGTAATGCCACAGAACTATTGAAGGCACCGGACAGTTCCTTTCACCACTTCTCATAACACAAGTTCCAACTTTACTGGAATTATTACCCCATCCTAACAGTAAAAGGCAGAACAAAAAGGCCTTTATATACAGAAGAAAACTCCTGCAGATGCCATCATGACCAATCCTGAGCCAGCACTGCACATATCCCTCTTTACTAAAGCAGTGCCAGTTAAAATTAAGCAACCCCAACAGTTTCACAGCAGTGGCAAGCAGCAGATAAAATTAATAGGTGGAGAATTGAGTAAGGGAGCATCACCTGCGGTGCTGCAGACTCCTGCCCAGTGCCCCTGTTCCTGGCAGGGGAGCGGGCAGGTCCCAGCCATCCCCTACCCGCAGAGATGCTGCCTGGCGCCTCTGACGTCCTCATCTCTTGTAAGAGGATGAGTATATGAAGGGAAATTAAATCTGTCGTGCTCACCAAATAAAACAGGGTTAAAAGCAGATATGGAATTAAAACAAAAGCAGCAATCTGAGAACATAACTAGATTTCAGTTTTCATTAAGTAAATAAAATATTGCTGCTTAGGTTGGAAGAATACAAATCTAGAGACAGTCCTTATTCAATTATCTTTAGGAAGAAAGGATATAACAGGAACCCAAAAACTCTTCCTCATGGCTAACTACCTCTTTAAAATACTATCACCCACAAATGCGTTTGCAAGCTGTTTCAATAACGAAGCTGAAAGGAGGCAGTTGGAGATGTTATTCAATATTATGCTTCCTGCTCGCTCTCCTTACTTACAAAGGGAGACAGAAGGGACACAGAGCCAGACCAGACTAGTATTACTTATGCAAAATGCTTACACGTATATATGTGTGTATATATATATATATATATATGAATAGTCCCTGTATTGTCAGTGAACTTAAATTTCAGGAAAAGCTAGAAGTGAGGATGATACTGTTGTTTCTCACTTTCAAGAGGAAATTAAAAATAAAAAATAAAGAAATAAACATGAACCAACATCTTAAAAAAAAAAACAACTTCACCTGATTCTTCCATTGTACTATCTCAGTAACACAGTTTTTATAACATCATGTTTCAGGTGTACATAATTCCACCCTAAATACAGGTACTGCAGCTGATGTAAACAAAAAGGCAGAGTAGTGACACCCCAGTACATAAATAATGTATGGGCCAAGAGGGACCTCAAGTATCAAATCTCCTGTGAGACTGATACATATGTATCACCAGATGAACATAAGAAAGTAATCCAAATTAACATATACCTTGTGTTTACTTCAAAATATTTCAATGCTTCAGAAGTGCAATCTATATTTCATACATTATGATAAAATACAACTGTAAAAATAAGTAGCTCAGGCGACCCATAAGTAATGATCTCTCCTCCTGGCCTAAAACTGACTTCATAAAGAAAAAGGATTGCTTTAATATCTGAACTATGCAGAGCAAAAGATAAATTTTTCCATTAATCTTTGAAAGGTCAATTAAATTAAAAAATTTGCATTCAGAACTTAAATATTTATTTAAAATAATTGAAGAGGAGATGAAAGTCAAACTATAGAGCTGAAGTCTGTAAAATTCAACAGCTTATACTTATCTGATCCACATTTCAGATGATAAAAAGTTAAACTAGCAAAGAATAGTTCCTCTGTATATAATGTAATATTTGAAAATGGTACAGTGTTAAGAGATAGTTAGCTACATAAATCTTCTGTTTTAATGAGATTATACTGTGCATGCTGCGAATCTCACTTTTTAATTCCTAACTCTGAATTTGAAAACCACAACCTGGAAACGAAGAGGCATAACAATTAGCTTCACCTTGCATCTCTTTTTCATTTGCCCATTTAAATGATTTGGACTTCTATGGCAATCACCATGCAGCAAATCTTTTAGCTACTTAACGAAATAAGTAATTTAGAATAATAATGATGGTAATAGCATACTCCATAAATACACCAACTTCTATAGGCGGCATTAGAGACTGATAATCAATAGTCATTTACTCTGTTAGGAAGTCTAGAAAAGTGTAACCATGCTAATACTTAAAGGCTGAGTTGAATATTCTCCCTTTATTTATCAAATCTGAACTATGCATGGATTATCATCCTATCATTATCGAAAATAATGCCATAGTCTACCTCCTACCTCTCTCACAGTGGAATATTAATAGTGAAATACATGCCAAAAGGTATATTTTCATATTCAGTTACTCATTTGTATAATTCAGTATCGTCATATTATGGCAGAAGGCTCAAAAGAAAACATATGTAAATTTAAAAACATGTAATTTTATGCCAGATATAACGCACAACACAAAAAAAACTCATTCTACAATCGTGCGTACTTCTCATTCCAGCTCCCTCTGTCTTCCCAGAAGATCGAGAAGATTGGCCACCCCCAAAAAGTAAAGAAAAAAATACACCGGAATAAGACAAGTATCTCTGTGACATTTTGAGCATCTTTCCCCTGCAGCCTCAAGCAGGGGAGAGTTTTGCAGAACTGTTGCAGACAGAATACAGGTACTCACCTGCTCCAAGCCTTATCTTCCTACCAACACTGCACACACTAGCAATAAGGAACATGGGACAAAAATGCCAAGACTCTCTCCTTTTGGAACACCCCAAAGAAACCAGAAACAGTAGTAAGAAGTATCGTGATCAGGAATCACCATCAGATCACTTCACAGCCTGGTTTCTGTCCCATACCAACACTGAAGGCTGTTGCTGGTCCCAGGGCACAGCAGCACGGTACAAAGTTGGTTCTGTGTAGGACACCAAGACACTCGGAGGGGTCTCAGGGCCTCCTGCACATGATACACCTAGAACATCAACTCACTTTCTCTTAGAGAAAAGGCTTAAAAATTCCCAGCAAATCATGCCATAAGTGGCATCGTTCCTCTTCTAAAGGAACGTGAGCATAACACATTGCACACAGCTGAAAGGTCATCTTCAGAGAAGATACTGAGATCCAGTCAAAACCAAACTCAGAGAGAAACTGAGTGCTCTAAATACCAAACCAGCCTATACAGCGGAGAAATCACCCACACATGAAGCAGTCCATCTCAGTGACGCACAAGAGGAGATGAAACGATACATGGCTTCATGTACAAGATTTTTGTAAAGAAGTGATTCAAACATTTTGGGGGTAAAATGATAGGAAGCATGAATGCTCAGTGTGCACGTGTACACATTTTGACATGGTCTGTCACTTCACGACACAACTAGATTTTACATTTATAGTGAATTATTCATTTATGTTCTACTTTCTTTTTACTTTTTTAATATACAAAGATAACATTTGCCCTTTTTCCTAGAGCACTCCAGTAAAAGTTCATCTTGGGATGATTTGCTGGGATAACCAAATTCTTTTCCAAGTCACTGTTTTCCCAAACAATTTCCCTTTCCAGATGCATAAGCTGTGTATTTCTGTCACAAATGTGGCCTTCACGTTTTCAAGATTTCTTAAAAAAAAACAACAACAGCTGTTCAGAGTGCTCCTCTGTTAGTTTCTTGAAGATTCTTCTATGCAAGTTAGCCCTGACTACGGACGTCAAAATCTTTATTTCACCACAGCCTCATTGATTCTTTTGGTATATAAAGGAGTTGTAGATTTTATTAGAGAGTCTCAAGTCCCAGAAACAAGTTTTTTGAGTGACAACACACGCTAGCCCTGCCAAAAAGCAAAGTCTGGGGACAAATCAGGACATAACCAGTTTAGGAAAACAAAGCATCAGTACAATAGCAAACATCTTACACTGTAGCTCCCTGGTCCATGAGCTTTGACCTACAGAGCTTATTTTGTAACTATTACCAGTTACTATGCTCACTAAATCCCTGAATCGTACTTCCTCGTGAGCAGGTTTCACCTGACGAGCTCTGCAGGCCACAGCAGCCAATTGCTCAGCGCTATTAATAAAAATTATGCACACCACCCTCCTCTCTCTCACACGCACACATTGCACATGAACAATATTTTTTCCACAAAAAACAATGCATACATGAGAATTTCATTTTACGTTTCCTGCCCCAGTAACACCTATGTGTGCATTTAGCCGCAAGCTTAGAAGGAAAAAACAACATCAACCACGAGCATTGCAGCAGCCTGGAAAACCACACTGGTCTTACCAATTCTCGCCAACAGTTAGATCCTTAACGAATGGTTATGTCATAGCCTCAAAACATTTCCCCTCTGCCCAGGAGATAATGTTTTATAAAGCATGTTAAGAAGTAATGTTTTTTTAAAGGCTCTGCTTCTATTGCTCAGCCTTAAGCAGCCCCGGATCCAGCTCCAGAGCTGGGATTGCCTTCACTTGTATCGCACCACGTTTGTATCAATCTACCTTTGCACATTTTGCCCCACACATTGGTGCGTTGCACAAGCCGCCTGATTTGCCCTATTAGCACATCAGAAAACTAAAATGCCTTGTTATTTTAGCCAAAACGCAACCGCTGTGACACGCCATTCGGAAATCACCAAACTGCCCTGCCAGGTGCCCTCCGATTCAGTGAGCCACGAGCTGCAGCCCCCAAGGGAAAGGGCGGTGAAACCAACACCATTTTCAGATACACACATTTCTTATATAAGAATGGATTTCTTCACTAAGGAAGTGGAAGGAAGGGAAATTAAAACTAACAAGTTAACGAGCAGACAGCTAATGGTGCTGGAGGTGAGAACACTTCAGGTTTTGACAGACTTCCAGAGCGCTTGCTGTTATCACAGCAAGTGCAGAGCCCCAGGATGAGAACAATTTGAAATTCGAAACAAAGACCAAAAAAAAAATGACCTTTCAACTAAAAGTTCATTAAAAGGCATCATTTTAAGCATGCTATTAAGCTTTTTCAAAATTTTCTTTTTTTTTTAAGAGAAAGCATTCTTCCTAAAATGAGGAATACAGCATCCGCATTAAGCAGTGCAATTTTTCAGCTAAGTATTTTATTCATGTCTACTTGAAATAATGCTTCAAAAATGTCTAGCTTTAAATATGTATATTTTTAGATTAATCTTTTCAATGTTTCATAAACAGAAAAACAGGTATTTCAAGTAAAAATAATCTAGGTATTATTTAGAAGTTTTGGTAATGTTTTAAAATATGTAAACATTGAAATAATTTTTTTTCAGCTTTACTTTTCACCTAGAAATTTAAAAAGTCTTTTCATTCCTCTAAATCTCAATTTTATGAACTAAGAAAACATTTTAATCAAAATTACATGAATCTGTTTCTTCGTAACACTCCTTTACAAATAATAAAAGCTCAGAAGCAGATGCTATCTAAATTCCTTCAAGAGAATTTTCCTTTTAAAAAAAAAGGCACACTGCAAAGTAAAATTCAAAGGTTCTGAAACAGAAGACAATGACTCGAGATCTCTTTTCTGAAAACTGCATATACTTTCCCCTCATTGACTAGATTTTGCTGAGTGTAATAAAAACATATGTATGCATATCTAGATTTAGGCATCAATTTGAAGCTGAATCCCACTTTAGGAATCATAGTCTTATTTTCCACATTCAGGGAAAAAGGAATTAATCTAATTTTCAAAACTAACCTATTGGAGGGCTGAAATTCACTTGTATATGTATCAACCAACATTTTTATTTTTTAAACCATTATGTCCTACCTTGTTCCCACCTCCTGCAAAGAAGCCAAAAATCCCAAATACACAGAACAGCACAGACATTCACACACACACAATGTTAAGGCAGTCTGATAGTTTGTAATAAATAAATAAATTCTTTCCCACCTAAAACAACAATTTAACGTAGCAAATCCCAAAGGCATGCTATCCCAAAATGACAGGCCAGTACTATCAGACCAACTGTAGCCCAGAACTGTGCAGCAGTTTTTCAAACCTTCCCATCCAAGCTGAGAAGCCCCTGTGCTTCTGATGTACTGATTTACTCTCATGTATTCAATTATACAGATCATATATAATATATATATATTCCAACTCAGGATATTCTATGATTCTATGATTAACAACATATATAATTATATATATATAATTAAAATTGGGTTTATATATACCATCCTAAGCATATAATACTGTAAGCAAGTACAAAAAAATGTCAGCTGTAGAGTTAGCCACAATTAGCAGCATTGAGATTTAGCATTTGCTTTTCACTGGGTGACCAGATATCAGAACTGCCCCATTATACACAAAACAAGTAAAATGATGTCCAAGCCTGCCATTTCAGATGCATCATTTAAAAATTGCTTCATTCACCGTCTTGGAAAATAGTAAATATGGATAATAGTGGTAAATGAAAAATGTGTAAAATATTACATAATCTGCTTTGTTCCGAAAGCAAGCTTTTTATACAAAGCTTTGTATACACAGGATTTCCTTTTTCATTGCTTAGTATTCTCCACTTTGCTTCTCCCATACAACTAGAAAGGAGATGCCATCAAGCAGGAAATTGAGGAAGAAAGCTGCAGAGATTTTTTATTCCCATTTATTCCCATTGAGCCTCCCTCAGGGATATACAAATTGGAAATTGCTAAATTATCATCTAAAGGCAGAAACAACGTAGGCGAGACCAATTAAGTAAAAGGCAGAAAGTTGTATTACACATGTAATTAAATGAAATTCTTTGACTAGACTACATTAGAACAATTTCCCAAAAAGGACAAAACTTCACTTTAATCAGCACATGACACATTGTATGACATGTCACTAAAATAGCACATTAAGAGTTTTGGTATTACTAAAAAAAAAAAAAAAAAGTAGGTTTCTTAATTGTAAATCAAGTCACTTCCAGGTGTTAGGAAATGGGCTAAATAGCAGCTTTCATTCCTATATATACCAGACTCTAATGACATATAATTGAGTACAAAGTCATAAAAGAGTAGGTTTGTTTTTGTTCTGTTTTTCCCTAGCTGTAATATCCTTCAAATTGGTATATACACACAGTTTTTCAGTTGGACTGTTCTTTTACAGAAGTCTATACACCGACACAGAATGCAGGAAATCACTAAATCAAATCACCGCCTTAACTGCAGACTGTAACGTGAGTGACAATAAATAGGGATGATAGTTTGGGCTTGTAATCGTGAACACCATCAAATAAAGTAACACAGTGGGAGGGAAAAAACAACAGTGCAATCAATTCTCATTTACAAGGCTTCGGGCTTTTCCTCTCTGGCCATTCTCAGCACTGAGCAAACTATTGCTCGCTGAAGGCACCGGCTCAGCAGTGCCTGCTGCCCTGTCCCTGTGCTACTGCACCGGTACTCTGGTCCAGCCCTTGGCAGCTATTTCAGGAGTTGGAATCCAGCTTGGGATCAAAACATACTCAGAGGGACATACGAGTGACTCTCCGGGGCTATGGACGCCAGGGGAACAGGAGGAGAAACACTTCTGCTTCTCCAGTCAGAAACTAAGGCATCGTCACTCCATTTTGAGAACAATCCAATAGGATTTAGTTAATTTGAAACAATAATTGTTTATAAAACTGAACATCAGAATATCAGACGTGGATTAACAGCTCTAAGCACAAATTGCTTTTTTAGAACTAATTAATTCTGTAATCCTTCTGCAAATGAGCGGGCAAATGCCTTCTAGAAACTTGGGACAGCCCCTACACCCTAAGCCAAATCAATATTTTCCTTCAAGTAGTTCCCAATAACTCACTCTGTATCTCTTTTTATATTATATTTCTTCAGACAATACCATTTTAATAGCAAATTAGTGACCTTCTGTCTTGAGAAAGTTCCTGTCCCACTGGAATTCATTTGCCAAGCAGGCTTAGAAACCCTGGTTAAATCATTATCGTTATTTCGTTATCGGAAATGCCACAACACTTATTGTTTATTTTTCAAATGTACACAAACTAAAGTGGAAGACTCGGAAAGAAAATAATATGATTTGCTTTCTCAATTGAACAGTATGGAAATGCAGAAAACGACAAAGACACACGGTTTAAATTGCCTTAGAAAAAAAACCTCTTTACATCTAAAGAAGAAACAGCTTACTTTTAAAAAATGCTAATATTTTTTAAATGTTAATTATTTGTATAAATCAGTTCTCGTGTACAAGGGATGAAAAGTAAATGAGTTTGTGTAGCTGACAGCAGTCCTGGGAACAGCAAGCAACAACACAAAAGACAAAAACCAAGGCTTGTTTTGGTGAGAGCATGTATGCAGGGCAAGCAGTACAGACATAACCAACTAATGTCTAATGTCACCGTGCGCTTGAAAATACCATTGTACAGGAGTCCAGCCTGCACAGACTCCCAGATAACGCCAGATAAAAGACAAGAAACTCTCCTTCAAAATTACAGATGAACGGCTCTTTCCAGAAAAGACAACCTAACATAAAAATACAAGAGAGAATACAAGAAAGAAGTTGACTTGAACACACATAGAATAGCCTGGGAAACAAACAGTAAGAGCACTCCTGTAAGCGTGCTCCTCATCTAGATATAAATTCCGTGATTAAGCCTGTGTATATGCAGTTACTGCCTGTTAAGCACCCATTTGTCATCATCATTTTATCAAGGCTTGTGAATCACTCCGTAAGTTTCTTTCGTGCAGTTCTCCATTTTCACATTGAAGTGGTCACTACTCTGAATATTCTTTATTAAGTCGCATCCTCCTCAAGTCACTGTGTATTCAGAAGGAATAGAAGTGACAGCTGAAATAAGCTGCTAGTGATGGCCATCTTAAGATATGCTTTACATCAACAGATTGAGGGGAAAAAAAGCAAAATACTTGTAAAGTATGATGTATCTATTGTGCATGATGTTGTTGGGCATGGGAGAGTTGCCATAGGGTGAGATGGGGGAAAGGCTGCTCACGATTAATATAAATTATTTTATTAATAAGTATCTTAGAGCATTATTTGTACAAGACAGCACAGTCCATTATTTAAGCCTATGGATATTTTCAAAAACATCTCAATGACTTAAGACAAACTTCATTTTCTAAGTTTACTTTAGTACTTAACAAGTATAAATTCAAATGAAAAACAACAGGACTTCAGCTCCTGACTTCAAGCACGGTGCATATGCTCTCCTATCATTAAATGAATGTTTCTGAACTTCTTAACTTTCACCTGTAGAAGCTCAATAATCTTCATTTTACGTTCTAACTTCAGTGAATAATGAGTAATGTACAATGTAGTGTGTAATGCCTAGGAATAAGTGAAAATTAGTGAATTCAGGAGGGAAAATGCAACTAATTTGTTATAGCCATGTCTGGGTCCAGAACAGTAAGATCTAATCAAGAAGCTAAAAGGAAAACACTTTCAACAATAACAGTTATCAGATATATAAGCAAAAAAAAACCTACAGATTTGCAAGTGCATGGAAGATTTTAATTAAATGTTCTTTGCTGCAAAAAGGAAGTAATATTTACAAATAATTTACTAAATCTGCATGTCTTGCTGCATTCTTTTACTCCCATGTCTTCCAAAGTTCGGTAGATTGAATAATGCACTTTCTAAGGCTGAAAATGTTTATTGTTTCATGATTTTTATTGTCATAAGCCTTTCTAAGAAAATTATTCTGTTGTGTGACAGCTTTAGGAGATGTAGGTTTAGTGATCTCAAGATACAAAAACATTTTGTGTTTTGATGTTCCTCTTTATTTTAGTGAAGAAAATCTATTCTCCATCTCAGTTCTGTTAATAACCGATTTTTTGTAACATACAAACTTCCTCAGAAATAGAGACAAATGTTCAGACAAAACTTCATCCCTGTCTATAAATCCTCATTACCTAAACCAAGTTAACTTGGGGGATAATAATCCTTTGTTTAATGTGCACTTATATTCTAAAAAATTATCCTGTGTTTTTTTGGGTCAGTAACTCAAAAACAAATTTCTTTAGTTTATTGTGTAGTTCCCCCCTTCCAGTCTTCTAATCTCCAACATGCAGATTATTAATGTTTATAATCTTTGTCCCATTCATCACTATCGATAAGAAGCTTTTTCAAAGTCTCTGCTATGCCCGGAAGAGACTGAAGTGCAAAGGAAGGTCAGAATTTGGCCAAGTGATTAGAATTCAGTTAACATTTCTGTAGATAATACATGGTCCAGATGATAATGAAACCCTTTATTATGCTCTTCCACTCCGGTGGCTAAATAGTGTTAAATATTAATAGATATGGAAAAGGAAGGTTATTCACCAAAAATTGGAAGCTCTTTTAGGATGTCTTGGTCCACTCAAATATTTACATATTGGTTGCGCTCACCTTCATCATGTATGATACTTTTTTTAGCCTTATCCTTACCAGCTCACTTAACACCTCACTGCTGCCCTGACCCATCCACGTGCTGCTTGAAAATGACCCAAAAAGGCCAGCATACTTCCCTCACCTCCTTGAGCTTCCCTCAATGTCCAGACTCAATTCAACATCAAAAATGAGACGGATAAAACGAAAATGTCAGCTGACTTTTTAACCTGCAGGTCTTAAACAGTTTGCAATCAACTCCATCAAGCACCGTGTTAAATTAGTTTCTGGCCTTTCCACCACCCTTGAGAAGAGACAAACTGTATCTTTTCCAGCTGTCAATGAAAATGTCTACCTGGTTTAGGGTAAATTCGCTGTAGCTCTGAGAGCCACTCAGTTAACTGCAGAGATGCTCCCTAGACCACAGACTTCTGATCTGAGCTTTGGGACAATTTAATAACTCACAAGACCAAGCAGCTCTTGGAAATGCAGTCATGATAATATGAATATAATTACCATAGCAGCTTCAATGCCTTCAGCCCAAGACATTTTCAGTAAGAGCTGGAATTGGGGAAAAGCATCCATTGTTGGTTACAACCAGTGAATTAGGAACACATATCATCTGATCTGGGCCAGTGTAGCACCCACAGCAGTCACATCTTTTGTTGGTATCCAACACAAATGAAATTCCAGACATGTTCAGTGCTGAAAATTAACTGAAGGAGATTATCTTTGACGTTACTCTTTATTCAGAAGCGAGAAATGACAGATTACTCGAACCAAAACACTTTGTGCATCATTTTACATTAATTTCCTGACTACATATCACACGGTCCCATTAGTACACATCAGCACCTGCAGCACCATCATTACTGATACAAAAGGAGCCCAGAGCTCGAAGGCACTTCCATGCATCAGAGACTTCGTGCCCCAACCAGGACAACACATAGCAGGGTTGAGACTGAAGATGAAAGGCTCCTCTTTGTTGATGATGAGACATGGCCAGCATCTAACAAAAAGCATGGCTCAAATTAACTCTGGTAAGTGAAATAGCTGCAGAATCATCTCTAGGTATCTTTGTACCTGTTCAGTAATGACAAAAAATAACTCCACTTTACTCGAAGTGTACGTATCTACTGGTACAGAGACACCCATGAATGGCCTTAAAGCTACTGAGAATCCAAACTGTGCATCCTTTTACAGACAGTGGTCTTGATCTACAACAAAGTGATATTTA
Organism: Chauna torquata; assembly: GCA_013399475.1. Lineage (NCBI taxonomy): Eukaryota > Metazoa > Chordata > Aves > Anseriformes > Anhimidae > Chauna > Chauna torquata. The sequence goes on from VXAL01018408.1 coordinate 722,246, forward strand.
CATAAAAATATGCAAAATATGAAAAGCATTCCCCTAGAAGATGGAAAGAAGCAAACCCCATTTCCTCATGAAGTGACAGAATTATATTTCAGCAGTAGTTACCACATTTAACTTGAACCACAAGAGGTGTTCTCTGTTTTCCAAAATTCAGAATAATTTTCTGTCCTCTATTTTGCTTTATTGTCAGAAAACAGCCGCTGTAAAGCTCCACTCTTCTAAAATGAGAGGAAACCTACTGGGGAAGACATTTAATAGTGCTTCTAAGCAGGCTTGCATAAGGAATGATCCTGAAAAGTATGGAGAAAGGTGGGTGGGCAGAGCAGTCATTCTTCCTGGCAAGAGAGCGAAGGGTGGGATTTACTTCAAAACAAAGAAATCTCTGCTTTCTACCTAGGTGTTCAAACTCCCATCAAACTCAACACAGGAGACAAAGAGGGCAGGCCCTTCACAAAGATCTGGGATGCCAGGAGGATGATGATTATTGGTGTGTATCAGTGACTGCAGCCAAAGCAGGTAAGGGAGATTCAAACCCCTTCCCTTGTAATGATAAAGCTTCTTGCTGGAGCTCGATTAAGGTATCATAGAAAAAACGACAGCTTTTGTAATGCTAGTTCAAGCCTCAGAGGCACTCTCTGAGCACAGGGAACTGCATCTCCCTGTTCTCCAGCTCCTCCTCAGTGGGGTTTCTTGTCAACAGAGTACGTTATCTCTTAAGCTTCTGAGAAAATAGTATCTAAGCTGCAAGACATGCCCATCGCCTCAGCCTGTGACAAGTAATGACAAAGGTTTGCCTTAATTCAGCACATATATACCCACTGTTACAGTCGATATGCTGTATATAACTTGCCAGGGATGGGAATAATGCCAGGTATCTCAAGGAGGCAGACAGACGACATACTGCTATTACAGTAACTGCATTACCAACAAAAAGTTGCCAAGATGTTCCTGGGAAGTCCTGGAAGTTTTAATGCTGTGGAGGCTCCAGGGAAAGACTGAGACTTCCCTGGAACTGTGCAACGTGCAGCTCACTGAAGAGCACTGGGGCCTGACAGTGGCTTGCAGTAAGGCATCAAAGGCAGAAATGCTCATGGCCTTAAGCACGACCAGAGCAGATGTTGTGGCTAATAAAGGCTGCTCGACTGGGGTCTGCTCCAAACCACACCATATATACCTACCTACAGAGCCATAGGGCAATAGAGAATGTAACTCTGCTAATCAAGACAGAGCACAAGTCGATGACCTTCCTCTAGACGTAACACTGGGTATTCTGGAGCTGTTTTTTCTCTTTTTCATTAGAAAAAAGGAAAGTAAGAAAATAAAATCTATGCGCTCTAGGATCAGACATCAAAAATTGAGATTCACTCAAGGGGCAGAAACAGGCTGAAAGAAGTAAAACCCTCAAAGCTCAATAGCTTCAAAGTCCCCATCCAAAACCGAAAATTGCCTGTTAGTATTTTGCACTCAACACAAGCAAAGCACTATTCTAAAAGGGACAGCAAGGAAACCTTAAAAATGCAGCTGAAATGTTATGCTAAAAGTGACACAGATGGATGAAGTCTCCTTCAGGAGGTACACTCAAATTTTAAGTGCATTAGTTCATTCCTGAAGTACAGGAGAAGTTAAAGTATTTGCTGACAAGCTACTGGAAATGCACAGATCCTTGCTGGAAGTGTACATGGGGCAACCACTCAAAGAAAAAAAAAGAAGTACTTATTTTAACAAAAAAAGTACATCAAAAGCAAACAGTATACAAAGAGAACAGACGTAGTTGCCAAAAAGCACTATTTCCACAGCCAGTTTTCATTAGCAGAAAATACCAGAGGATCTTAGACTTTGATCAAAAAACATGCATAGAAGCAGCAAGCTATTTGATGAGATTCCCAGACAAGCTTCTCAGCTTCTCTCATTCCATAAAGGCAAAAAAAAAAAAAAAAAAGACAAAATGCAAGTTATTGCATGGTGAAGCTGCTGTTGTTCCTCTACCCTATATGTCAGTCTTTTCCTGGGGTAAGTTTTAACTGTGAATTTATTTAATATTGTAGTGTTTAATGTGGGGATAATTAAGATATCTTTTTTTTTTCTGGTTTAAATTGCTGATCATTCAAATTTTAGGCTATTTTAAGAATAGCTGAGGTTTTAGTTTTATCCTGAAATTGTAGATATTTTTGAAAACCAATGCAATGTCAGCAATGAATATCCATTAAAACAGGAAAAGAAGGCATAAAGAAGATACACAGTATAAGCTATACCTGTTCTTTTTAAAGGAGAAATCCACAGAGCCAGAGCAAAGCAGCCAGAAACCATTTCCCAGCAAAGCTAAGCATATAGTTGTATTGAATCATTAAGCCAACACAGGGCTTAAAAGGATAAATCTCAGCTTTTAAGTGCAAAATAGAATTCAATTTTAACTACTGAGCCATGACCACTGCCTCTTTAACAACGTTATAAAAAGCTACTTGGCTCTTCAAATTTAAAAAACTCAGTGTCACATAAATATGTTCACAAATGGTCTAAAAATAACTTTAAGCTACCTACCCACAAGGTCAGTAGAAGATGATACTCCAAACTGCAAAGAACTGAAGCTCTACAAAGAACTTCCCCGTAAACAAAATACTATTGACAAAAGTGAAGGTGTGCCAGCAGCTCACAGCTATTTCTATACAGTTCTTCAGCGTCAACTTATGCTGAGTTATATTCAAGCTAAAATGGTTTGAGACGTAGGAAGTAATCCTAAATACACAGTTCACACCGATGAACCACTTAACTGGTGTTCAGAGCATACTTACGTGAACTTTAATTGAAAATAAACTTTGGTGCATGTCCTTTCTGTTCTTTATTAATTATGTACTAAAGGAGAATAAACACAGACGTATTTGAGCTGCATTAAGGCAGAAACAAGTCATTTTCAACAATTCAGTGTAGCCCAGCATGCCCCATTACTATGAGTGCAAATAACACAAACAATGTTGATCGTGCTACATCAGAAATCTTGTCCGTGTGGGTTTTCTAATAGATTCTTTTCCAGCTTCTGGTTAACTTGCAATGCACATGATCTGCCTATTATACCTCAGTCCACACTGGTACTTACCAGGAAACCAAACAAAGTTTCACTTTTCCATGCACTGAAGAACTTGGTGAAAACCAAATCAGCTTTACCACAGCACAACCTGTACTCTCACATACTTCATGCTTCTCAGAGTTAAAATCTACAATGGAAATAGCGACAATGACTGGGGCTCAGATTTCCTTGAGAGTTTTTTTTTGGCTGTGACAGGTCTACATTTGGTAGAATATCATATCACAAGACAGAAAGCTCCTATTTGTAGCCCCTGAAGAACAGTCTTCGACTATCAATATCACTCTGAACACCAGTAAAGTGATTCACTGATATGACAGTTTAGGGACTTCAATGATTCTGCATTGAGTTGACTTTATCTAGCTTGCAAAAGATGAAAGACGAAAGAAGATGAAAAGATGAAGTCAACCCTCCTGGGATTTGAACCTCTGGTTTAAGGAGTGTAAATATTTCAAATCTGATGTTTCAAGCATCTCCCAACATGTCCAGTTATACTTTTTTTTATTATTACTGTGCTTTTCTTAAACATTAATGTTTTCCCTAGAAACTGGTACAAAAAAGTATTTGATTACTAAAGTAAGAAGGCATGGGCTGCAACAAAGCCATAAGAAATACTGCAGCCTGTCAAAGGTGATAAGTGCCTCTGATTATTTTTTACTGCATTCCCTGGGGTCAGCATTTCATTAAATAGCAATGCTCTCTCTTAAAAATAGATTTACCATCATGGTGTCCTGAGGTTCTTTCATGTTTTTAGCTAAAACTATCTACAGAAAGACTATTTTCCTCAATAATTATATTTGATTTTCAGTTTCATTGTTACTGATAAGATTTATTAAGTTTGGGTAATACAAGTTAAAACAAGTCATGAACACTAAAACAGCTTCTTTCTCTCTGTTTTAAGAATCTCCCTTCAACTGGATAGATGAATAGCTTCCTGGGAGAAATTACAAAATGCTTTAAGAATTATGTATTAAATTAAATGAGGGGAATTTGGCTGTTACATCTTTGAAGAAAGACAATACAGTCAAACATCGATGCATGTCAAAATAAATTAGATTTTTTGCTGTATAGTAACAAAATTCTTCCAGCACATTTCAGGACAGAAAGTGTCTGCAGCACCCATTTAATAACACCTGATCAAAAATACGTACTTTTTCTTTACTGATTAGGATAATGTTTCAAGTAAAATAAGAAATTTCATATATTTATGTGGGTGGAAATATTAACAAAATATTGAAAAGAGCAAATACATTTTCAAATAAATCTTTTTTGTTGATGTAATAGAGATAAGTGGCTTCTGCTCTGTAGAATACTTATCTAATTAGAGACAACAGCAGGAAAGCTGAATTGATTTACTACTAACTGAACTCAGAAAACAACACTTTCCACAAGATGTCAAATTTCCATTTGTTTTCTTCATTGGTAGAAGACTCATCAAACATCAGATGAGATCAAAGCAATGCTAGCAGGGGTCAAGACAGAAAAAAAATTTCAACAATATTGCCTCTAAGAAGAAAATGTAAGTTGCAGCATCCCACAGACAAGCTTTAAAGCACTACCTAACTACAGCTGAATTACCTGTACAGAAAACATGATCAGAATTCCATAGTGCTTCCTGCAAGTCAAGATGTTCTTCTAAATTGGAAACTAACAGAAATCTTGATAACTATTGAAAATAGTTTTGAGATTGTCTGCCATTACATTCATGATAAGGAGATACTCAGTCATGTTCTAATGAAAGGCAATTAGAAACATGATACCTATAACAAACACCTATAAAAAGGAAAAAATAAGGTCTATATCAAGGAGTAAGGACTACCACTGAAAAGGATGAATAGGCCGAAAAAAAAAAAAAAAGAATGAGGTTTGAGCTGGTATCCCAAATCAATAACTGATTTTTCATTGAAAATAAAGCTAAGCCACCAAGCAAAAGGAAGCTACATTGCAAAAAGAAGTGCAGTGTTTTGTACTCTTTTTTTAAAGTAAATACAGTGGCATTTTGAAATAAAGACCTATTGTATCACTGTTTCCTAAGATGCAAAAATGTATGCTTCTGTGGCTCCACTGCATCCTATATATATGGAGAAAATCCTTAAGTGACAGGTTCAGTTTAAACTCCTAGAGAAAAAAATTAATAGAGCAGATATTAATATTATTCTTTAAACTAATTAAAACCTATAGCTGGAAAAATTCTCCAAGGTCATGGAGTCCGGCTTCCAGCTGCAAAAAGCAGTACATCACGTAAGACAAAGGCCTGCCCCAGAAGAGGAACAGCCCCAGGCACCAGTACAGGCTGGGTCTGACTGCCTGGAAGGCAGCTTTGCAGAAAAGGCACTGGGGTCCTGGTGGACAAGACACACATGAGCCAGCAGCGTGCTCTTGCAGAGAAGAAGGCCAACAGCATCCTGGGCTGCATCTGGTAAAGCACTGCCAGCAGTCAAAGAGGGGTGGTCCTTCCCCTCTGCTCAGCACTGGTGAGGCACTTCGAGAGTGCTGAGTCCAGTCGCAGGCTCCCCAGTGCAAGAGAGACATACTGGGGAGAGTGCAGCGCAAGGTCAGGAGGATGATTAAGGGATGGAAGTGTCACACGAGGAGAGGCTGAGAGAGCTGGGACTGTTCAGCCTGGAGAAGAGAAGGCTCAAGGGGATCTTATCCATGTGTATAAATACCTGAGGGGGGTTGGGAGCGAAGAAGACGGAGCGAGGCTCTTCTCAGTGGCATCCAGCGACAAGTCGAGAGGCAACGGGCACAAATCAATATACAGGACATTCCATCTAAACACGGTAGAAGCCTTCTGTACTGTGAGGGTGGTCAAACGCTGGAACAGGTGGTTCGGAGAGACCGTGCAGTCTCTGTGCAGCATGCGATTATGTGCATGATTCTGTAACTTTATTCATAAAACTATCTAATTCTGTCTTCAGACTATTTAGGAAGACTGAAAGGGCAAAAAAGCCTGTCTGGAGGCTATTCCAGAATGTCAGTCCTCTAACAGTTTGTGATGCTAGGTTAGGCTTCTAATAAATAATTAGAAAGCAAGGAGGGGGGGATATTCAATTGATAATAAATAAAGTATTCTCAAACATTAGCAGGGCTGAAAAACATAGACCAAAACATTGCTCTACAGAAATAAATATTTATGTCATCTGCAAAAGAAGAGCATTTCCATTTATCAGGTGAATTTATGCAGAGTTGGGTTGCTTATTTTTTTTACATTCAAGCTCTTGAAAGATTGCTTGCATAAGGCATAGTTAGCTCAGAAAACATGTTAACACATTGGAAGAGAATTGTACACAAGAACCTGTGGGATCATCTCTTGCTCATTATCTCTGCCCTCACAAAAACTGCAAGTTTTCTTGTACAGGCATTTCATACTGTTATTTCATATAATTTCACAGAAATTAATTCACTGTAAGGAAATCTCCAGCCTTTGGTTATTTTCAACTTCTACAGAAAATATTACCTGATGGGAGGGAGGGAAGAAAGGCAAAATCTTGTTTTGCTTCAGAAATCCGTTCATTTGAGGTGGGTTTAAGCAGAAGGTGGAGAAGGAAAATAGGAATAAGTGAAACAGAGAAGGGGAGCAAGATGCAAAAGGGAACCCCTAAGGGATTTTATAATGCTGACTTGCATACATGACTGCTTACCGCACCCAGAAGTGATACAAGGCAGACATAATACATATTCCAGGTGAACACCTGAGAGCAACGCCCTAGGTACATCTGATCGACACAGGCTGCAGAATTTAGCACTTCAGCATCCAGGGACAAACAAATAGGTAACATGGAGACAAGTTTTGTTTAAGGTTGCCAATTTACTCAACGACGTTCTGCAGCAACAATGAACATTATTTACAGAGCACATAATAATTAGGAAACTGGGTTCTAATGGGAATCTCCCGAAGTGCTAACATCACACGAGGAGGAGGGGCTGGTTCAGAGACATGGGTAACACTAAGCATAATACAGCAAGATAGCTCAGATGAAACACGCATCATTAAGCTTCAGATAGATGAAGAATTTGCAGTAAAAGTTCTATGACCTTCTCAAATAGAAAGAGAATAGAAGTTAGTGCATCCAAGCTCAGCATCATTTATCTTCTGGAAGCATCTTGAATCACTAAGACTCAGGACTCAACACAGTCCTGAACTGGGGTTCAGGGATGACTTTTTGCTTGATTCAGAAAAAGAAATCTTTGATTATTCCCTCAAATTTCTGATTATCACGCAACAGATCACCATGCAGTGCTTGTAAGACACATACATGAACTTAAAGTAATATATTGTGTGGTATCCATTCATTCTACATTAACAGACAGCTCTCCACCACCAGAATCGTAAAGCTTCTCATTCTTATGTTCTCTTTTTGAGACGTAAGCACATATCTTACTCTAGCTTCACAAAAATATTGACAAAAATCACTTCAGTATCACTGCATTTTCCCTCAACTATGGTTTAACAGAAGATTCTCAGTGAAATTGAAAGTCTCAAGCTTTGTTCCTGATATTGCATCATGACGTAAAAGTAACTACCTGAGACTATTTTATTATGTAAATGATATGAATTTCAGGATGATGTTGAATGGTTGTAAACACTTTTAAAAAAAAAAAATAGAGCATTTCTTAGTTTTTACACTTCTTGTTTCCATTAACCTCATTTTCTTTCACACAATGTTCCTCAGTTTGAAACTTTTCAAAGATTAGTCACAAAGGCAGATTTTTCTTTAGTGTGCCCATCTGTTTATTGCTGCTCTCAGCACTTAAATCAGAGACGGAGATGTGCATGTTACCCGATTCGTCTTCTTCATCTCCTTCTACATCCACATATATCAAAGAAGCCCGGCTGCTCCTTCAGCAGCAGCAGCTCCTGTTGGATTAACAGGCCAGAAGACTGGCTGCCTTCATTAACACGCTCCTGACAAACCAGGAGCGTCTGTAAGAGACTCTACAATAAGAAACTTGAAAGAGTCTATATTGGTCTGAAGAGGCTTGAAGAGTATAAATAATGTCATAGTAATTAATTGGTATCCTGACTTTACCACGGCTACCACGTCCCTGACCTGTCTCATTATTCCTTTTATCTCAAAGCCACTACATTATGTATTAATGCGTTCTCAAACGTAAAAGCCTAAAATACTACAAATAAGGAGCAAATTAGCAAAACAATCGAAACAATTGTCTAAGGTTATGCTGATATTCTCAGAAAAAGTTATTTTAAATTACTGCTACTGAATGCAAGCAGAAAATACAGAAGTAATGACAGGCCTTGTACCCCAAACATGAAATCACTATAATTCAGCTAATTTGAGTATTTATTATTGTTTATATTCAGTAACTTTTACTTCTAATTCTTGCACTTTCATTTCACTAGCTAGCAAAAAAAAAAGTTCGAAACCTGTAATACAACTCTCCATCATAATCAGCCTTTATCTGACTTATGACCATTTAATTCCTTATTGATTCTTTCTTTTTTTAACCATACTCAAAGCAAAACCAATTCTTTGCCCTCTGAAGACAAAGCTGAAGACAAATACACAAATATGCTGAGCAGCGTAATAAGACTATCATGCCTTATATGCAGTACTCTCTGTAGGAGCAAACCTTTCCTTTACCTTGACAGATGTAATTCAAAATAGGGCACGGTGTGAAATCAAAATATTGAAACTGTCAAACATAATCTCTCTTCTGGCACACCATGCAAAATTGAACCTTTATTTTATAGACAAGAAAGCTGTTTTATTGCTTTAGCAGACCAAGGTCTTGAAGATGACTCAGACTTACCCTGAGGAACATACAGTCTAAGAAAGCAGACAAACACAAACCACACAGACAAAGCCTGGTCTTCTAGTGTATGTCAGAGGGGCATCTGCAGCTGAGAGAGAATATTTTTACTACTGAGAACTGGAGAGGCTATGAGCATAATTCTCCTCTTGGTTCTCTTCCTTACTAACCCACAATATGAAATGAGTGCTGTTGTTTTTTTTTTTATGCGCACACTAAGATTAACTTTTCTTCCCTGAATCCCCCTCTCCTCTGATATCTTCTAGCTGTTCCAGCAGCACTGACCTTCCTGTTTCATAACTTTCCTTCCCTACCTCCTCAACTCTTTCCCTCATTTTTCTCTCTGTAGTTTGAGTTTATTAGGTTCTTTCCTTAAAATGCAACAACATTTTTTTTCCAGTTTAAGAAATCCCTACTCTCTACTCTGTCCCCAAACACAATCTCTACGCTTAAGTCTGAAATCACTGAACGTTATCTAAACTTACTATTTCAAATTCATTTTCTTAGATCAGTTTTTGATGCTCTCCAACCTAATCCCTGCTTCTTCCATTTCACAGTCTTAACAAGGATTACAACCACCAAGATCAAATCTGAATGCCCACATCATTATTGTCTATCGTACTTGTGCTGTGTTTGACACAGCTGACCCTTGCTGCTTTTTATTTACATTGCAATCAAGAGAACCATTCCTATTAGAAAACGACTAATTTGTGGCAACTTTGGTTTTTATCTTGCTTTTGCCTGGTTTGCTTGACCCCAGTTCCAGTTTCCACTTCTGATCTGATAATCCAACCTAGCCAAACTCTGCCCTTGCTCTTGTCACACAACTGCAGCCTCCAGCATGAACCTCCCGGGCTCCTGCCTTCAGCCCCACTTCTGGCCAGGCTCACACTTCGTTCCTAAGCTTGCAGACCATTTACGTTCTCTGATTTTCCACTCATCAGGCCCAGCAGTCCTGAACACACTTCTGGATAAGGCACATGCTTATTCTCAAGTTTTTACCTGGCTGAAAAAATTGGTTTTAATCCAACTTTAATTTATTACCCAGATACAATACCCCAGAGATCATATTGTCTGCTTAGGATTTCTTAAAATAGGCCGTTACTCACTTGCCAGCCGAAGGCAGTTCTGTACCATCTTTGCCTACCTGGATAGTACACAGGCAGTTCAACGACAGCTGAGGCTCCAGTATTGCTCGTCAGAGAACTCTGGCTGAGCACATTACTGCTTTTGTATCTTGTGCATGTTGCTACTGTTCTCTAAAACTGTTTCTGAAAAGAGAAGTATTGTTTCTCCCAGCTTGTATAATTTGTTTCTTTGTCAGCATGTTCTGCACATTATTCAAAACCTTTAAAATGATTAGTTTTGCTATGAACACTAGTAGAACAAGATTTGGTTCAGAAACTTGTTAGATGTTTCTGAATCAAAGCAAGCAAAAACAAACAAACAAAAGCAATGAAATATATGTATAACGATGCTTTAAAAAATCTGAAAACAGCAACAGAATACTGCCATAATATGTATTATTTACTTCAAATGATTTTAAAACCCTGTAACAGATTATTATATTTGTGTAAATATATTAGACGCTAAACTTAAATGGGAATAGGTTTCTTTTGTATGACCAGAACCAGATGTGAAAAATGATGAATTTGCAAGTAATTAGCTCTCAGCATGTTTGTTTTTCAGTATAGGTTCAGAAAAACATATTTGATTCACTGTTAGTTTTTAATACAATGTATTTTCATCCACAGAATTGTAACTATGTACTTTTCCACTGCATTAACATCATTGACTGTACATAGAGAGCTAAACTATATGACACGCACAAGGCAGCCCACGTGGAGCCTGCAAGGCATTGCTGATCACTTGGTAGGTTTGCCAGGTACTGAAAGAAGTCTGGGAGCCTAAATCAAAGCGAAACATGCTTCAATCTAACTGTTCGATTAGCTCATCAGAGTAACACCTTGTAATAGAAAACTTCAACTTTTTCTCAGATTCGGTGAATGCACCCTGTTCCTATAAATTCTATTGAAGCATTTTCCTACTGGCTTCAGTTAGATACAGGATATTGGCTAAATCAGCATTTAATTGGACCTGACCTGGTCACTTCTGTGAGACATGCAGTAAAGGTATCAAGGCTGAATCTTTCACCAAAAGACAGCATAGACATCAGGACTGCAGAACCTCCTCCTCTTCTGAACATGAAGTGAGACCATAGCATGCATTAAATTCCTAAAGGTGCCCAAGCACACTGGTACTGGAGGGACCTTACACAGCTAAGAGATGACAAAAAATTACATTCTGCCTTCATATATAATGAAATCATGATTTCATTATATATGCAATCATTTTAACTTAAGTACAACAGAGAATATCTGGTTGGGCTCAATTTTCTGATGTTAGGAAGAGAATCCCATGTCCCTGGAATAATTCCTACAACTTCTACCATTTCAACAATGAACTTGTCCACGGTACTCCACATCCAAATAAGAATAAAGTGCTACAGAAGTTTTTATTTCTACTATAGTGACTTAATATCTGAAATTCATTTATTTAATTCAGCATCTGTCATGCAGTTTCTACCTCTCCATCTGAATAGTCTTAAAACCATCAAGACGTTCCAAATCAAGCAAAGCAAAAGCTTATTATTTTTTTAATTTACAAAGATAATTAAAACTTGCTTCTTGTTCCTCCATATCATATGTATTTTAGTACACATCATATAGCAGAACCTGTGTCCTATTGTACAGATTGGGCAAAGCATCAGGGTCTCACCTGTAATACTGTAACCTGAAACAAATTGAACGTATTTAAGCAAATTCAATGAGTTTAAGTAAGCAGGTTTAATAACATGCTAGTAGTATTGCCATAACTACTCAGGTATTAATAACAAACAGCTGCAAAACCATTACACACATTCTTATGACGAACTTGTGTTGCAGGGAATTCAATCTTCCAAGAAAATCAAGGGTGTGACCTACTCGGAGACCGTCAAACAAGGACATACCCCACGCATGACTGAAATGTGCTGAGGTTGTCAGGAAGTCACATCTGGAGAACAGTTAGTATCAGGATCCTATATCTTGATGGATGTGGAAGAAAGGTAGGGACACCTCCTGTTGGAAAAGCAGCCAGCCAACCATTGTATATTGGTCACATATATCAACTATGTACAACTGTGAAACAACCTGTTGCAGTTGCCCATGATCAAGAACACAGATGGGTTCATTTTTAGACTATATGCAGGACTGCAATAAAGCAAATTAGCTGCACAGATGCCTCTGCTTCAGAAACGGGTATGCAGAATTGATTACTCTGGTACTCTGTAATGTGTAAGTATTATCTTACCATCACTAAAGGGAAATGCATCTCCAAGGCTTGCATTTCCTCTAGTATCCTGACTGTAAGGATTAGCTGTAATTTGGAAGCAATACAAATATCTTTTAGTAAATAAGGTAATTTTGAAAACCTGTTAACTTCTTTTAGATCCATGTATTCTACTCTTGATTAGCATCAAGTTGATCCGTTTTCACGCACGAACAGATGGACATAAGCTATTTGTAATTTCTCTTCAACAAAACAAAGCAAAATATTTTTCCCAAGAAGAGGGTACAAAACAATTTAAACCCAAACCAAATTTTATTTTACAAGTGCTGAGGCAGGAAAGATATCTCTTAGAATTTAAAGAGCTTAAACCCTAATAACTTTTAGTCTCAGAGATCACACATCAATTGCAAGCACAGCCACTATCTGAAAACTACAAATGTATTCACACTTAATAAATTAAGCTTTCAGTTATGAACCTCTAATTAGTTTCTAATTACCTTATACCATTAAAAAACCCTTTGAACTGAACAAGTAACTTCTGATTTTTCCAGCATACGTCCAACAGATATACATTTATACTACCTACAAAACAGTGAGGTACAAATCTCTGACACAGGTCAGATCTGAACAGAATGGATTAAAGAGAATTGCACTAAGTACACCAATAAAAATGGAGATGCCAATACAAATTCTGAGAAAATCTGATCATGATGAAAATTTCCCATAGATAATCAAAAACAGTAAGGTGTCTTTGCTAGTGTGAAGAAGATTCATGAATAAGATAGGGAGAATGACACAATGAAAGCAAAGGAAAGTATCACCTGGATTTCTGGATCTAGGCAGAAAGACTGGCTAGATTTCATTTCCAGCCAGCAAAGCCATCTTTAAAAGTGATGTAGGAGAACAGCTTAAAGAAATTGAACAGAATATTGGAAATATTTTTCTCCTCTCTGAAATGCAAAAAAAAAAAATCAAAAGAAAAACCCACCAAACAAAACAAATCCTTTTCAAAATAGTTTTTAAAAAGAGAAATTTGAAAAATAAGGGACAAAATATCATTAGGCTGGACCACAGAAGGACAGACACTGGGCACCGTATTTCCCAGATCACTGCCAGTTAACGGAGGACTTTCAGCATCTTCATCTTACACATCTCACTCATCAGCTACTTTTTAGGTGTTCTGTGAGGAACCGTCCTACTCCTTTCATCATTCAGGACTGAGTCCCATCAGAAGCAGAGATCAGTGTTCGGATTTCTAAAGCTGCTCTTCAAAGACATGGGAGCGGAAGGCAAACAGCAGCTTTAAAGAATCATGCCTCAGAAAACTCACTCCTTAACAGACAGAGTACACTTAACACTAGGATGCTGTTCTTTGTCAAGTTAATATGTTCCTTAAAGATATATTCCTTAAAGATAATATAACAAATTATTTCAGGTGGGGATAAAAAAGTCAGAATTTTTTTAACAAAGGGAAAACAGAAGCACAGGAAGTATTTAGTCAAAATACTTTCCTCTGAGAACTTTTAAAGAACACTGCTACTTTTAGTCTAAGAAGTTATTTCACAAGCAGAGAGAATAATAAAGTCTGTTTCTTAAGAATTTGTGTTCTTTGACCCTTCTTCATTCTCTAACCTGAGACTTGATTTCTCCTTGTTCCCTGCCAAATAACCAAAAAACTCCAGGTATCAAATTAAACAGGCACTCCCTAAGTTCTGCTTGTCTTTCCCACAACAGGGGCAGTAATTTTTCTCTTTCCCCTCCACCCATCAATGACTTTGACAGAACTTTTAGGAACTAAATCTGTTTTTGAGACCTCTATTTCACAATTTATTGGTGAATTTGAAACTTAGTAGTGACAAAACAAAACAAAACAAAAAAGCATCAACCTGTTTCACTGGAAAAGCAGATTTAAAAAGTGAGCTTGGAAAGATCAGGCAGAGCACTAATCCTCACTATAACCACTAGATTCCAAATTCTGATGATAAAAACAAAATCATAGTGTTTAAATAATGTGTGTGGCTTCACAGCACATTAAGTTAATTATCTTTTGCAGGATTTAAGTCATTCTTAGTAAAATAATCAGATTTAATTTTGCCTTAAGTCTTGAGTCTCGGTTCTGTCAGTTTGTAATGTATTTTGGAGGCATCCAGCTTCGTGAACTGTCTTCCCACCGCTCAGGATCTTTGGAGAGGCCATAATGCACTGTCTGCCAGGGAAGCTCTCTCCCCGGTGGCCTGGTACTTTTACCAAGTCTGCCACACAGCAGTAACAGCTCTCAAACCAATTTTCATAGATCAAAGACACACTTAAGAAACTTAAGATATCTACAGTATATCTTGGTATCATATAGCAATAATGTTTGTACAAAGACAAAAATGCACCAGACGTTTTCAAAAACGGAAGGGTATATTGTAGAGACCTAGTTACGTTTGTGAGAACGCAAACGTCTGCAGTTCCATGCAAGTCAGAACCTATCAAGGAAAGGGTAAGGCTGCTTTACTGAATTTAGAATCCACTCGTGATTGAGTTCAAATGAACAGAAAATGAACTTCAATGCTACGGGATTTGTAACAGATGTAGAAAATACTGAACAGAAATTTGAAGGGAAAAAGAAAACCAGACTCAAAACTCTTAGCTTGCTACAACACAATTCACCAGTATCAAACCTGTATTTTATTAGTCAATGCACAGAATACTACGTCCCATGTTTTAGGTGTAGATGTACAACACGTTTTTACTGTATCTCTGGTTAGCATTGTTTTAAAAAACAAAACAAACAAAACAAAACAAAAAACAGAAAAACAACAATCAAACTGAACAAAGAAACAGCACATGAGGCACGCCTGCACTGCCTCCACGGGAACGGACAAAGTGACCTCAGTAAGTCTTTGATGTTCCTTCACAGCCCAAATCCAAATCATTACACAATACGAACAGATGTGCATTTATCCGTGTTTCACAACACCTAAGCAGCAACCCACAACCTGGTGAGACACGGCTATAAGGCAAAGCATAATCAGATGTAGGTCTATTCCAAGAAAATCGTATAGAAAACAAGCCCAAACTCCATGCCAGCTGACTGCCGAATGGCAGCAAAGCAAACCCTGTCTGTCTTTCTCCATACCACCTGTAATAGCTGACAAGTAACCAAGGTCTAAATTCACAAGAAACCAATATTTGGAGCACTCCTACACTGAAATGGAAAGTTGGAAATAAATTACAGGTTTAGAATGAAATGGGAGCCCTTCTCATAAAAATGACTGGTAAGGCAAATATATTCAGGTGGAGTAATGTGCATATAATAACATTAGCATTGGAAATCCAGGTAATTTGCTCCCTGCTAAATAGAGGCATTGTATGTAAAACAAAATTTACAATTAACAGCATACAAAACTATGTGTTCCTTAGAAAATATTTGGAATTTCATTTAGAAAGAAGGAACTACAATCCAGTGAGTGGACGTTCTACCTTCACCCAAAGACACGATAGCTTTTCATTTTTTACTATGCAGTAACTTCACAACATACCACAAGAAGACACTAAATATTAAATATAAAATGACTCACAAATTTAGAATAAAATACTAGCTCGAAAAAGGCATCATATGCACTAACAGCTTTTTCAACCCTTAAAGCCAAAATGCAAGCTAGAATCATGCTATTGTCGTAACTGCTGCCATCACAAACCCACCATATTTCTCCATTAATTACACTACTTACATAAAACTTAATGTTCAACCCTCCACCTGATTTTCTAAACCACTTATTTAAACTCATAAACATATCAAAAACGAAAGCAACCTTATAAGTGAGAGATATGAACAGTTCCAAATCTAGAAATATTTTGTTATCTTTTTTTTTCCTCTAAATACTCAGTATTTCCCATGCAGAAGTGTTCTATCTTCAGTTCAAACCAGTGCATATAAATCTAGAGATAATTAGAAGTGCACTGGGAAGTTCTAAGTTTCCAGAATAACCTCCAGTAAGTTCCAACAGGCTAGTCAGCCTCACCTCAGTCCTTCGGAAGGGGATGGTGAAAGTTCTCATGGAAAGCATTTCCAAACACATGAAGTACAATATGACTGTGAGTAGTCAGCATGGATTTGCCAAGGGGAAATCACACTCATTGTCTTATACAACGAGTAGCTTGGTGTGCTGGGGAGAGCAATGGATCCTGTTTACACCTCAGATTTAGCAAAGCCTTTGACACCATCTCGCACAACATCATCACAGACGAGCTGACAAAGCACAGGTTACATACATGGACGGTGAGGTGGATTAAAAACTAACTGAACTACTGGGCCAACCAGGCTGTCACCAGTAGCACTAGCTTCAGCTGAAGGTCAATGACTAGCGGTGTACCCCAAGGGTCAGTACTGGATCTGATCCTGTTTAACAACTTCATGAATGATCTGGATGATGGGGCAGAGTGCATCCTTAGCAAGTTTGTAGATAATACAAAACCGGAGGGAGTGGCTGATTGGTGACCAGAGGGTCATGCTGCCATTCAGAGGGACCTCAACAAGCTGCAAAAAGGGACAGATGGGAAACTCATGAAGTTCAACAACAGGAAATGCCCAGCCCCACATCTGGAATAATAACCCCAGGCCCCAGTATATACTGGCAGCCGAACAGCTGGAAAGCAGAGATGGACCTTGGGTTCCTACTGGACAATAAGCTGACCACGAGCCAGTAGGTGCCCTCATTGCAAAAAAGGCCAACAGAATCTTGGGCTGCATTAGGAGTCTTGCCAGCAGGCCAAGGGAGGCGATCCTTCCCCTCTACTCAACACTGCTGAAAAGCATCTGCAGTGCTGGGTCCAGTGCTGAGCTCTCCAGTACAAAAAAGATATGGACTTACTGGAGCAAGTCCAGCATGGAGCTACTAAGATGATTAAGGGACTAGAGCATCATTCGTATGAGGAAAGGCTGAGAAAGCTGGGACTGTTCTGCCTGGAGAAGAGAAGGATCAGGTAGGAACTCATTAATGTGTATAAATACATGATACAAGGAAATGAAGGGGAGGAAGCCAGACTCCTCTGACTAGTGCCCAGTGAAAGGACAAGGCACTGGATACATCAAAAAAACATGAAATCCCATCTGAACACAAGAAATTTTTTTTTTTCACTGTGAGGATGGCCAAACATGGAACAGGTTAACCAGAGAGGTTGTAGAATCTCCATCCTCAAAGATATCCAAAAGCCAACTAGACACAATCCTGGGCACCTGTTTTGGGTGGCCCTGCTTGAGCAGGAGGGTTGGACTAGCTGATCTCAAGAGATCCCTTCCAATCTAAAGGATACTGTGAATCTCTGAAAACATATTTCATTAAAATTTTTGATGGAGCAATCACATCCAAACCAAAATGGTCTTAAATGAATTTCCTGAGTATTTAAACCATATCTATTGTCATTAATAATACAAAGAAAAAATTTTGAAGGGCTCAAGCTGTCATGAGATTATGATTTATATTTTAATGCATGAAGATAAAGTTTAATGTCACTTCAAACAAATTAATTTTTGTGGCAGATTTTATTGGACCATTATCCTCCATGAGCTGTCACAAACCTCTTATGGTGAATCATTCATAAATTGGATTCATATGGCAAGAAGGCAGAGAAATGTGTTAACTGCATGAGTAACCCATTCAATTTCTAAGTCCACTTAGTTATCTGGAGCTTGGACTTGATACAGCCTGCAAGGCAGATTTTGAAAAATCACATTAGTGCACACTTACTCAAATTCTTTTAAATTTAAATTCTTTTAAAAATCAGGTACATGACGAACCTCTATTGAAACTCACTGTTACTTTAGACTTTTCTTCACCACCTTCAGCACCTCAGCTTGTCAAAGATTTGGTCCATGTTTTAGTAAAAAGTAGTCTCTCTTGAGGTTTCCACTCTAGCCCAGTCTTCTGTTGTGGTATCACAAACAGCTCTCTCTTAACATCTCTCCCCCTACATCTAAACTCCACGAGTGTTTTGTATGTACATTGACTAAGATACTCTAGCACTTACTTGGTCAAGAAAAGAGCAGTATTTCCAAAACTATGTCACATGTCTGGAATCAGTCAAGATTCTAGACTATTATTAGAGATAGCTTTTTGTTTCCCTCATTTCCTTCTTTTCTAGGGCATTCCACAAGTCACTGACTGTAGTGATCTTAGGATGAAACAATATTTCATGAAGAATAAAATGTGGAGTTCATAATTCAGTACAGTGTATTATATTGTATCACAGTATCAAAAATAATTTTTATAGTTACCCATAATAACAAAAAATCTATGATGTATTAGATACATTCTGTATGCCAAAGTGAAAGATCTGAGAACACACGCACTGCTGTAACTTAAATTAATATTTTTCTTCTTTTTGCATAATACTGTATTATTCCTTAATCTTTTGTAATTCCTGAAGTAGTGAGTATAAATCCTAATTACTGATTGGAATCACTTCGTGTTAGGGAGAACACACACATAGGAAAAAGACAGCCCATTGTCAATGAATTTATAAACAAAACAAAGACATAAAATTGCTGGGTAGAACTGAGAAGAGATAGAACAAAAATTATATTTAATGGTCAACACAATAGAGAAGTCACGGGAAGAAAAACTCTTCAATAGGTGTTCAGCTAGAAATTCAATTGTGCAACAAATGAGTGTAATTTGCTACATAAAACTTAGGTTTAAATGCCTGAAAATCTTGAGACTTTATAACAGCATGTGAATGCTGTTTTCTTCACTTTGTATTTAATTTTAGATTTCCAGCAGGGCTCTGGTATTTTCAGGACTGACCACAGGGAGAAAAAAAAAAAAAAAAAATCTTTACCAATGCTGTAATTTTCTAAGTGACTGGAAATCATGATTTACATTTCAGACCACTATTGCTGATGCATTTAAAGTAAAAACTTCTGAAAATCTTCAAGCTGTTCTTTATACACCCCACCTCCTGGATCACTGCATACATATATCTTCAGGTACATATTAGATGTTCAGCTGCTGCCAGGGCAGCCACTTCAGCACTCAAAGGCAACGGCTATGGCAAACCCAGAAATGCAGATTGTGTTTCTGCTCTTGGCACTTTCCTGCTGAGTGACAGCCAGAAAAACGCGTACTATTCTGTCTCTCGGGCCCCAAATCACAACACACACACCTCTTTTATAACGTTCTTTAGCATATGGATGAAAAACATGCGAGACAGACTTTGTTATTCCAGTTCACTACCTGTTACATTAAATGACTGAAGTCATTTAAATGAGCAAATATCAGTTCTGAAGTCTGTTCAGACATACCAACTGCAGAACATAGGAAAATCTAGAAAGTTCAACAGTGTTAGGAATCGTAGCACCAAATACATAAGAGAATGAGGTTTCTACAGGAGCACGTTGAACTGGCTTCACAGTGACAAAATACCAATTTCATATCTCACAAAGCTCCGTTACCTTCATTTCAAATTATATGAAAGCCAGACTTACTGTAAACAAGATATAAATCCTCTCTATCCAATTAGCATACAGAGTCGTCCTCCACCTTATCCTTCAAGCTGAAGGAGGAGAACTAAAAAAACTGAAAGTCAATGCCAATCTTCCAGAGCTTTCCATATTGTTTTTATATTGAACAAGAGGCTTCTGGTCAAAGTTATACATCACAAAAAGCAATGCTGATGACACATACCCCTGCATAACCCTTCATGAGGTATATAATTCCCAAATGTCCTTTTTTTTTCTTCAGATTTCCATAGGGACCTTACTAGCTATTGTAGCGAATTCCCATTCCCAGACAGGAATTTACAGTCCTTGTAAATTCATTCTGACAAAGTATGGAAAGAAAATTAAATTGTTCTTAAAAGTTCTAGTGGACATATTTCTGGGCTTCAGAGCAATTAAAAGCATCACCTTTAGTGTTTCAGAAGAAATCAACTGTAAACAAACATTTCTAACTTCTTTTAAGTTTGCTGTGCCCTAAACTTAAATGCTGGTCTGCACCAGTACTGAAATGAAGATATTAACACCAAAAAGTTCAGTGTTTAAAGGCTGTGCAGCTTTAAGCATGTTTCCCTTTCTTGTATGTCCGGAAAGAAAGAAAGGGAGTCAACAGACTGCTGGCTGCGCCTTCGAGTGAACTCTGCCACGTAGGAATTGGTCGAGTGCAAAACAGCCGGCTCAATGTGCATCCATATCCTTCACCTTACTGAAGGGTTTAGATCCTCTGCCCCTCCTCCTCTTCCTCTCATAGGATGGTGTGATTAACTCCTGTCATGCTGCCTTCTTTATGGCTACATTTTTATATCTCGTCACAGCTGTAATCACATTTCTTGCTGTTCAGCAGAACTGGACTATTCTTTCCACACTATCAAAAGTTACAGTGCTTGACAGCCCCCCATTTTACCTGTAACTTTTCTTCTCTGATGCTCTATACCCATTAAATGAATACTCTGGGACTGCCCATCAAGTTGCTGCGTTGCTGCCTCAGTCTTGAGCCTGGAAAATGTAACTGAAGTCAATCATGCAATTAAATTTGAGAGTACATAGCCACTGGAAATGTTGTAGCAGTAGTCCTCTAAAACCCTCTAAAACACCTACAGGAAATTAAACAATGATATCATCAGTCTATGTATAACTTTTTAATTCAACCTGCTGTACCAGCATATGCCAGGTAACTGCATTCGTACTAATATAGCTCCTGTCCCAGGCACTAATATAGCACAAGGCTAATTCCCCTTGTGCAATCTTCTGTTTATTGGAGTCTTACTTTAAATTAGCTTTTCAGCTCTTCAGGATATGGCTTATTTCCTTGTATCTTTGCTGGTAGTAATATCTGGTAATAAACAACATGACTAATATTTGGTAATAAACAATATTAGCAGCCTGCATGAACCAAAACCATGTTTCAAGAGCATCCACATTATTTTATATCAAAACATTTGAAAGACAAAACAGGTAACATTTGAGTTACCACTGAAAGTTATGATTTAGATTTTTCTGACCAAGCACTGAAGAACAAAACCCAGAGTTCAGCTGCACATTAGCCCTGCCCTGAAAAGTATTTTCTCACCTGCAGCCGCTCTGCCCATTCATTCCATTTAGGATGTATAACTTCAATACACAGGGAGGGGATGAGTTAAAAATAGCAGTAGCAAAAAAAAAGCCAATTAGTACGAATTGCCACAATAACCTTTGTCAGGATAAATTTAAGGTATAGGGCTCAGAGATAGTTACTATGGCAACCAGAGGCACTTGCAAGGTACCATTAATGAGAAATGCAGTATCTGTCACACAAGGAACTAGATGCAGCGGTAGCCTGGCAGGCTATTTAAAGATACTGTTTTCTTCCCTGCCCCCTTTCTTCAAACAGCAGAAGGAAAATAAACTGCTACTCAAGTAGCTTTATTATGTGTATTTTTCTAATTTTGTATTCTCCTACCACTTCTTCAGTCACTGAACTGTTAAAGACCTCAATGTAAGCTTTATTCAAGTTGAACAGATTACATTTACAGTCATAACCCACATCTTGCCCACTTTTTGCAAAATAAACTTAGCTCACAACTTGTACGAAGTAGCAAGATGTGCGGCACTTCACCCAGGTACCCAAAAAAATGTAGTCACAGGACTTAATGAGAAAAAAATACCATTTCATTGTGCGCAACAGACAGACATTGTGAAACTGAGACAAATATTCCTTAAAAACTCTAAAAAAAAAAAATTGCCTGCTTTGACAACAGTGTTCATCTGTTAGTTTTACAAACTATAGTTTACCAGTTGGAAATTACTTCTGATACAGTTTTGCTATTTTTTCCAAATACACACAAACAAGTATTCAGTGTGAACAATTTCAAAACCAGAGGCTTCTCTTTTATACACACAAAGTGCGCTTTACTTCCATTTCTAGTGTTTATGAAAAACACTCACAAATGTGGACCGTCACTGCCACCACATACTCCCTTATTAAAGATGAGCCTCCACAAACTTGTAACTTTACCCACAGAATAACAGTTCACATCAGGGCCCGAAATAATATATTTTTCAGGACTGTGAGAAAATAATGAAGTGTGTGCAGCCGCAACTCCTTGGTATAGCATTGCTAACTTCGGGAGTGGATGGAAAGGCTTGTTCAAATCTACTACCATTCTCAAAACTTGGGCCAGCTGAAAGTGGTATTTCAACTACGCCAGGATCACAGGGATACAGCTGGTTTGTATAAACTGTCATTCACTGCTCTTACCCTCACTCTCAATGCAGGTAAACTCTAAAACTTTCTTCTCCATATCATTTCAAGTTTCTTCTTGATCCAGTCTAGTTCTGTTCATACCAAACTGAATCCTTATGTAGCAGAAGAATCCTACTAGGAGCATCTTCTTTAAGAGCTAAGAAGCTGCTATGAATAAATTATTGTTAAACTGTACTTGATCATCTTTATCAATCCCAAACAGGCAGCTTCTTTCATTTTAGACATTTTGAATTAAATACTAAAATCTTTCTTTAAGTAATAAATCTCCTAGAACTAAAGCATTCGAGAACAGAGTCCAAAAAACAGATCAAAGGTAGTTTGTGATTCAGATAGGTTAAATGTGGTCCTGGCAACTTAGCAGCCAAGCTTTTGCACTGGCATTAGCAGGTGTTAGATCTCCTTGAAGCTGCTAAAGCTCTGCCAACTCACTGGGAGATGTACAACTCATTAACACCTTTTTGATATAAAAGATAAGACTGAGAACAAAGATTCTCTGATGCAAGTAAACCTGGAAGGAAAATTTGGTGATCAGCTGAGATGTTAGTGCCTCATTAGCCAAAGGGAAAGATTTTAGCTGAGATGTGTCCATGGCCAGGACTTTCCTACATGTGCTTCACAGCAACTATTAACAGAATTAATATTCTGCTATGTGTTCTGTGGAGTTGACATACATTGCAATTTGAACTGAAAAAAATACAAAGAATACACATTTCAGGAAAAATATAGATGACCTGGTATAAATTGTTAAGTTGAAAAAATTCAGAGAGAGAAAAATTTCCTCTTGCAAACAATGACTCAGTAGATTCTTCCCAAAAACAAATTAGTTTCTGAAGACTTAGATAGAGGAAAACTTATTTTAATTGTATTAAAAGCATGCAGCCACACTGAACCACGGTTCAAACTCTGTTCTGTTATACTGGGTATATCTAGTTTCAATACATACCTGAATTTATCCAAATCGTACTTTTTAGTTTTGTCATGTAACTTGTAATACTTTCAACTAATTTAAAAAATGTTAAAACAAAGGTTGCTGTTCCTGCCTGTCCACTGCTTTCACCCTCTCAGTTAAAGGACAGACTTGTGAATAGCTGACTGGCATCAGCACAATTCATGGCAAAGATAACTCTGAAAGGAAGAGGAGAATAAGCAACTGGGGAACAGAAATATCTTAGACTATTTGAAGAATCTGAAAGCATATCTGTCATCACTGAGAAAAATCTCTATTCCATCCCCAAATAATCTAGTATAAATATGCTCCAGCCCATTCCCAGCTCCTCTCCTTAAAGCTGCACTTCAGCAGTGCAAATCCAGAATCAACTGCATGTGTAGCTGTGCTCCAGAAACCTTCAGATCAGAAGTCAGGAAAAAATCTGGGGACACAGCAAAACCTTCACCAAGAAGTAAATACTTTAGTCTGTGAAAATAAGAATCAATAAACCAGTTTCCATTTAACCACCTTACCAATAGCTATAGCAGACAGCAAAACCTTAATCCCATAATTGAAAAAAATAAAAAACGATCCTACCAATCATTTCAGGCTATTAAACTTGAAATAATAATAATTCATTCTTCCATTTATGATGTGTGCCTGCTGGCTTCCCCCACCAAGTTTAATAGCATCTACACTTCTCTGTCATATCAGGGTGCCACTACGCTACCTGGCAAAGAACTTGTTACATTAACTCCAGTGAACTTTCTCAAATGTGCCCCCTTGCGGCATGGCCAACCCTGACCATGGTGGAGGTCATAATTGTATTGGGTTTACGTGGTAAAGGTTTGGTAGCAGGGGGGCCACAGGGGTGGCTTCTGTGAGAAGATGCCAGAAGCTGCCCCATGTCAGAGAAGAGCCAGCTCCAGCTGGCTCCAAAAGGGACCCACAGCTGGCCAGAGCTGAGCCAGTGAGTGATGTTGTTTGCGCCTCTGTGAGAGCAGATTTAAGAAGGGGAAAAAACTGTTGCACAGCAGCTGCTGGGAGTGAGAGGAGTGAGGAGCAGCCCTGCAGACACCAAGGGCAGTGAAGAAGGAGGGGGAGGAGGTGCTCCAGGCACCAGAGCAGAAGTTCCCCTGCGGCCTGTGGTGAGGACCATGGTGGAGCAGGCTGTCCCCCTGCAGCCCATGGGGTACCACATGGAGCAGATCTCCACGCTGCAGCCCGTGGAGGAGACCAGGGTGGAGCAGGTGGATGTGGCCTGAAGGAGGCTGCAGCCCATGGAGAGCCCCCGCAGGAGCAGGTGATCCGGTGGGAGCTGCCACCCGTGGGGGACCCATGCTGGAGCAGTTTGCTCCTGAAGGATGGACCCTGTGGTACGGACCCATGTTGGAGCAGCTCTTGAAGAGCTGCAGACGGTGGAAAGCCCACGCAGGACCCGTTCGGGAAGGACGGCATCCCGTGGGAGGGACCCCACGCTGGAGCAAGGGAACAGAGAGTGACCATGAAGGAGCGGCAGAGACGAAGCGATACGGACTGACCGCAACCCCCATTCCCCGTTCCCCTGCGCCGCTCGGGGGGAGGAGGTAGAAGAGGGAGGATGGGGGGAAGGTGTTTTTAGTTTGCCTTTAGTTTCTCGCTGCTCTAGTTTGCTAGCTATAGTAATAAATTACATGAATCTCCCTATGTTGAGTCTGTTTAGCCCGTGACGATAATTAGTGAGTAACCTGCTTGTCCTTATCTCAACCCTTAAGCCCTTGTCCATTGTATTTTCTCCCCCTGTTTCTTTGAGGAGGGGGAGTAAGCGAGCGGTTGTGGTGGAGGTCGCCTGTTTAGCCGGGTAAAACCACCATTACAATCCAATGAACCACCAGGTGAATGCACATAAATATATTCAGCAACCTGAGATAAGTGTGGGACTGTACTGGGTCTGGCCGGGATGGAGTTAACTTCCCCACAGCAGCCCATACAGCTCTGTGCTCTGCACCTGTAGCTAGAGCAGCACTGATACCACACCAGTGTTGTGTCTATTGCTGAGCAGCACTGGCACAGCACCCAGACTCCAAAGCCCCCAAACCCAGTGGGCTGGGGGTGAGCAGCAGTTGGGAGGGGACATCACCAGGGCAGCTGACCTGAACCGACCAAAGGGATATTCCATACCATATGATGTCACGCTCAGCAATAAAAGCTGGGAAAGGGGAAGGAGAAGGGGGGGCTCTCGTTATGAAGACGTCTGTCCTCCCAAACAACCGCTACACGTATTGAGGCCCTGCTTCCCAGGACGTGGCCGAACACCGCTCGTTGACGGGAAGTAGAGAATCCTTTCTCTCTTTGCTTCCGCGCGGCCTTTGCTTGTATTATTTCTTTTCCCTTTAATTAAATTATCCTTATCTCAACCCTTAAGCCCTGGTCCATCATATTTTCTCCCCCTGTTTCTTTGAGGAGGGGGAGTGAGCGAGCGGTTGTGGTGGAGGCCACCTGTTTAGCTGGGTGAAACCACCACAGGGACCATGCGCAATTTCCACCCATTCAGTTCACTAGTTATAAACAGCATAGAACAGCAACTGTTAGGACACTGATGGCAGAGGTATCAGCAGAACAGAAAGAAAGAGGTATTCAATTTTAGAATTATGGAAAAGACTATAAAAACAGGTATTGATAAACAAAAGCATGAATAAAGTTAGTTTAAACCCTTTAACTAGGCATTTCTACTTTATAAATCCAACATTTAGGTATATCAAAGGTTTGTATTTGTAAATCTCAGAAGCGTGTTAGAGGATTAGTGTACTCCTACAAGGAAAACAATTTCAAAAATACAATCATTACCACATAAGCTCAGTATACAGTACAATATTGCATAAGGTGTAGAAAACAAGGTCAAATTATAGATATATATATGGCTTTGAGCCATATTTATTTTCAAATTAAGAACAGCTGGCCTCAACTAAAATTCGATTTTCAGAAAGAATCACAATTTTCAGAAAGTTTAATCTTTCCTAAATATGAAACTAAGCTGCTGCAGAATTGCTTTTATACTTTAATATAACCATGTGATAATGCTTCTTAACACTAGAAGGATTATAAACTTTAAAGAAAGGAACCGAAAAATACAGTAAAGTTCACTTTTGTGTCAAGTTTGTCAACCCCCAAGGAAAAAATTCTATTAAAAATGGTGATGAAATATTAATGTGCAACACAAAGGCATTCTGGATTGAAAAACAATTTCAGCAGATGAATCAAAGAAGAAAATGACAGCTAAGAAATAAAGCCCTTGCTATAACAGGGCTATCTGAAAATTCAAAACATTACAGAGTATTAGAAGCATTTACACTCATCACAGAGAGACTGCTGAGAACACAAGAAAATAATTTGTGCACACAAAAAAAATTAGGAAAAGTGAAGAAAGTCTGTACCTGCAATTTCAGTTTTAACTGTTAATTTTACAGGTTTTTTTTTCTAGAACTTCCTTTTATCTTAAAATGGTTTTCGAGTATCACCTTCTCACTTGGTGAAATCATAACAGAGAAGTGAAACATCCTACCATGTGCTGACACAACGTCTACTCAGAAAGACGGTTGGTTTGTATTCAACTCCTACTGAATGCTGAGCAGATGTTTTCATAAATGTATGTATTAAAACCTGCATCAATTTCCCACGAGTTAAAAGACAGCCCCGTGCTCTTCTGGGCTACTTAAAGCTATTCAGTATTTAAAGTTTGGATTCTTTTTCCACCCTGTTCATCACTTTGGATTTATTAACGCTGAATTTCATCTGCTATTTTATCACCTCTTCCTCCTGTAATTCCTTGCAGCTGGCTTCCCAATCTACTGCCCACAATTTACTATCGGGACACCTTCCCAGCCTACTGCTTGCTCCTTTTCACACACCGTTTCCAAAGCGGCTGAGCAGCACAGGGCTCAATACAGACCCCGGAAGGACTCCAGTGATGACTTTATTTCTACAATAAAAAATGGTTATTCACTCCTCTGTCACCTTTCTCTTAACCAATTAATAACTCTTTCTTATCCCACAGTAGCTCAGATTCTCTGTCAGCCCTTGGTGAGGAACACTGCCATATGTCACCAGTTTTATTAATTAGATCTTCCTTACCCATGAGCTTGTTAATGCCTTAGCAGAACTTAAAATGGATTTATGAGCTACAACTTCCTTGCGTAAAAGCATGTTTACTCTTTCCTGATTCAGCACACTTATCCAATGCAGATGTACACAAAAAAAATTGAAAGAAACCTGTAATTTACCTTCTAAACTACAAGTCACCCTCTTCCATGAGGGTACGTACTCATGACTCAACACGTTACATCTGGAATGTTTGAAAAATGTTGGCATCTTTCACAGCCTGAAAGCACTATATAAGTTAAGGAGTAATTTTAAAAGCGTAGATATGGAGGCTTTAAACACACCTACAGCACCAGACAGAAATCACAGTGCTATGGGATTCTGATTTAGAGTTCCTCTAACTTCAGTAATGCTCCTTCTGAGGGCCAGAAAATTAAACTACTTCAATGATTTCGTTTGAGAACTGACTATTACTCTTTAAAAATCCAAAGCTAGAGCAGAATTCTTCATCTTTACTGCCGTTGTCAACTGTAAGAAAACGAATTAAAAGTAGTATGCATTTTCCAAAACTGAGCTAATATACTTTGAATGCCACACTGTTGACTAAGAGCGTACCAAGCCAATATGCGGAACACTCCCTCTTGGGAACACCCAGCCACTGAAAGAGTGGGCTGGAGTGGAAAGACTAAGCGACCAAAACGAGGAAAGATTACGGACTTCACACCACACCACTCCCTGTCATGATTTCACATAACTTCTCCAGTGTTTTTCAGGGACAGTTTTGTCCTACAGACAGATTAAAATTGAAGCTGCCGGTACCTAAAATTCATGCATTTGAACCTCTTAACCAAGAAATCAAGTTTTGTTATTGTTATTTAATCAAATTCACCAATGGAGCTATCAGCATAAGCAAGTGTCACGACACAAACATGACAGCTATTTTGTCTCACATGGTCTTATTTTGCCCTTCTTACTCAAAGCAGTGGGTATTTTTCAGTGGAGTGAGGAAGGATTGCTATAACTTTCTGAAGGGTAAATAACACATTGCATACAAATTTATCCAAATACTGCACTTTTTTTTTTTAATTTAGAACATATAAATCCTTACATTATTCCAAAGAAGGCCTCAGCTTTTTGCCTATGATCCTGGTTAGCATAATGGCATCAGGAGAAAAAAAGAAAATAAACACTCCATTTCAAACTTCTGAAAACACTCTATGACTGCCAAATGGAAACATCATAAAAAAGAGGCTTTATATACCATAGAATTTACACAGCATCTTTCAGATTTCTCCTTCAAGATCACTGTTGTTCTAGCTTTTGTCTCCAGATCATGAGGGAAGAAGGAAATGGATGTCAAGACTGCAGAATAAATTCAAACTACTGAGGTACTAATTTTAAATGACTTTTCTCTTTGAAGGAAAGACTCATAAAACAGCTATTTTAATTACACTTTCGATCATCTAAAATAAATTAATAGGAATTGGGTGGTTTTGTTTCCAACTTCAGGAAGCCTATGCTGTACCATCATGATCTTTACAGAAGATCAGAGAGCAGGCAGAAAGCCAAATCAGTGCAACCCCGAAGTGTAACTTTAATAAATCCTTTGGCCGTTAAACCAGACTAACTGGCAGCCATTCAAGACAATCTTCTTTCATCCCATTAACGCAGTCACCATGTCACCACAACTGCAAAACACAGCAAGTGTTCCTAAATACGGGCAGTGCTATAGGCTGAATTAATCTATTTATCTATAGATATTGATCAAACCAGGTGTGACCTGGAGCTGTACCTGCACCCAAATGCTCACTCTTCTACTGGCAGTATGAACAAAAATGTCCTGAAATGTGTTGGTAGTTTTTTCCCCTGAAAATGGAGATGATGGTTAATTAGGAAATGGACAAAAACTCTTCAGTTCCCTTCACAATTTGAACCTACAACCTATAAAGGTTCTGCATCAAGATACCCTTCTCTCTGTATTTCCAAGTCTCCAAATAATAGAAGAAGTAATGTGTCTAATCAGTCACACAAAGTAGGACTGTGCAAATGCACACCCCTTTCAATAACAAGCTATTTAAAGTAATGCGAGTCTGGAGGCAAAGAGCTTTAACATAAACTGGCACTATGCCTTCTGCAACAGACAAAAAATAAAGGAAGAAAGGCTAAGGAAAGGGATTAATCCTCTAGAAGTAATAATAGTAATGACAGAATAGGCCAAATTGGTATGGCAAAGTCTTAGAGGACACGGGAAAATGATAGAGGAACCAATTCATATGGGCAGTTGCCTGACAAGAACAACAACATAACATTCTTGGCTTTGGAAATAATGAGTGAGTTTACCAATAAGCAGGTAGGTTTTCAAATCAAAGAACATTTGAGGTTGAAAGGGACCTCTGGTGGCCAGCTAGTAAGTCTCACTCAAAGCACGGCTAACCTGGAAGTTGCCCACAAAGATCCACGTCTGCAGCACAGCAGCATCCAAGTTGTACTAGTTTTTTGCAAACCTGCTCCGATCCAGGCAACTCCCTTTGTCTGTCATAGCTTAGGCAGTGCTGCATTCAACCAGACTGGAAAGAATCAAGAAATAATCTATTCAATAACAATGTTTGCAGCCTGCCTCGAGTTTACTCCATAAGGTAAGTCGCACAGGATTTTGGGCTGTGCCAGCTACGTTTGTAGAGCTGCAGATACACACCTCCCTACCCGTTAGGGCTCGCCCAGATGGCATCTCTTTTTACCTAATGGTTGTCTATCATCAGTTCATTTAGTACACCTAGGTTTCTAACTTAGACTTTACTATAATAGTTAGTGCATAAATACCTACAGGAAAATTTGACATGTGAAAACGCAGAACTAACTACAGCGCGAGAGACAGCAACAACCCACCTCAGCTGTGCTGAGTAGGTTCAGGACAAACCAGAAATTTTGATTAAGTTTCCATCTCACAGTTATTGACAAACTTTGGTAGAAAAAACAATGTTTATTAACACTACTTACACTTCTTCAATGTTTAGAAAATGCACTAAAAATCAAGAATAGACAACCCCCAATTTTTCCACGGAATCATTTCTTCCTGTGCATATGGCTATTTTCCATTTAACAAGGGGACTAATATCCAGGGAAAGGCTGATAATGGTTAACCTTCAATCTCCACTTTTTTCCATCATCCATCAATGTTGAAGCAGGATCTTTCTAAAACCACAATACAAACTTATAGGCATCACTATGTGTGAATTAAGTGCAAGCACAATTTGATTTCCACTTTTTTGACTTGTTTCAGGAAGCAGTATTTCTTCCTGTTTAGCTTGTTGATCCATTCTTATCTAACAAAAAAAGCATTTCTGAATTTTCTTACATTCTTCCTTTTTCTTCCCATATATCTTGCACAAAAATTAAAAACAAATGAAGAAGTGCTAGCACCTCAGCCAATTTTTTAATAGGCCTTCACTTTGTTGAATGCCTCCACTTAGACTGCTAGTTACTAAGGACCAAATTTTGTTTCCATCTCTAAGTGTCTAGCATCTACAAATTTCAATAAATGCATAGTTTTTCCCAAGTATTAAAGAAATGAAGAAAGGAAAAAGCCTGGCTTCTCCTATGAAAAAGCTCCTTTAAAAACAACCAACCAACCAAAATTCTAAATCTAAATTCTGAAATCAGTTATTCTGACTTTTTTTCAAGAGAGAGCTTTTGAACTCTCATTTCCTACAAGCAGTGTTCTACTTATGATTTAAGGGATAAATAGAAATGAATATCAGATTTGGAGAGACTGACAGCTCATCTAAAACTAGGAGAGCAAACTTGTACTATATCTCTGTGATATTTTGTACAGGGGCCAACCTATCTAGCCATGTTTATGCTATACCCTATTAAACTTAATAAATCCTGTCAGAGACAAACTTGGCCTGCACTCACAAACCTCCTGTTCCCCTAGCTGCATACACAAAATATTAGAAACAGTGCAAACTGGGTCTCCTAAGGTCAAATCAATGTTCAAAGATGTCAGAAAAACTGCCATGCAGGCTAGATCCAGCTGTTAGTCACCTCTAATTTAGAAAAGAAGTCAAATCGCTTACACCTGCTTTTGAGGAAGTGGCAAGAGGAGAAAGGTCTTATGAGGAGTCATACAATACCAAAACAGTTGCCTTCCCAGCATAGCATCCTGCAGTTAGTATAGTCAATACTCCGAGACTTCCAAATGAGGGGGAGGGGGAAGAAAACACCCTTGAAGTAGACAAATATAAGAAAGTCTACCTAAAGGTAGCTCTTTCCATACCAACACTTAGACAAGAGAGGTTTATCTGTGTTCCAAATTATTGTGTTTTTGACAGAAAGAGAAATGCAAAATTCAGATGTAAATCATAAGAAAGAGATTCTCTCGCACACTGCCTATAGAAATACACTGCAACTACATGTAGAGAACAAAAGGATGATACTGCACTGGGGAGGAAACAGAGGGAGGAACATGCAGCTATTCATGTATTTGCTGCTGTTAAAACCTGCAAGGGCATTTGTTTTCTCATCATCTTTTACACGGACATAGCACTTGAAAAGGTCTTTCTGCTGGAGAGTGGAGCAGTTGCAGGCAGGTCTTTAGCCATTCAGCTGAGGACGCTTTAGAAGAAGCCAGGTCCTTTGCCTCTACTTCTCAGCAAGGAAATCTGCTTGACAATCTGATGCCTGAGGCTTGGACATCTCTTTATTTCTAGCTTTACTCGTAGACAGCTCAAAGCCCACTTTCTCTTAGTGTTCTCACCTCCCTTGACATTTAAAAGAGAGCCCTTCTCTGTCCCCAACTTCACAGAACACATTAATAA
Organism: Chauna torquata; assembly: GCA_013399475.1. Lineage (NCBI taxonomy): Eukaryota > Metazoa > Chordata > Aves > Anseriformes > Anhimidae > Chauna > Chauna torquata. The sequence goes on from VXAL01018408.1 coordinate 754,472, forward strand.
TCCCTTTTAACTTTTACTGCACTCATCAAACCAAATTCCAGGTCTACGTCATTTTGACCAGTTATCTGCATTTTCTACCACGTGATCTCGTCTTTCTTACATTAAGTGTGACCAGAAATGAATGTTGTAATTCTCACCTATTGTTCCATATTTCTATTTGTCTGGAACAGAAAGGCAAATTTCTAATTTATAGAAAAATAGGTCTTTTTATGGAAAAATAGATCTTTTATGTAGTCTCCAATTTTTGTTAAGTGTTATGAAATAAACATAAACATTAAAAGTGGACCATAATATTGATCTGACCAGTGCCAGATACATCACCCCTCTCTACCCACATGAATATTTCCTTTTCAATTTCTATGCTATTAGTAAAAATAAATAAATAAAAATGGCAAGTCTTAAACAACTGAAGTGTGTATTTAACAACTGTCAAGTAAACAAAAACTATTACCCCAAAAACAGTAGGTAATTTTCATGTTTTAGTTACTACAACCTTTGGTATTTTTTAACATCAACGTGAATCTCCCTCAAAAACTTCCCGCTTGCCATGTATTTAACACGAAGACCTGGGGAAACTGCTGTGAAATTTTAGCTTCCCTTGATGACAACATGCAAAGCCTTAATCACAGTGGCTTTGTCTTCAAAAAACAAATAAACAAAACAACAACAACAAAACTATAACAGCAATGTACGGAAGACTTAACTAATCTCTCACACAGACAACACGCCTTGTCATAAACAAAAGCACAAATTAAACATTGACTTGGCAGCTACGAGTAATAACAACCATGATTTGCTTACACATGGACAATAAATTTATTAAGGGAACTTAACGATGTTTTGGAAAAGGTAAGAATTTTTAAGTTCTCCTACCCTTTGGAAGAGGACGTATTTCAAAATGTTTTCAATACACCTGTGCACTGCTAATACTACAGAAATTGCAGTATACAACATTTCCATTCAACTGAAAGGTTTCAATGAAACATTGACAACTTAGTGCATATTTATTATAAACAGTTATAAAAAAGACAGCAAGTATTTAACACCAGTCTGACAATCAGTTTCCAGAGTAATGTCACTTCTGCAAATTCCACATTTAGCTAATTAGGTCTAATCAGATATTCACAGACTTCACAGCTCAGTTAACCAATGTATTTAAATAAGCAGTAGTCAATGGCCCTCATTAAGTATGCACACACAGAGGATTTTTAACATAACCTTATTTTTCATGGACAAAAAAGCCACTATACTATATGATGAGAGGTATAAAAATAAAAATAATAATTTGATTCTTTCATTATTTTTGATTGTCACTAGAATTTAACAAAAAAGTATTTAAAAGTAGCTGAAGTCAATACATACAAAAGCTCACTTATCAAAACCGAGAAAAGTTCTGCTTGACTCTAATAATAATAACTTACTTTAGTCGGTGTTTATATGACAGCTCATTCATTTAGCCCTATAGCCCTGCTAAAGGACATAAACTAGCTACCCAGAAAGATGCCTGGCTTGCAATTCTTAATTTCTGATGATTGACTTTGTGCTGTAGTATTTCTTTAGCCTTTTTTTTTTAATGCAACTCCCAAGTATTTAAAAAAAAAAAAAGGGGGCAACATTCCACCATGTTACTTCACATCAGCATTCACATGGGTCGTCAGTACTTGTCAGAACTTGTAAATTTGCCTCTGCTATTTGAATTACCAATAAGAGGATGTCCTCATTTATGATGGCCTGTACCAGTGATATACCTATCCAAAAGCTTCAGGGGTACTTGCTATCCACAAGGAAATAACAGCCCTCAAAAAATTCTAGATTTCATTTCCACATCTGGTGGAGAAGTTGCCTGATCCTTTACAGCTCCGCCATGACGGGCAGTATTTGACCCTTTTTTCCAGCCTGCTCTTACCCAGGTCCTGTTTGTTCTTCACTTCTTAACTCCTCACCCAGAACTATTCCCCTGCAGTTCAAAGCCTTAATCCTTGTGGTCCTCACACTGAGGCCAAAAGAGCCCCAAACCTCCAATGTCTAGAAGCGTTATACCTGCAGCCACCAACTGTGGAGTCGCATATACATAAAAGACTCTCAAAACTCAGTTGTCTTGCACCAGAAATAGATGAGAGGATTCATCTACTCAGACCATCGCCTTGATAAATCTTTCACTGATGATGATGTTTGCCATTACTGAATGCCAGACGCTCTGTGCACAGAATGGAAATGCAAAGGTAATGCAGGGTATGTTGTACAAAATGAGATATCCTGGGGCACATAATGAGATAACATCTATTACCATAAATTATGAAGTGATTTACGCATAAATGAGGGTTGTCATGAAATTTAATTTTAATGACTTGATAATCAAGTAAGAAACACAATAATTACCATACCTAAGTTTTTCAATAAATTAAAATCACGGCTACTAGCAACACTTTTTTGTTAACATACGTCATATAATTCCCTCTCAGAGCTGCCTGCTATATTCTTTCAATTCAGAACAATCTGTTGAATGACACATCACTGTGATAAACAAGTTCAGTTTTACTGCTGATTACACTGAAAACAATTCTAATTTACAGCAAAGCTCCTTCAAGAGTGTGCAGCTGACTACCTCAAGAAATAGCTTTGCAGATGGGAGGCTCCACTAGAAAATATCTGAAGACGAACTTTCCAATAGTATGTATAAGAGAATTCCCTGCAAACTCCTTCTCACCAGGCACAGGAGTGCAAATCTTATATTCTACAGTGACCGCTCCATAATACAGAAAGCAGAAACAATGCATTAGAGACTTCCAAGTTATTTTACTTTCTACAAATACAAAGGGGGAAGCAAAGAGGCGAGCAGTAAGCAGGATGCGGCATTATCCTTCTTTATAGGTTTGTTGGCAGAAAATATGAAACACACAGTCTCAAGCAATGAAAACAGGAACAAAGAAAACAATTTTCTGCTATGTACACTTTGTCAGGACAGGAGATTTCAAAATGATGGTGATGAATGGAAGGATGGTAAATTACAAAAGGAACCGCAAGTGACCAAAGTAAGAGCTGGAGAAAAAGTTACAGTTTAAATAAAAGTGGAATGAAGAAAACATTAAGAGTGAGGAAGGAATCAAGAAGGTACAAGGAAGGGAAAAACCAACTGAATTTGACTGAACAGCTTCGCTTCAAATATTACTCAAATATTAACAACAATCAGTGTCCAAAGATGAGAAAAACTGATAAAAAGAGAATCTAAGAGTAGGGCTTGTGGAAAAACATTGTACAGCTGGACTGAAAACACTTGGTTCAAAAGCAGACCCCCTGTGAATGACAGTTCTATGTTAAAAAAGACAGATCTTGAACAATTGCTCCAAAAAGGGGGAAGATTTCTGATTATTTTTTTTTTTGCAAGATTAACAAAAGCCCTTTGCTCGAAAGAGTTTGCTAATTTTAAGACTCAGTGTATGTTCCATCTAAGTTTCTGTAGCAGATCCATTAGAATAAAAATTGAACCTCTAAGACAGGAGTTATACACACAAACACATAGCTGCAACTTAAAGTGCTTATCATTCAAGGAATAGATAAATGATTTTGGAACTGACAGAAAACTCAGGGCAACTTCTAAACAAGAGTAAACTGGTAAAATATTTTGCATTAAGATTAAAATCATTATCCTTGCAAGCAAGAGCTACAAAATCCACTTTGATAAATGACTGTTTCAAAAGACTTATGGAAAGGGTTTATATCCATTACAATATAATGATTTAAGGATATTTAAACCTCAATTATTAAACCCATAGGGAAAAAATAAAGTAATTCAATCAAGGAGATGCAAAGTAATTTTATAACCGTATTTGTAGCACTATTCCTGTTTGTTACATACCATCCCAAAAATTGTGAGCAACAAATTTCAAGGAGTTTACCAACTACAGAAATAATGGGAAACAGCAAAAGGAATATAAAATGAATGTGCACATTTTTTGAAAAAGAATGAATTCTTTCTGAATAAAATATAAAAGGAAGAAGCACTGTATGTTACTGATATTTTTGTCCATTTCTTGATAAAGAAAAATTGACAAAATTCAGCCTTGAGTTGACATACTTTGTCTTCATATTACTGATATTGTTACATATTCTGTATTTTTTTTTCACAATTGCATACCTTTCAATTGATTTATTTTTACTTTGAACTTAATATTCAGGCTGAGATTTAAAGACATCAAACTATTTTTCTTTAATTGTTTATCAGTTGCATGATTTAAGAGAACTCTCGCAAAGGACAGAACTGCACTGATGGTCTATGACCAAACTGAAACATTTCCTCTCTCACAGTTCATCTGTTCAAGATGAAAATGGTGTCATCCAGATGAAATGATAATCTGAAGGATATAAACCAAACCACAAAATATCTAGGGTACAGCCAACTGTAGAATTTCTAGGAAAATATATTACAATAAATAATTCTTAAGAGTCTTATGTTCTAGTTAGCTACAAAATGGCTTTTACGTCACCACAGTAGGGTTGGAAGAACCAATAGATATAACAGCCTAATTAATCTAGAATATTTTTGCCACAGAAATTGTCATTGATTGTTCTGCAATTCTATTTTTCTTTCCTCCGTTGCTTTTTCTATAAAAACTGACAAAATGTCTGGGGAACTACACAAAGAAAAGAGTATTTCCAATTGGGAAAGGATAATGATCTAGTGGGTTCAAGTTTTAACATCAGAAGATCTATGTTCAGAGCACATGAAAATCATACAACAACATTCTATGAAAACACAGCTAGACTAGCTGGGTCAGTGCTATATCCATCTGTATACCTCACAACCAACTATTTTACATTTTGTTATTTTCAGAACTACTAGATACATAGCCAAAGAAATTCACTTGAGAAAGTATTAGAACTCAATGATGCATCTTAAAGAAAATAAAATTATTTTATTCTTTTCCAGCTCTACAATGTTCAAAAGAAAAATAGGCCCCAAATATCATCAGTAGGGTAGAAGTATATTACATGCTTACAAACAGGGCCCTTTCAATACTGAAAGGACTTACCGCTGACATTCCCCAGCATGCAGAATTAAATCTTCATTGTTCCTAGCACTAATGGTCAGCTCGTGCTCTGTAGAATTGAAGACATCAAGAAGTAGATGGCATTGCCGGGTGCTGTTCAGACAGGGGGAAAAAAAGGAATATCACAACTTCAATAGCACACCACAGAATAATCATATATATGTATCAGAATAAATGTTTATTCATAAATATATATGCATGCATATAAATATACATACACTCATATACATATATTTTATACCCTACTCCAATTACATCTTACTCTTTTACTAGAAATAACCTTTTTTATTTTTTTCTTTTTAACTACAACTAAACAGAAACATATATCCTAAGGAGAAGAAGAGTTCCATGACAACAATGACCTCCACAATATTAAGTCCCATAGCAATTGATCACCTGCATATATTCTCACTCTGCTGCTTTTTCTACGGAAAAAGCCACACATTTTTTGCAGTTCTTTGAGTTTTCACACAAGACAGGTTTTATTATTTCAAATTACCTTGACATTATCTTTTAAGACACAAAGTCCCAAACAAAACTTGGAATCCTTGACCCAGTGTAAGGGAACAATTCCACGTACTACCTGCTGCTTTGTCTACAGGCTGAAGAAAGTTGGCAACTGGAGTACTTTCTCCATTATACCAACTACTTCAAGAGAGACAACTCACCTCAAGCACTGTGTGCAGTTTTGGGCACCACAGTATAAGAAGGACATGAAACTATCAGAGAGTGTCCAAAGGAGGGCTACAAAGATGGGTGAAGGGTCTAGAGGGGAAGACATAGGAGGAGTGGCTGAGGTCACTTGGTTTGTTCAGCCCAGAGAAGAGGAGATGAGGGGAGGCCTCATGGAGGCCTGCAGCTTCCTCACGAGGGGAGCGGAGGGGCAGGCGCTGATCTCTGCTCTCTGGTGACAGCGACAGGACCCGAGGGAACAGCATGGAACTGTGACAGGGGAGGGTCAGGCTGGATGTTAGGAAAAGGTTCTTCACTGAGAGGGTGGGTGGAACAGGCTCCTCAGGGAAAAGGTCACGGCACTGAGCCTGCCGGAGTTCAAGGAGCATTTAGACAACGCTCTCAGACACAGGGTCTGATTTAAGGGTGGTCCTGTGTGGAGCCAGGAGTTGGACTTGATGGTCCTTATGGGTCCCTTCCAACTCAGGATCTTCTATGATTCTATCATTCTAACTCTATCCTTTCTGTAAGAAAGGCAAACACATGCAGGCTTAAGAGAAAACCTTATATTCACCAGCTACTGTCCTTCAAATCCAAAGTTCCCTAGAAGCATTCATTATGAATACACCAACTGTGTTTCTGGTAATCTTAGGAAATAATACTGACAAAGCTACAGAATAGAAACATTACAGTAAATTTTTATTCTTATTTATAAACTTTTCTTCCTTGTAAAACTACACACATCCAGGAGCACTGAATGAAGATTATAATATAATACACATGAAACAACAACAAAAAAAATCAGAAACAGAACCAGAGAGTAAAATGCCAAATACAATCAGACAGCTTCAATAATGCTTTATCAGTCCACTCTGAAATTCAAAACTTCCTCAGAAGCTACTTAACAACAGGGACACAGCCTAGCCTTAAGCATCACTACAATCTAGCTTTAGCTATAAATGACTTTGAAGTTTAAATGCATGTATAAGAAAATTAGGTGACTTGTCATTGGGAATTACAGAATAAAAAAGTATAGCCGTTGTACAAAGATTACAGATTATCACAACCCATATAATTCCTACCAGAATCAATAAGTAGGGAAAAGTAACTTGTATTGGTTGTCAGAAGTAGAAGCCATCAGCAGCTTTAATTTGAGAGGGAGTTCACATGAAATCAGAAGCTCCCCAGAAGAGAAGAAAGAGGAATATAATGGTAAGGTGAGAGTCGTCAGAGCCATCCTTCATACACATATACACACACATATTTCAACTCTGTAGGATACAGTTGTGTGTTTCAGGTAACCAAGTATAGGTGTCCTACTGCATAATAATTTCAATTCAACTCCAACACCAGCCATTCCAGAGGTAATTAAACTCTAGAGGTGCAAGAGCTTAAGAACAGCTCTTCTACTTTTGAAATAGGTTTTCCGGTTCATAATACAACTCTCTTCTGAATAGCAAGAGCTATCATTTCTAGAGCATATACAGGAGGAACTGCGTTGCTACCTTGCAAACCCTTGAGATGGGAACACTCCTCTGACAAGCATGGGAGGCTGAAGTTCAGGTCCCAGAAGTGATAGCAATGTTACATGCAATCAGGCACTGAATTACAAGTCAGCACTGCATGCAGACAGTACCATGCCTCTTTACAAAAGAAAAAAGGAGGTTGGAGGCGCTTTTCTGGTATTTTTAAGGGTTTTCACTCTTTTTGGGTAAAACCCCAATGAATACTGAATACAGAGAAGAATGTACAAAGGTAGCTTAGTGCCTGAAGCAAACATGTCAAAACTCAAGAATTTAGAACAAAAAAGGAGCCATAGCTCTTAGCAGAAACTCCCAGCCTTAACAACTCACAAGAAAGAAATAACTGGAAGGGCAGTATTCGAGTCGGTAGCTAACCTGTTACCAGCCAGGAACAAGAAAGAGAGGAAAGAAAGCCTGGCTTCCATTTCATAGCTGTGAGAGTGGGACGAGACCTGTAATGACACAGGAAACTTCTGCCTCTCCAGTAGATGCTAAGGTACGACCTGCAAGTGAGACTTCTAGTGTTGAGTATGTTTATAAAATTCAGTATGGAAGGAATTTTTTATTTATCCCATAGCAAATTCAAACAATTGTCTGAAATAACACTCATACAAGCCTTGTGCAATATTTTTGGCAAGAGAACCAAAGTTCTGTAAATAAAACAATTGATGCTATAAATATAAAGGACCTATACAATCAGCAGCCTTTCAGAACTGAAGGCCACCACTAACATTAAGAAGTTCTGAATAGGAACTCTTAGATCATTGTCATGGTTTTGGCTGGGATAGAGTTAATTTTCTTCACAGAGGCTCACACAATGCTGTGTGTAGGATTTTTGATGAAAATAATGCTGAAAATACACCGATATTTTAGTTGTTGCTGAGCAGTGCTTACACAGAGCCAAGGACGTTTTTGCTTCTCCTGCTGCCCTGCCAGTGAGGAGGCTGGGGGTGCACAAGGAGCTGGGAGGGGACAGGACCAGGACAGGTGACCCAGACTGACCAAAGGGATATTCCATAGCACATGGCATCATCTGGGACAATAAAACTGGGGTGGCTGGCTGGAGTGGGGGGGCCACTGCTCGGGGACAGGCTGGGCATGGGTCAGAGGGTGGTGAGCAATTGCATTGTGCATCACTTGCCTTGTATATTCTTTTATTATTATTATTACTATTATTATTTTCCCGTCCTTTTCTGTCCTATAAACTCTCTTTATCTCAGCCTATGAGTGCTTAGCTGCCTGCCGGGTTAAACCACAACAATTATGCAGTGAAAATTATTCATCATCATGACACTTTTTTCATCCTTTTCAAACACACCACAAAACAGGTGTGTAGGGGAATGTCCTTGTCAATTTTGAGTTAACTCTCCAGGGAAATCTTTAACAAAAAAAAAAAAAAAAATCAAAGTTACAGAATGATTACGGTCCTTTGAAAAATAAGATACAGGTATAAAAAGCTTGCAGGCAATATTAAGACTGTAGGAAAACAAAGCATTAAAAGTTCAGAGTAAATACATATCAGTATCAAACCAACTACTAGAACAACAAAAAACAAGCACAATTTAAGGTTACAAAACATAAGAACTGAAACAGCAAGCTTCAAATACTAGAAGTAAGACAAAGCATAAATGCTGGAAAGTAAGATGTAATACCATAATAAAGTTAAAAGGAAAAGAAAAAAAGAACAAAAACCTGCAAGTTGTTACGGAGCAATTTGCTAAAGATCTGGAGAGCAGGAAAAAAATGTGTGTTTTTTCTTCCATGTCACAATCAGTAGGACTGTGCAGAACTGGTGATGCTGAGCTACTATCTGGGTGAAAGTTCCAGGAAAAGAAAGAATTAGCAAAAAAGTCAAATTAACTATTTATGTCAATTTTCACTACAGGTAAACTTACAGAAGACCATCCTTTGCAAGACAGGAATTAAAGGACCTATCTCAGTGTCAGTAAATGAGATTTCAGAAGTAAATCATATTCACACAAGTGCGATAAAGGAATTTCAGCATGAATTTGCTGAACTACTGCATACAAGTCAAGCCAGTAATCTGTTGCTTAAACTAAGCTCTGTACTGGAGAAATTTCAAACATCATATTGTTTTAGGGATTTCAAGGGAGTTGAGAAAATCTTAGACCATTAGCTGTGGCCTCCATACTAGGTAAATTAATTTTTTTTTAAAGTCTGTAAGCTTCTAAAAAAATTTTAAACACTCATAATAATAAATGGATCTAAAGATGATTTAATTACAGACCATAGCAGCCTACTGAAATTTCTGGCTGAGAAAAAACAGTGATACACCACTGTTACCTGAAACTGGGAAAGATTATCCTACACTTACCCAATTTCTTCTTCATTTGCCAAACTATCTACCACCATACACCACCATATAATAGTTTATGCTAAATATTTAGTGGATTAGTGAAGGAGGTACAGGCTGAGTCACTGGGAGAAAATCCACTACTTTGAGTCCTCTAAATCTAGTTAAGTAGCTGTTAGTCACCATTCTTCCCAGAGAAGGGAGAGAACTGTCTTTGCTCAGTAGCTTCCCAGTCTTTCTAGAGGTTTTGGATCATTTTGCTGACACTAACTACTTTTTAAACTTTGGGTCAAACACATCTAAAACAGGTCAGTTGGTGAGTTTGGATGTTTTGTTTTGTTTTTCCCTCCAGAGCATCTATACAGATAGCGTGGTATCATCACATATTAACACACACACACACACACACAAAATTAAATTTTCATCTAGTTTGGTTTTATTCCATATACTTAGAGGCACGGATGCACAATACTCCAAAATGTAGGAAAACAGCACCAAATTTTCCGCAAAACCTGAATAAGCCACTCTTTAGAAATTCTTGTGGAAGACACAGGAAGGAAATGCACCATTACACCACACAGCTCTCAGCTCCCACATATCCATGTTCCTATCTCCCCACCACAGACCCCCCAGCCTACCTCCAGCATCTGCACCCGCGCATCAACTACAGCAGGCAACACAATGTTTGTTGGCTGGCCCTGAGCTCGCCCATGCCAACCGGCGCCACAACCAGAGCAGGTAACTGCTGAGTCCATGCTTCTGCCTTTCCTCACTGGGACATAACTAGGATCTCTCTTCTCTGTCCAGCTACCAATCTGCAGGAACATATTTAACTTTCCCCCACATAGCTGGGGGAAATTTGTCAGAATTTATGTAGAGAGAAGGAAACTGCCGAAGTGATCATATAAACTTCATTTCCCTGGGAAATATTATTTGAAATTACCCAGAAAAATACATCAGATGCTGCAAATACAACATATGTCTGTTCTGAACAGAATGATATACAAATTACTGCATTATGTTAAAAATCGAAATTAAACAGAGATGAATTAAAGCTGTACTGGACTGTATGTAGACTCCAGGATAAAGAATACAAGTTCTTGAAAGGATTTTACTTTCGTTTCCATCTGTCATTTTGACTGCTAATGGAAAGGAAATAAGCCGCAGTCAAACAAACAGCTTCAGAGCCTAAGTGGAAAAATAATAAAAATCACATCATGAAGATATTTTCCATTTCAATTACCTTCCTTATTTGTCTATTGTGCTTCCTTTAGAAAAATCTACCATAAATTTCAGGTTCAAGATTTTCTTTTACATGTAACATGAAAGTCTGTAACTCAGAAGGTTGTGCATGCAAAAACTAAAATTACAAGGAAAGTTATTTTCAGTTGGGTGATTTATTATCTGAAGGTCTCAGAATAACATGCCAAATTAAGTCAATACTTATTTCAAACACTAAAAAATAAGAATTCTTTTTTTTTAATTGAAAATAGAGTAATTTCTGCAGTGTCTTGGAGATTTACTGCATAAATTAATTTCTGTTATCCTGTTAAAGAATCCAGAATATAACACACAAAAAAAGTTAGTGACAAGCTGTATTTTAAAAATCTTACAATGTCTGTTACGATTACAGAAATAGTCACAAAACTGGGGCCATGGGAACTTAAGACAAGAGGCAATTATACTGTGATCTAGAAATTTCTTTCAGGGGTATTGCAATTGCTATTTCAATCTACTCTGAAATGATATCAGAGGATATACTTCAGTAACAGTTAACACAATATTAAAAACCAGATGCAGCTATCATGCTCTAATGACAGCTCACTTCAGCGAATAATCTTATTGCAGTACTGTTTCTAGCTTTGTTCTAAAGTCAGTTTAAACAAGAAACACTCAGAGGGGTTTTGGCAAGTTATCTACATCCTGACTCAGCTCAGTTTCCCCATCAACTGAAATCAAGGAGCGTTTTCACGCCCACACTTTTGTTTGCTTCTTTCATGCTTTCTTTAACCAGGCATATCCAACAACCCTGCTCAAAATGAGACACCAGAAAGTGAAGAGAAGCACTTGGAAATGACAACAAGCAATGGCATGCTAGAATTCAACCCAGTTCTCCAAAATCCACTGACAAACATGACCACTTCATACAGCACAGCAAAATAATGATCTAGAGCATCTTGGTTGTTGCCATTGTGTTCTGGATAGGGTTTCTTTAATTCCATTTAATTTTTGCTACATTTCCTAAACATGAAGCCTTCCACACTAACTTTAGATGATAAATTCAGAAGTTTATACATCTCACTGTTAAAAGGCCTTTTTCACATATTCCAAGAATTGTCCTCATCTGACTTCTCCTAGTTGTAAACCTTTTCAATTATGCTAAATATTCCCAGTACTTCTATAAATACTTGCAGATTTATGTTCTCACGTCTTCATGTGCCAAACCGTACATATTTAACATTTTGATCTCAAAAATCAATCCTTTCAATCTGTAAGCTACTTCTTGCCACTTTTTCCTGAACCCACTGCATTATACAATTAGCAGAGCTTAGGGGTAGCAAGATGATTTAACTATTGGATCTAACCTCCCATGTAGCTTGGGTTCTCACTCAGTAAAATCTATATTGAGCTCAATGGTGTATGTATAAATACAGAATATACTCTAGAAAGACATCCTATCTTGAGAATATTAAAAAAAAGTTACTAAATCTACTCCTCGACAGTTTTTACGAATGGCTAATCAGTCTAACTGATCAAAAGGAGAGCTTTACTTGTAATTGAATTTGCCTGGTTTCTGTTTCAACCGTTTTTTATTATTATTATTTTTCATTAACTAAAGAGTGGATTTAACATTGTGGAGACATCTATTTATTTTAAACAGGTCGTATCTTGGCCTTCCTCACAACGAACTAAAGCGACTGATCTTCAAGTGGCCAACCAAAAGAGTTTTTTCTTCACCCTTCAAAAATTTATGACATTTCAGCATTGAAACATTGAAAAACGCAAGACCAGAAACAGCTGTCTGTCAGCAGGTAGTTGATTCTCATTCTAAATGCAGTAAGTGTGAACATTTACTTAAAAAATTCAGCTATGAAAAACCAAGAAGTGTTTCAGAAAATGTTACGCTACTTCTATTGCATAACCAAAATGTTTGTTAGAACATGGCCGAAGAAACACTCTTTCCCTTCTGTCATTTGTAAATAATTGTCCTTCCGTCTCTGAACACTGAGGTGAAAGCCAAGCTGGAAAATCTGGATTCTAAGATGACATACAAAGCAACGATATGTCTAGAGATCATCAGACTAGGGAGCACACTGCAGGCATTACTATGGACTGATGCCTTGTTTACAGAACTAAAACATTTCATTAAATGAAATACATTAATGGTACAAAGGAAAATGGACTTGAACATACAGTTAGATGAGCTGGCACTTCTTGACATTAACAGTGTCAGACCTGCTGCAGTTCCTTTTTTTTTTCTTTCTTCTCTGACTCAATCACAAGAACAGAGTCTAAGCTTCTGCTCTTGCCAAAAAAGATCTGCAGCTGATGCTGTAAGGTAGTTTTAAGACAGGAAGAAAACTTGGCTGCTTCAAGAAAATTTAAAAAAATTACTTTGCTCATCATCTTGAATTTGTAAAATTTAAAGGTAAGAATATTCTTACACATCTGGTTTCCAAACCTTGCCCAAAAAGGAATGCAGCATCCCCATTGCACTACAGATTGAATTCATCTACAAATTCAGAGTGGCTTGCAACCCTTGCAATAAGCAAGACAAAGGTTTTCCAGCTTTTGTAGATGGCTCTTATTTAAACATTTTTGTACAGATGGCATAATGGCAAGGGATACAAGGACATGCATGCAGAGCATACCTTATTTGAATTCTTACCAAACACATGGAGTAAAGCAGTATTTTTTCTAGCATTTTTTTCATGCTCCATCCATTAGCAGCTTTTTGATAAAGGCAGTAGGGGAGGACATTCAGTGCCCATCAAAATTGGCAGATAACGCTTTCGAGAGAGAGTTCAAGACAATCTAGCTAGAACAAGCTTCAGTGGCAGACTTTCTTGGAGCTAACAGAACGTGAAAATGAAGAAGTATTTCACATGAAACTGTCAACAGAACATTTCCCTTACACTGACCTATTAGCATCACATCTCCACTGGTGGTCTAGGAGATAACCTGCTGGTAGCTGAACTCTTCTGAGGAATCACACTGCTAGCTTTGAGGCTAAGACCTGATAAGGAGTTGATTCACATGATACACCTGATTACAGAAGACAATAAAAACAATATTATTATATAGATTTATTGGCATTTTATGGTACATGAAGTGTCAAGCAAGTAGATCCCTGAAGTCCTTCAAGGCTTCAGTGAGCTGTGGGAAACACTGGGAGAACTTTCAATATTAACTCATTCTCTCTTATACCCTATTCCAGGGCTACTTCAAACACCTAATTTTTTTCATTATGCATCACAGGACAATCATTTTCTGGCAAGGACAAACAAGCAGAATCAAAGATTACGAGTGACATATCCAGAGGCAAACAATTTCCAAGCACAAGGCTGTTCCGCCGTCGTTTTGGATGCAGGCAGCTCAGTGAGCATAGGACAAGATTCTCAGCAAAAATCCTTGGAGCATAATATGGCCACTTCCAGACAGAACATCACCTCTTCTGACAAGAGGACTGATACATGAGTCAGAATTAGCCAACAGATCATGCACTGCAGCACATTGAGGGCTGTATCAATCTAAGCAGGGGTGCCTCTACAGACTAGCACAGGTAAAGGTTAAAAGGACCTGTTGTCAGGATTAAATGCATCTTAAGACATAGTGAAGATGCAGTTAATGAAACTTCTCCCTATAAAGCACAAATCTGTGCATGAGTGGAAGACATAATTATGGCTAGGTACTTAGAAAAACAAAAACAAAGCAAAAACAACAACAACAACACATCTGTTTCAGTGATATCTCCCATGCATATCTGCTCAAGCGACTAAACAAAAGAAATACCAACTGAGTTTGGAAGACTTTTACATAAACCATAATCTTTATGTTACACTGAGGGGAAAAAAGTGATTTCATTAACATTTTTCCTGTTAATTTTTTTTTTTCCAGTAAAGGCCTAAGGGAAGAATCAATGTTTAGAGTTTTTTATTTTACTTTGATTTTAAGCCCAGCAGCTATTAAGCTATTGCTTCTTACTTTTATTGAAGTAAAATGTAAAATAACAACAACAAAAACATATAAGAAATGAAAAAAAAATTGAACTCAGAAAATGAAAACTGCTAACTTTCATTCTAAAATGACAGCTGAGAAAGTAAGTTATAAAACAGTTTCTCATATAATGACTACAGAAAAATAGTTCAGCGCCTCAAAAAGAATTTAAGAAATGAAATCTAAGCTGCAACTCAAAGAGAAATCTGATTCAAGATTTTAAAAGCGAGTAGAAGTACAAAATTTGACTTATAATTTGCTGTCACTGAGTCTCAGATATTGGCAGAGATGATCGGCAACCAAAGAAGCAAACTTTGTTTCATTTAATAATAAATGTTCATTCTCAGCAGTTTGGAAGATGACATTTCTACTCTTTCTCACTTTAAAACATAACACTGAATGATACATGACTTCTGATGGAGAATCACCACTGGCAAGCAAAAGAGTAAAGCAAAAGCTTTACTAAAGGTCACTAAAACTAACACTATAAAACCAAGAGTACAAGATAACAAGAACTTAAAAACAAAATGCATTCATGACTGAACAGACAATGTATACGTATGCAACAAAAAAGATTCGAATAGCTGTTTGACAGGCCCTGCAATAAAACATTTCTGGAAGAAGTTTAAACATTATAATATTTTCCCCCAAAACAGTAAATCTTTTAGGATCTTGCATTAAAACCAATAAAATCTTTAACCACATCTCCAATCAGCAAATCACTTAAAATAAAGTTTCCAGTGATTTGATCTGTGTGATGAACAGGCAAAGAATGAAGCAAATGCGTACAATACGAGCTGCAGCATTTGGCTGAATTGGAGCTACTATATTTAGCTCCTGCTGCTATAAGACTAGTGAAATTGTACACAGCTGAACAACACAGAAACTCTACCTTTGAATTAAGACCTCAATCTATTTTTATAGGTTTTAGGATTAAGCATTTTCCAAGCATAGTAAATTCCTGAGAAGAGATTGACAACGCAGGGGTAGGATAACATTGTCTTACCCAAACACAGCACAAAAAGCTGACTTACCAACAACAGTGTTTCAAAGAAAAGCATCATGTTATATTTCAGACTTTTATGGAAGGTTCACAGCTTCACACCCAAGCTACTCGGTGACTATACGACAGTGAGTGCAGTGAACCAAAGAGCAATCATGTTGTCCATTTAAAAGTATACATAGGATAGACAAAGGACATTTCTGACACTGAATGAGAAGGACCGTTCATGTAAATAATAAATGTACACTGAGTATTTCAACCTATATAATGAATCTTCTTGAAAACTATTTAATGTAGATGCTGTGGTACTTCCAGGTTGATACAGAGAGAGCATTTATTGAAGCTTGAAAACCTTACACATGCCAAACAACGTGCCATTGAAGGTATGAAACTCTGACCATCATTAATAAGGTTCCTGGAATTCTGCAAACAGCCACTCCAGATATTATGTTCTGACTCTACAGGCAGCATTTGATTTACTTTTTCTAAAACAGTTCCCAAAGGAATAAAATCATGCTTATTATGCTGCAGTTTCAAGTAGCAAGATGTTTGACAAACCTGCTTACCAATACGGGCATGCAGTTTTAGGTCTCTTCTACAAAAGCTGAACACAATACATCTACTCATTAAAAAAAAAAAAAACGCATTTTGAGACAACTGATGCATGCAAAGGCCATTATTTAGTCTATTACCTGCTGTGAAAAACAGATACCTATCCCCCTGGCAGTGCCATTTATGTCATTAAAAATTTCAGTCTACACTGTCTTCTCTTCTGCTTCACTAAGACCAATAGTTTCAATGGTTTAGCATAAGTCACATTCTATCACTCTTCTTGCTCTAGACTTTCCCCAACTTTTCCACTTTCACTTAAAGTTTCTCTGAGTTAAAACCCCAAACTAGACTCAGAAACTTTTCTTAAGACTTCATTTATTTTGTTCACTGGAACAAAAGAAACACTTTGTGTTTTGCAAGCTATGTTGCGGTCCATCCATCCTTTGACATTTTTGCAATAGTATGATACTGGTGACTCATTTCTTCCCTTGGAAAAATGAAATATGGTGCCAATATCTCCCAGACTGGTGGTCCTTTCTTGCCTACCTTTGGGTTTTCCTTTCTGAAGTTTGTCATGAAAAAGGTCCTGGACCTTTCCAGGACCTTTCCATTCCAACATGAATCTCTTGTATCAATTAAGTTTACTCTCAACTATCAAAGCAGTGTTACATAAATGCACTGAAATAATTTCAAACTTTAAAACAACAACAGAAAAAAAAGCTTGCTCCCACAATGCACGCTAGCACGCTTTTCAATAATTCTGCTACTTTGGTATATTAGAAGATTTCTAGAACAAACACAGAATCATAGAATATCCTGAGTTGGAAGGGACCCACAAGGATCACCGAGTCCAACTCCTGGCTCCACACAGGACCACCCATAAATCAGACCCTGTGTCTGAGAGCGTTGTCTAAATGCTCCTTGAACTCCGGCAGGCTCAGTGCCATGACCACTTCCATGGAGAGCCTGTTCCAGTGCCTAACCACCCTCTCAGTGAATAACTTTTTCCTAATATCCAACCTGAACCTCCCCTAATGCAGCTTCATGCCGTTCCTATCCACTTTATAACATTTTTTTCTTGTATTAACTTCATCCTTCATCTAAAAAAGCATTTTGTACTTCTTGGTATTTGTACCTCAAAAGTATTTATGCACTAAAACAAAGTCCACTCTCAGTCTTCTTTCTTCACAACAAACCCAAGCTTTGGTATTCATCTTTCAAATGAGAGCTATTCGAAGGCCATCTCTGGAACTGCCAGAGTTTTAATACATTACAAATATTTTAAAATTTCAGAGTATTTACTGACTAGCATAGGTGAACTTACATGCAAACATGTAATTAATTGATTAAGGATCAGTAAAATTATTAACTTAAAAAATTCATTTTTGTAAAAGCTGCTTTCTTAAGCAGTATGTAAAGCAATATGAAGTTAATAAAAATATACAGAATAGCAACTGTGCATTTAGCAGCAAATAAAGACAATTATAGCAAAACAAATGCTTACTAAAACTGATTGCAGTCAGTTGTTGATGAATTTTAAGCAATCAAATTTTAATAATTATGGCATTTGACCACCACCAGGTGTTGCCATGATTTTCAAAACTCACTAGGATGTCTGAAACTACTCTGATTTACAAGAGAGAGAAAGCGCTGAAGGAGGAATGATTGCAATTCATTCCTCACATCTAAAGACAATCATTTACACGTACATTTTTGTAAGTCTCTGTTAGGCAAACACAAAACTATGTAATGCAGAACACACTGCAACAGTGGAGAGATACAGAAAGAAGTCATCAAATATTATAATAAATAGCAGATACCCTGTCATTGGTAAAATAAACCTTACTGAAAAAATACTTGAACATCAGAAACTTTCCAATGCACATGGATTGCTTTAATCATAGTCTGTAGTTAAATGAGGTTCACTCCTAAAGTGGAGGAATTTTGAAAACTGGTTGACAAAATTCTTTGCCTACATGTTGCTGATGAAATCAAAAGTCTCTAGCATTTAAGTAAATGCCAATATAATAGAGACAATGAGTCACATATACAAGAGTCAAAACAAGGCTTACCTTGTTGCTGGAAGAGTACTGACGCGTGTAAAGAAAACAGATGGCTCTACTTCTACATGAAGACCTAGTGAAAGGTTCCTGTAATATCCTTCAACATGTCCTGGTCCGCCGGAGTATTTAAAATTCAAAATGGCTTCCAGTGTCTAGAGAAATGGAAGTATTTATTAGCCTAGTACCAATACTTATTTATATTTCTTATTTCAGGTTAGTACTTATTAGTATTTATACTAGTAATGAAATACTAATTAGTATTTCACTACTTTGTATTTCAAAAGTGCAATTAAATTAGACCATAGAAGTGACATAGCAACAAAGTTTCTATGCCATCAAGAATTTGAATTTGCCTTCCTAATCCATCCATTCTATTATCTCCAGAAAAAAGGCAATCAAACAAATGACTACATCCCTAAGTTGTTTTTTTTTCCTTAATTCTTTCACAAATTTACAAGTACAGAACGAAATCAGCTGGACATAATTCCTCCCCATACAACATTTAACATAGAAAAAATGAAGAGCTTATTTTTGCTTATAAGAGCTTGGAGTTTATTAAATGACATGCTTTTTCACACTCTTAAAAAATATTCATCACTTCATTACCTTCCTAATCAAATGGGTAACTTATAAAGTTTTTTTACTGTAGATAGAGAGAAGTTATATAAAACTAGAAGCATCTGCCCTCTCTACATGTAAACATACGCTCACCTCCATTAACTAACAGACTAAACAAAGCTGTTGACCAGATATAGTGTACGAACTCGTCTTTCCTTGATGTTCATTTTAGAGAATATGACTGGTTAGCAAATATTAAAAATAAGTATGGTTCTCTTTTGTTAGTCTTATGCACTCATTACTCTCATTAGCACTGAGACCTTACTTCTGTGTCTGAAATTTTGGGCTTTGTGCCTTCTTCCTTAATGAACAGCATGTGTGAAGCTTCCCAGCCTACCAGTCCCCATGTCATCTTCAGTACTGAAGCTCAGAACAAACCTTTGGTTCATCCAGAGGGACTACACATCACTACTACTTCTACTATACTCCTGAAATATAATTTGCTTGAAGCAAGGCAAAAATTTGGGAAGTGTCACTGGCTTCTTTCCCTGCTCTTATTCTGGTCCCCTGGCACCTGCTATTGCAAAGTCTCAGAGCAAGGATACAGACTCTACCCTAACATGGACATGACCGTGTTATGCTGAAGGTTATGTCTACTAGGACAGCAGTTTCTAAAAAACATTTAGAAAGAATGCCTACCTCCTCACTAATTAGCTTTAAATTATTCCTTAAAAAATAAAAATAAAACACCCCNAACTCTAAGAAACAATCTAAGAATTTTCTGACAGAAAAAAAAATTCACATTTGATACCGTTTTGTTTCTAAATCTGGCTGAAGGAACAGAAACACTAACACAATCACTTTCTTCAAATAACCATAATCCAGCGATTTAAAGAATACTGAAATCAAGAGTTTAATGTTTTGCGGCATGTGAGTACTGAAATGTTTTGCACATTTCCAGTCTGCTTTTAAGTAATGTGGACTAACTCTACTTCCTAATTTAGTTTCATTAAAATTCATAAGTCACTTTATAATACAAACAAAAATGTCCACTGGGTACTCTGGACATACCTGTCTACTCCGTTTATGTCAATTCCTAATTTGCAGATAATGAACTAAAGTTTCTGTTATATCAGGAGAGTCAATCAATATTAAATACACAAATAAAGAAGCACAAACTCATTCAGAACATACTTCATTCTAATTAACCAGCTGGACTATTTAATACCAATCAGAGCCAGACACCACAAGTGCAGGGACCTGACACTACTTAGGCTGTAATGTAAGAATGGACTTCAATTTTTATTAGGAAATCTTCTGTAAAAACTCCAGCTGTATAAGCTCCATATTATTGCTGTAATACTCAGACTGTCCTGCTCTGAAAAGCTGCTGTGGTGTGGGTCCATGGTTTATTCTACGTAGGACCAGGTAAACATTTACTATATGTTAGTTTGAAACGTCCCCATGCAAAACTCTTCCTAACATCCAATACCAGATGAAAACGCTTAAGAACAGGCTACAAAATACAACCATTAATTGCCATCAATAAGCAGGAGAGTTCAAGGGCATCATCATGATCATGGTCCCTCCTGCAGTGAAGAATTTGTGAAAGAAACTTGCTGATGACCCTGGATGTGTCTCAGAGAGAGAACAGGGAAAAGAAGACCCAGTGGTTTTCTATTAATCTCGACTGCAGGAGAGAATCTCTTCCCACCCAAAATTTAAGATCTAAGTGGGGGCACTCAGAATTCATGAGATTTTGAATCTGAGAACTTCAGAGCACTGAACCCCACACTCTCTCTGGCTGTGATAATTTGCAGGACTCCTAGGAACAAACACACAAGGATAAAACACTGAGCAGACTGTGCATCAGGAGCGCAGGAGTATATGTATGTGTAGAGGGGGAGCATGACTGAGGGAAACATTTTTTGCCAGTGCCTTCAAGTGATCAGAGAAAGTTTTATTGCTTAGAATTCACATAATACGAACAGGATATAAATAAACAAATAAATAAATAATCTCCTTTAAAATCCTCTACGCACACGCACCTTGGAAAGAACTCCACACACAATATGAAAGATTGATTTTCTATCTCCAGGACAGAAAAAAATCCTACACTTTCATAAGCTTACAAAGCTCCAATTTAAAACAATTTACCATTCTCTCCCACATCACCTCCAGAGAACAATCCAAAAGCTACAGCCCCAGCTTTAAATATCGTTGTATACTTACTCCGGTGGCCTTGTAAAACCTACACAGATAACAGACTGAGCTGCAGATTCGATTAAACTTTATGAATATAAAAAGAATTTATTTGATTTCTCTGAACTGCATCACTGCAGACCAACAGGAAACGGCAGGGTGACACTGAAAACATAATTTTGCCTATGGATGATCCTTAAAAAAGGAAAGTAGGATGGGGTACACCAGCCTTTCAGGGCAGGCAGCCAGGAGACACAGCCTACTCTTAACGGAGCACAGCTGGAACTCAATATCTACGGATTTGGGGGTTAAGGGGAGAGTCTTCTTAAGCAGAGTTGCATTGGAAAAGCTCAATACTAAAAGTATGGAAAATTTTTTAATCTATATGATGACTTTGGCTGGATACATTTTCACACACTTTACTACTTCACTGGTCCTTCCCTTCTGCTGGGGAAGGAAACAATCATGCTTCTGTGCGCAACTTCCAGATGACAAGACTCTAAACCAAAGGCACCAGACATTAATACCACCTACTATATTGACAAGAAATATTTTACAGTTTCTTTTCAATGTTTTGTCCTCAGAAATATCATTTACATAGAGTAAGTACCCGTTTCTTTACAAAAATCATTCTCTCCAGTCTGCTCGTGGAAATCCTTCACATACCCACTTTTGTAACAGAATTAAAAGCAAAATCATAAAAGAACTGCTATTTGAACAACACTCTGCTGCTAACAAAGCAAAATGTTGAGCATTACAGTTTCCTAAGTAAATGGCAACAGCCAGTACCTCCTGCCAATCCAGCAGTGACTCTGGCTGAACAGTCATACCTTTCATATACTGATTTTCATTTGCCAATTCAAATAATTGCAATCTACAACTCAGATCAATTATTTCAACTGAGCTAATATTACAGTACTTCATACACAGAAGTAAAGAGTAAATTTAAAGAGAATTTCCATTTAATTCCACAGCATATTTCTACTTCTGCAGCAGCTAGAATACTACTGATTAAGAAGAGATGTCCCCAAGACACAAGAAACATATAAAAGAATGGGGAAAAAGGAGTGATAAAGGGGATTTGCTGTGCTCGGAAGTTAAGCATGGTGCTCAATCCTTCCGTATGCTAGTTCACATGTAAGAGGTTGACTGACTAACTCAAGAAAAAAGAGCCAAGTCAAGAAGTTTTACCCCAAAAAAGTGTTCAAAGTTCTATGTAGCAGAAGAATACTATTTTAACTTAAAAAATTGGCTTACACCAAGGATATGTTAAGGTGAATATATATCAAGGACATAAAAATCCACCTGCAGAGATGTAATTATATGCTGTACAAAAAGCAAAATAAACATTATCTAGAAGATCAGAAAATACTCGTATAATTTGGTATTAGCAACTCTCATAATTAGACTGGTTTAAAGAAAAAAATCCTGAAGATATAAGAAATGTTGAGAGAATAATTTCCTTTAACAAAAGTAAGAATAATTATTGAACAGAAACAGCAGATATAATCAACAAAGAAGCTACCAGTAAGGAGAACGATATACACAGTAGGTGAATAGTCAGGAAGCTCGAATTGATAGTGATATATTTTTAATGGGTAAACAATCGATAAAACGTTCGCATACTCTCCTCCTCACTGCTGCTGCAAAACACTTTTATGACTCTTAATTTTTGCTTTTGTAAAATTTACAAAGTTGGAAACAGTTAAGGTCAAGAGCTCCTGGATTTCTATCTTACATCACCTGTTTCGCTTAGTGACTTCGTCTTTCCCGCTTTCTGTAAGCAAAAGTTTGGCTTCATTGCTAAGCCATTCTACTGGCAATGGCAGTAACTCAGATTTTATACCCATATCTTGTTACTAGAAGAAGCAGCGAGTTCTGTTTTATAACTCCTTCTTAACCACAGTACCGCATCACCACGCATGCTGCATTTTGTGTCTCAGACAGCAAATCTTCACGTTGTCTTCAAACCTTAATTTTTTTTATAACAATTTGTTAGCAATGTTTTATATAATTAAATCAAAACCTCAAACATTGTAACAGAGGCTCACATACACTGCATTTTCAGGTCTTTTTTAAATTCCCCTAGAATAGCAAAAATGACATGATGTAGATCTTAACATTTTATACAAGATGAAATGCCAGTACTTAGCTACAGGCAGTTTGTTCCTGAGACTCTGCAGATACTGCCTGCAATAACCATGAAGAAATACCAGAATGTAACATTGCAGGCTCCCCATTAAGATTTTGAAAAAGCAGCATGAGGAGACTAAAAATATTTAAATTCAGAACATAATCTTTCCATTTTAGTTTCTGAATTGATTATAGAAAACAACTGTTACTAATGAGTATAATTTCTCATGGGATTAGGGCTTGAAATTTGAAAAGTAACATATTCTAGGTGTGTAATCTTCAAATACACCTTCCTCTTTTTTAAATCAAACTGCACATGCACAACCGTAAGCATGTTTTCTTCCCAAATCCCATCATGCTCCTGATCTCCTGCTTCTCATCCAAACCAGCACATGCATTAGCAAGACATGCTCCAGAAAGAGAGCACGCATTCATGAGTGCTTAGCCATTCTTTCTGACTTTTAGCCCCTTTTCTCACCTGTTTATGACTTTTGTTTTCTGCATTTTTTGTCTGTTTTCTTCTTAAACAGATTAGTAACCCCTGAAATCAGGAATTTTAGCTGCCTAAGAATATTTTGCAACTAATTAAACGATCTTGTAGTGACAAAGAGAGAGCAAGTTTCTCAAACTAAATACACTCTTTTCAATAGCAGCAGATAACCCTGGCAATAAATGAACTGGTAACAGCAAAGAGCTGGCCAGCTGAAAGCTCAGAGGGCCAATGCTGCTGACATGGACGGCGCTCCATGTCCTCAACTGCACGTATGCAGCGACGCAGAGCCCGTGGCAGCTGGACTCTGCCCTTCCTTGCTGCTTCTGGGCTATGAGGCTGAGCAATTCTCACGGCTGTCATGCTTGCACACCCCACAGGGCCTCCGTGATGCTGCAGGCTGCAGATCACGTTTCCAGTCACACATTCGAGCCCTCTTCTGCACCTTGCTGCCTCAGGCCAGTCTTCCTCATCCTCACCCATGCTGAGGAATTGCATGGTTTGTGCCCCTCCTCACAGCACACACCTATCACAGAGCGGAGTAGGTTTTTTTTGCCCCAGGCAGACTAAATTTTTGTTATATGTGGCTCCATACCTCAAATTCTCACTTTTGCCATCAAAAATACCCAGCCTAAGCATTACTGGACAAAACCAGTGTCAGATTGTAGTCCTTGGACCGGTTTGTGAATGCAAACACCATCAAGTTAAGTCAGACTTAACAGCAGTGCTGGGAGAAATAACAGCTGCCCTTGTGCCGCCCTACAACTACCTTACAGGAGGCTGTACGGAGATGGGCATCAGTCTCTTCTCCCAAGCGCCAACAGAGAAGACAAGAGGAAATGGCCTCATGTTATGCCAGGGGAGGTTTAGGTTGCATATTAGGAAAAATTTCTTCACTGAAGGGGTTATGAAGCATTGGAACAGGCTGCCCAGGGAAGTAGTTGAGTCACCATCCCAGAAGTTCTTCAAAAAATCTTTAAATTCGGAGCTTAGTGACTTGGTTTAATGCTGGACTTGGCAGTGCTAGGTTAAAGGTTGGACTGGATGATCTTGGAGGTCTTTTCCAGCCTAAATGATTCTATGATTCTATGTACATAAGCTGAATATTCTCCTGCCCACCTATAGTTAGGAGAGGGGGGAAAGAAAAACACCCACCTGCACACCACTAAACAGGAAAAGGAGACAGCGCTGACTAGCTGAGAGATCCTGCAATTCTCATTGGCAAGACAAAAATCTTGAATCAAATCAAAAAACCCTCCAACTAAACGTCAGTAGTACTGCGTTTCTACTAATCTCTGCCGATGAGAGCTAAGCAAAGAACAGCACTACTGAAATCTGAATACTCTCAGTACTTATCTTATGGTTTCCAAGCTACACACACTTTTTAGCATTGACACTTTTGACCAGTCTCTTACTGCAAGATGCAGACCATAAGGGGTCAGATGCTGATATCTTCGAAGCTTCTTCCATGCAGGAACCCACATTATTCCCTCAACCACTTCCTTTACTTGAAATACTGGTATTGAAAGGAAATTTGAGCGGAGAAGTGGAGTATGCTATCTGGGACACGGAGAGCACTAAGCCTTTACCTCACAAGGTCTATTTCAAGCTGAGTATTATTCCAAAACTGAAAATAAGTTAGTCCTCTTTGATGTCTTTAGGAAACAAGGCGAGTATGGTGCACAATTCTGAGGCTACCTGTGAAAGGTCAAGGACAAGATCTGAAGATCATTAGTGGAACATATTAACAAGCATATATGAAATTTTTCTACCTGTAGAAAACACCGTATGATGGTTTATAAAAATTACATTCCATCATAAATTGAATTTTTTAATTGAAATAACCAATGGAATGACTGCAGTGATATCATGCAACTTTGCAGAAAGAGCTCTATTCATCCCTTGCTCTCTCACTCGATAACATTAGTCTTTTCATTTACAACTAACCTGTCTGATTTTATGATACACAAAATGTAGTTTCTATATGTTTTTCTGTATTTTCTAGATGATACAAAAACTCTCTTCTACCTTTTTTAAAGATAGAAGATATCTTTTTTAATTCTAAAAAAATAAACTCGGTAGCTTTAAGGAGAAATTAAAGAGTCACAAAAGGACAGAAACTACCTATCCATTTTTCTGAATGTAAATCATGAAGCAAATCTGAATCTATTGGAATACTTAAATCGATCGTCAGAATTCCTAATCTTCCCCAAACAGGAAAAAGAGGCTCTCCCAGTAGATGTTGTTCCTTAAAGCACCGAAGAGCATAATTGATAACCAGATCCCCGATACATGCACTATAAGAAGGATATGCATATGTAATCATCTTGTAGTGCATATGTAATCATCCTGTAGGACTGAACTGCAGCAAGCATTCTCCATACTAATCTTTTTTCCATGCATTCCATTAAGCATATGCGTGGCAATTAGAAAAGCTATGATAAAATTCTTAATAACTGATAGGCAATGAAATAAATTACGCCACTGTAGTAGATCAGATCTTTATATGTATAAACACAAACTGAGCCCGAGTTGCTATTGCTGTTACACTACCTTATCAGTCTAAAGCAAAATTAAGTATATTTTTTTGCACACACATTTATCAGGTGAATTTACACAACTAGTCTATGAAACAAGGTGTCTGTTGTGTTCGTGCTCTAGAGCAGTTTTACTCAAGTACACCTACTGCATACACACCAACTTTCAGTAGCAATTTTCACAGTACACCAATGTTTATCTAGCTCATCCATCTACATTTATGTCTAGTTAAGCCCCTGAACAATGAAACTGCTGCATCTCTTTGTAAAAATAGCACAATGGCAACGGCAAGTAGCTGAAGCTAAATATAGCTCCTGCAGGCACATGCCGGGAATTAAACAGTACATTTTCCCCTTCCCCAATCCTAAATCAGTAAGCTTCAGCAAAGAATCTCTAGTGAATACACACAGGAGCTCAATAAATCCCCCTTAAGCTTACAAGGCATATTCTGAATCTGTGCTAGCTAAAAATAGCCATGTTTATAATGAGAATGGAGATGTGAGCAGAATAATATTAAGTTTAAAGGCAGGCACACACTATAGCCATTCTGCATTAACTAAGAGGGTGAATCAAAGGTCATTCTAACAAACAGATATGTAGAATGACAGATCAAATACAACACTCAATCATCTTTTACTGAAGAGCATTCACCTCACATTAAACTGCGCACTTTCTAATTGGCTATTCCAGCTATACATTCACAAGTTATTTTCTGTGCATTTTTTAGCTAGAACACAAGTTGTTACTTCCAAAAGACAGGAGAAAGATAGGAGTATATAGCATTACTTCTCCAGACAGTATTCCCTCCTAGAGTTCAGTTCCCCCCGGGAACATCCAGGAAATATAATACCTATTTTTTCTTGTAACATTAATCACAGAATTGTGTTCTCTTTAATTAAAGGCAAATTGCATCCAGGCCTCAAGGGCAGGAATATTGCAGCCAAATGCCCAAGTGGCTGATGCATGTTCAGAACTACCTCAAAGGTTTTACCTCTGTCAACTTAGATACAAGCACTACTGACCACAGCTATCACAGAATCTCCTTCTCAGCTGAGATATGGATGAGAGACTAGAAATAATTTAAATATAAGTAACTTTTATACGGAACATTCCCACCAAGAGTTTTGTGTCTACTGACACTAAACTGCAGAACCTCTCAGAAAAGCATACACTAGGAAATTAAGCACCTCTGCTTGCTGCTCATGAAGGACTTGAAGGAATGGAGGGGCAAGTCATCACACATGGTCTGCAATAACTTCTCTGATACTGAAATCCCGCCGATTCTGAAGTAGGAAGGTACAAAAGGAGAGTAAGTGCAGGGATGGATGCTGATGAACAACTTCCCACACATACACCCTTTGAAAGGGAAATGCTTTCTATTTGAAGACCAACAACTCAGCCTGATTCTCCCAGCAATGGCTGCGTAACATTTTACTTGCTGTAAAGAAGCTACAGTACATCACCGAATGCATTTCCTCACTGAAACATGTTCATTAAACCCTGTAGCAGGGTCCCCAAAAGTAAAGGTACAAGAAGCCGGCAGATGACTTCACACTAAAAGAATGCACCCATGAGAGGTGGATAAAACCAACTCTAGGGCACAACAAAGAGAGAAAAGAACACGTATCCAACAGAAATGCCCCACATACCATGACAACATAAATGAAATAACAAGATAGCATAAAAACAGTCACAGCCCCAGTAAGAACATCAGGAAAAGAACGAAAACAAGCGCTGCACAACTGACTCCCTAGTTAAGAATGACACATCTGATCCAAGCTGCTACTCACCCACAAGCAAGCTCTCTCTCACTTCACAGACAGAGAGCACACTGCTTTTTTTATCGCCATCCACCACATTTTGCTACTGCAGACCCAGCAATCAAGTATTAACTTTTGGTGTGTATTCTGGGCTAAGCAAATGAGAATTTTAGAAAGTTGTATGACACTGTAAGAGCTCGCAAGTGTGGGTGCGGGTTTTCTGCTCCAGCCCTCCCACCCAGCAAGGGGATCAATACACCACCACCACGCCTGAATAGGCTGCAACAACCTGAAGTCTCTGGGTAACACTATGAAGTTACTCAGTTTTAAATTTTTCAAGCTGAAAACTTCTGCTGTTTCACACTTCCTCAACACTAGTCCATCCCTTCTCTGATCCTCCTACTTCTACCATGTCCTCTGTGAGAAAAGGGAATTAGACTGCACAAGAAGTGGGGTAAACTCAGCAGACAATTTTTATTCTGCTCTTTATTCCTTTACTTTCTGTTATTCCTACTATCCTACTTATCTTTTCCCACTGCTATTACAAATTAAGGTTGCATTTTCACAGACTGTCTCATACCTTCAAAATCTCTTTCCTGAATGGTAATGGTTAACTCAGAGCCCATCATTGTGTATTTGGAATTAAGATTGCATTTTCTCCATGTGCATTACCTTACAATGCCTATGTGGATCAATACTGATCTTCATTCCAAATTTTAACAACCCACCTCTGTCACAGGATAATCCTGTCAATGCTACAAGTTGGTTTTCATACGTGCGTTCTCGATACCCTGTGATACAATCCTAATCTCCCTATTATCCAGATTCTTTATGAACATCTTGAACGACAAAGGTACAATAATGATCCCTGGAAACACGCTGCAGACAACATTTTAGTGAGTAAATGGACCATTTATCCTGTCTTTAACAAGCTCTTGAGTCATGATGGGACCTTCACTTTTATCTCACAGAATATTTGTTTCTCTCAAACAGCTTTTTGTGAGTCTTCAGGTACTTTAGGAATTACCTAAACAGGATCAACAATTTTCCCTTTGTCCATGGGCTCTGTCTATGCTCCAAAGAATTCTGATGGATTTGCTAACCAAGACTGCCTTTCACAAAAAAATGTTTTAACAATATCCCAATATACATACCTTATTATTATTAAATATGCTGCTACATTTCTGTTCTTACTATACCTACTAATGATAAGAGTAAAGTAACTGTATTAGCTATTCTGCTTCCCCAACAGCAATATGAAACTTAACTTTTCCAAGTTAACTAACTGTATAAAGCTCCAGAGATATGAAGATTATATGTCAGACAAAGAAGGAATAGTTACATGCATTGCCCTATGGGTACATGGCCTGACACAGGTCCAGGAGTATCACTATTACCCACACAAGCAAAATTTAGAGTTTGTATTTTACAACACACAAATCCATCCCATAAAAGGGCAGACAAGTACAAATGGTTTCCTGAAGATGTCAAATCCATTCATTGTTCATAATGGTCTCCTGAAGAACCCAGCTCCGTCCACTATCTGTATTCTTATTTTTATTCAGAATATTGCTGCATTGTACTCTAAATAAAAATGATACCTGCACCCTCATAAGACAAAACAAATGCCCTTCTGCAATTGCTAAAGTACCTTAAAAAGAACGCATGCATCTAGAACATCAGAAAAAATCTACTCTAAGACATAAAAATTGAAATTGAGTGACCAGATTTTTACATGAGAGCTTTTCTGTATGCTTGTGTTGAACAATTCTCAACTTTTTCAGGAATTCCTGTGATTAGGAGGGATAAACCCAATTAATTGATTGTTTAAAAGTAGGAGCAAGTAAAAAAGAGGTTTTAAAACTGGAATGCTTGAACAACATAATCAATAGATCTGTTTATTCAGCATATCCATTAGCATATAAATATGGAAGACTACTTCAGATTTTTCAGCTGCTACTCGGGTTGGAAATAGAGGCTCTAGTAGCACAATCATTTTCAAAATCAGTAAACTTATTGAGCTAAATTTATCACTGATTTAATAAGTTTTATCTGGAATGAATATTGCAAATTCCTACTCTAATATGACGGTAAAAAATAACAAAATAAAAAGATAATGAAACTAGTTTTTAGAGATTAAAGCTTCAGAAATCAAACATGCCATAGTTTAGCTAGAAATCAGGTCCTAGAGTTGCAGAATGGCAATGCTCTGCATTCTAATGCATCTTCTTTCTTCCACTGGACATGTTATCCTAAAGCTAATATGCCAAGCAATCAAGCATTCACTCACATTATTAAAACATACAGTTCTCTTAACAAACACAGCGCATGTGATTTCCTCACATATTTTCTCAATATAGGGAATTTGGACTTAGCTCTTCAGTAAACATTAGAAGATAATTGCTGATATGAATCATAAGTAGAGATGACACTAAAATTCATTTCCTCTCTTCACTGATCCCCTTTTGCTATAATTCAGCCAGGTAAATGTGGTCCAGGTGAATGAGCTCCAGCACCATTTCCCGCTCCAAGTCCCACCTTCACTAAAGATTCCCGAAGGCTGAGCATAAACTTTAAATTCTATGAATGTTACAACAACAGAAACATAGTTCTACAAAGGCGAAAGTCTTAAAGCAGATGAAAGGCATCACAAAATGTTTTCTCAGAAATACAGATTTATAAAGGGCTAGTCTGACAATTTGAGCCCTGTATGTCAGTCTAGTCCATAGTATCTGTTTAGTATTGATTTCTGAGAATGATCTTGCAATTCAGACAATACTTGGACCATCACTGTTTCAAGTTGCCACTACTTACACATTTGTATTCTTCACATAGATCAGTTATGCTCGAAAAGTAACAGAATATCCTATGAAAATAACTTCAAAAAAAAAAAAAAAAGGCTTTAATGTGTGTTACTGCTTTTGTTTTTTCCCCCTCCAACAAAATACTTTCTCAAAGTCAACTGGAGGTCATTACAATTAGGTTCAATAACTCATCATTAACAAAAGAATTACTCAGCTCATTCAGACATCTTTTCCTGAAGGAAACATGAAAAATCTAATTCTAGAATCTAAGCTGTAAAACCACCTAAAGCCACCATATGCCAACAAATCAGAAATCTCCACTTTCGAAGAGAAAAAACAGAAAATCTCCTTTCTGTGTGAAGAGGTCAATCTCTGATTCCTTCCTATTTTTTCTTTCAGAGACTCGAAGAAACTCATTCCCACACCTTCCAACCACTACTCACACATATAAAATTTCAGCAGAAAACCCTGTCGTGAGCACTTCTCTCTCTAGGGATCCCCAGTTGTGAACTGACCTAAACAATTTCTTAAATTTAAAAGTTTTCCAGCAAAAAAAACCATACATTCACATTATATATAACTATACATGTATAAATGTAATACATATATATTTAAGCAACTAGTGCATGATCTTTAAATCACTATTTTGAGTCTGTTAGGGATGCTGACTTGATTTCCAATCTAAAGCGGTTAGCACACACTTAAAAGGATTACAAACGTTTATTTAAAAAACACACTGAGTCAGCTCACTCAGAGAACTTCATAAATATGCAGCAGGAAACTCCCCAACAGTGACTCATAACTTCAGAGGTTTAAAACAGACAAATAATCACGAAATTTCCAACTGTTAGTCATACTTGATTAAATACTAAGCCAAAACCATCCTGCTTCTGTGAATTCTGCTTGACCATCCATTAAGTTCTACAGAAATGAGAGTGCAATGGGAAAAACAACAAAAATCAGATAATTGGGAAATGAGTGCTAATTCTTAACAGTTTATATGGAGATACTGTTTCACATAAACACACATTGGAAAATAATTCTTTCCCTTACAATTGACATGTGGGTAGTTTTGTCTTCAGCTTTTTTAAGAATGAATGACTGGTCTGAAAAAAAATTTACCAACTTTTCTCTAGAGGAAAGAAAACTGAAACATGATCTGAGAACATGCAACAATCCTGAAGTTTCCTCTCCACAGAAGTCTATTCATATATATCTATTGAAAGGTGCAACTCAACTATCTGGTCTAGTTCCTAGTTAGAAAACGCACTGACATCTTCTAGCTCGCTACCTATTTTCACAGATGTATGATGTTTAGAATCTCAGAATCATAGAATATCCTGAGTTGGAGGGGTTCCACAAGGATCATCAAGTCCATCTCCTGGCTCCACACAGGACCACCCAAAAATCAGACCCTATGTCTGAGAGCGTTGTCCAAATGCTTCTTGAACTCTGGCAGGCTCGGTGCTGTGACCCCTGCCCTGGGGAGCCTGTTCCAGTGCCCCACCACCCTCTCAGTGAAGAACCTTTTCCTAACATCCAGCCTGACCCTCCCCTGTCACAGCTCCATGCCGTTCCCTCGGGTCCTGTCGCTGTCACCAGAGAGCAGAGATCAGCGCCTGCCCCTCCGCTCCCCTCGTGAGGAAGCTGCAGGCCGCCATGAGGCCTCCCCTCATCTCCTCTTCTCTGGGCTGAACAATCCAAGGGACCTCAGCCGCTCCTCATACGTCTTCCCCTCTAGACCTTTCCCCATCTTTGTAGCCCTCCTTGGGACACTCTCTGATAGTTTCATGTCCTTCTTATACTGTGGTGCCCAAAACTGCCCACAGTGCTCAAGGTGAGGCTGCACCAGAGCAGAGCAGAGCAGGACAATCCCTTCCCTCTACCAGCCAGCAGTGCCGTGCCTGAAGTGCCCCAGGGTACGGTTGGCCCTCCTGGCTGCCAGGGCACACTGGTGACTCACTTAGAATAAACATTTAACAGCTTATTGCTAAATATAACCACAATGTTCCTATTTTGTCTTGAAATGAAAAAGAAGCATCTTTTTAAAGTTTAATAGCATTAAAAATATATGTAATTACTATAAAGACAGTGATTTCTGTAAAATGAACAAGAACGCCTCATAAACTCATTCTTCCAAATCTTAGTCTAATACTGGCTTTTTTTTTTTTATAGGCACATCAGTAATCATTTCACCAAAAAGCAACTTCATTTATGCGCAATGTAACAACATACAAATGCAAATTAATATTACCACATGATAACAGAAGTCTAAACATCTATCCATCCCATTGCCCCTGGAATGACAAAACTACTGCACGTGACGCAATGAAATTCATAGGGGTTAATTTTAAACAAAAGGGTGGGTGGGACACCACCACATACTTCTGAGAATGTATAAAACATACCTGATAACCAGCAATTAATTATTTAGCCTACAGAAGGATATTCTAATTAACAAGTAAGTAAAGCCTATTTTGAGTAATTGTGCGTAAGCAAACTAAGTCCACGGTAGTCGAGGAGCGCACCACCTGTAGGACTGAACGGAGCCCTGGCTGTTCCACGCTGTGCTCCAAACTCACTTCCCACAGACCAGGACACTGTGCCTGGAGCACCTGCATGCAAACAGGCCGAATACTTCCCATTTACTACAGCAACACTGCCTAAAAATCAGGAATTACTTTAGTTCCCACATAATTACACAATAGTCACAAGTCAAAAAATCCAGTACCTTATTCTTGTAAAATCTGTACGGAATACAAAGTTTTGAGAGAAATTAAAAGTGGCAATTAACAGAACTATGACTGGGAATGGTGATGAATGGGATTTTATTTTTTTTATTCAAATTGATTTAACCTGAATGACAGTGCTTCATTTCATTCAAAACCAAATTAAAATACTTCTCTTTTTTTTTCTTTCCTTTTTTTTTTTTTTTAATTTTTTTTTTAAGACAGGAGTCATCACAGGAAATTAGGTTTGGCTAGAGTATCAAAATATATAATCTCAGCCAGTAAGAAGTCGTCTTATGCCCCCACCCCCTTTTTTAGGCTAAATGATCAAAATCAGGTGATAGTTCAATTTCATATTTGCTAAAAAATATGCTCCCTTCCAATTCAGAAACTCATTTCTTTTAATTGCCTACTGGGAGCAATTATGAGCACTGAATATTACGTATCCATGCTGAATGCAGTTAGGACCTGTAACATTTAAAGTAAAAAAACTGTTTATCAATAAATTTGTATTATTCTCTCTTTAACAGAAGATAAATAGTAGTCAAAACTGGATTTCAAAGTCAATCAAATATGAAGCATAAATACTAGACTACATATTCTTGCATCTAGACAACAAGTGTAACACCCTGCTTTGAAAAAATAATAAAATTATAAAGAATCAAGATCATCTTGTCCATCTCTAACATTTTAATTTCATCACACCAAATGTTAAACAATCTGTTTCACAATTTATAATCTATTTTTACCAAGTAATAGGAGGGTAAGTTTTTCCTACTGAAATAAAGACACCAGAACTCTGTTTAAATATAAAAAGCCTCAAAGGTTTAATATGGGAAAGGTGTAAATTACTCCTAAGAATTGTGCTGGAGGGTTGATTTGTAGTTGTTTGCCTAAGGCAACCTATCTGCATTCAACACTTATCAGAGAAAAATGAAGCTACAGGGATTTAAGAAAGAAAATTAACTTTTCCAAAGCAGATGAGAAGTCCAAATGAGTTGTTCTGAAAAATGCAAGTTACTAAAGATACACATAATATTTAAAATATTTGGTACTAAAATTTTGTGAAGGTAACCACAGTAGGCACAAAATGTTAAAAAGAAAATACCTAGGTCCAAAATACCAATGGATAAAGTCAACCACGAAATTATGATGGGACACCAAGTCAGCCAGAACTCTGAGATAGATTTACCTAAGTTGGAAGATGGATTCCATGTACTACTAGGCATTCAAGTCCTTAGTACCAGATTCAAGACAGTCGGAAATAAAATTCCCCATTCCTCCTCAAAAGCACTGATAGCATTGATTCCTCGTCTGCATTGACAGACATCCTATCCTTAGCAGCAATTGTCTCACTTCACATATCAGCATTTTTTGGGCCACATTACTTACTAGCAAAGATACAGTCTATTTTATCACCAGAGAGAGCTGACGATCTGATCCTTGCTATTTTCATAAGTCTCCCTGGCTGCTGAGGTCTTGGCTGCTTGACGACAGAGTTCCCATCCTTTCAGCCATTCCGTTTTCCCCTTTCTCACCCCTCACTTGTGAAACTTCTTTCTTCCTCAAGCCTTCTGTCATGCTTCTCCAGACTGACAAATCTCTCCATCTCCAGAAGGTTCAGGACAACCCAGCATGCTGCAGCCACAACACAGCAAACGGGGACCTTCTAACCTTCTCTCCTAGCCAGCCGTACTCTTGTAAAACAATACAACCTACAGCTATTCTTACCTGAATATACTTGTGCTGGGTTTTGTAACACAGGTGTATGACTATGCATTTTTAAGTATTATAATTGACATGTGCTACCACCTCACCACTTTACACTAAGAAAATGCCATGGAAAACAGTCAGCACCTTTCTAAATATATCCTCAATTAATAAAAATAAATCATTCATATCCTCAGGCATTGAAATACAGCATTTGTGCTTGATTTAGGGACTCCATGTCCATCACTGCCTTTTGCTTCTCTGCTCTTTTTTAGTTAGCTTCATTACAGCACCCATTCAGGTTGGAGAACTCGCAAGCCAGTATACAGCAGTCTGCAGGTCAGGTTTGAGCCATCTGTTTCACTGACCATAAGGCTCTAATATTTTGAGGAAAAGTTACAAAAAATATTCTTTATTTCTTAATTTTGCTCTCTTCTAGTTCAGTTCTTTCTAACTATATGTATATTCTTCACATCCAAGGTTTAGATAAAGGAAGAGATCTACGGACGAGAGAAGGAAGCGTTCGAGTAAGATTATATATAAGCATGGTACAGCTAAACAGTATTTTAGTGTTTCTCATTTTAATATTTCGGATCCTATAGATAGAAAAATGAGACAGAAAAATGATAAGACGACTCAGAAATTTAAATAAAAATGGGGTTGCTTTTGACATACAAGAATTCCACCTTCTCCATTTACAGGATTGCCACTTGTCTTGAATTTTGTCACAGGAGACTCCCAGTTTTGATAGACTTGTCATGTGCCCTGTCAAACAAGCTTGCAAGATAGCGTAAAATTTGTAGAGTGAAATATCTTTCTATTGTGGTGTTGGTATGACAGCTTTATGAATGACGTCAAGGAAAAATGTTGTTCTACACAGCAAATATATGGTGAGTTATTACATGCTACTCACCCTCTATCCATATTACTCAAGATGCTTCAGGCCTTGCTCTCTCTGTCTCCCATGTCATACAAACTAAATTCTTTTACTCTCTCATATGCTAGTTTAAAAAGATAAAGAAAAGCCAGTACAACATGCAACTTATACTTGGTAATTGCAGAGAGAATAATTAGCTTTTTACCCATTTTCCATATAATGGGGATTATAACACAAATTTAAATAACCAAATGTGCTAGAAGTACTCATATGTTTTCACCGGTTCTCTCAAAATTATGACACCATGTTATATGTGCTCCCGCATTTTGAAGTGTTTCTGTGAAATGTTTAATGCAAGAACCAATGCACGAACATAAAAATATAAAACAAAAATAAAACTTGGTTTGCACCAACATTTCGAATACAAAACAACATTTAAAAAAGTTAATGATCAGTACAATACTGTAAAATATAGATACTTTCTATTTCAGATCTTTTGCATCAGAAAAGCCAGCTCCTGGCTGCCTCTCAGTACTTGCTAGGATACATCTTTTTCAAAAAATATTTAAGACAGCATGTGTTCAATGCTTATTTACTCTTCTTTCCATTAAACAAGACCATTACGCAGCACATCCAGTGCTTTCCCTAGCAAACACCTGCTCACCTAAATTTACTGAGATTCACTGAATTGATCTAAATGCAAAGAATCTTGTATCATAATCAAGATACATTTTTATCAATGGTATACTGTGCAAAAAGAAAAGTTGTTATGATTTTATACTAGTTAAGAGTGGCCTCATACAGTAACCAAAACAGGATGCCTACAGAACAGAACAAGCACACAAAGTACTTCCCAACCTACTCTCCCAGTCACAAATACCACAAATACCATGAGATTCCTTGAAACAGGTGAATTTTATGTATTTAGTAACCCCCACTGAACCTCTCTTCTCTGATCTTATTCAACGTCTCTCTGCATCCTGAAAAACTTTTACCATCTCTCTCATTCAAGTGTTTCTTCGCATCTTCAAAGAACTCCACTATGTGAAACATATGGACTGTGAAGCACTGACTTAAAAAGAAAAACAAAATGCCTTGTCCCCAGTATATGAGACATACTCATGAGTCCACTAATTCTGTATTAGTTTCTATTCAAGCAGCCAATAGAGACATCAGGCTTAGCAGTGCACAGTGTCTCAGATCTGGAACTCTCAGATATTGGCATCACATCTGCCATCTATCAATCCTCAAGTACAAAGATGGTTTAAAACAGGAGGTGACAAACTAGAGTTGACAACCATTACAACCCTTCAGTTCACAAAGGTGCTCTTGTTGACAGTAATATTAACTTTGTTTATTCGTATCACACTATTATCTCCAAAAAATTGGACCTGTGAAATATCCGAACAAAAATGCTTCCAGGTTACTTCTGGAAGACGTCATCTTGCTTTTAATGTGCTCCTTCACCTTACTGTTTAGACATGCCCATTTCTTTTGCCACCTTCTCAAGTCTTTCTCAATAGGTAAAAGGCTCTTCTTACAGAAGTATTTTTTCTGTGCTTCTGATAGGGTGCTCTCAAAGAGTTTCCATGCTACCTACCAATATTTAACTCTCACTTGCTGGTTCATATCTTTTTAACAACTTTTCTCATTTTTTGAATATTCTCTTTAAGTAGCTTTAAGAAACTGTGCACTATTTCATCAACTGTTGTTGCTGTATCCAAGCATGCCACAGTCACTACTAGTAAGTGGCACTTCAATTTAACATTTTGAACCAGGTCCTATGTGTTCACCAGGAGAATGTCAATGTCGAGACTGACTTTCTCTCATTGCCTTTCTAATCAGCAGCTCCACAAAACCAATGGGTCTGCGAATTTAGTCTGTGTCATGTCCCAGTGCAGCACTGGTGCAATTTACATGCGAACAGTTGGAGTTCTCTTTTACTACTGTATCCAAAATTCGCAGTCTCT
The DNA here is from genome assembly GCA_013399475.1 of Chauna torquata. Lineage (NCBI taxonomy): Eukaryota > Metazoa > Chordata > Aves > Anseriformes > Anhimidae > Chauna > Chauna torquata. The sequence continues at coordinate 792,635 of VXAL01018408.1, forward strand.
CTAATTTCCCCTAAGATCCTGCAATCAGTATCGTGCTGGCCAGTCCGCAGAATTGATTCACTACAACTTCTTCCTACTTAGGATGGAAAATTCAGGCTTGGAATTCTATGTTATTCATTGCAGCTATTTGACAAAGAAATTGTGTTACTCGACAGTACAGCTGTGAATCAGCTGATCTGATTTGCTTAAACCATTCCCTAATTCAAAGCACCATCAATAAACCTACTGTGCTTTCACTAAAATGCCCACCATTGTAATGTAGAGGAAATATTTAGAAATTTTTAATTATGCTAACAGAATACGTAAAATGATGTTCTGCAGTTCATAGTTATGCTAAAGAGAATGATTTGGTGCTGGGCAGTATTGGACTTCAAAGCTCAAATATCTGCAGCCCTGGCTAAAAGAGTTTCTTATACCACCGCACAGTGACTGTTCCTCACTTCTGCAATATCTGTCCTGCATTCGTCTATAAGCCTGCAACAACGTGATAGCTCACAAATACATTATTAACTTAATATAGTTTAACTTCTTACTAATGGAATCCACTAATATACCTGCACTTTTCTCAGCTATTATATCAGTGAAAACATAAGGTGTGACAGACAATTCATGTACACAAAGTTCCAGGTCGCTGATTTATCTATAGATAGATAGAATATTTTCTTCTACTTCAATCAAGCTAAAAAGTTGGTGTCAAGTGTTTTAATGTATAGAAAAGCTACTCAAAAAAAAAATGCAGCTTGCTACTGCTGCAGACAAACAGCACCACACGGAGGAGAGTACCAGAAACAAGAGGAAGGACAGCAGTTCGGTTTTGTGTGTGATACTTAAAAATCTTATCGTTAAAAGATAAAACCTCTTTCTTGTAAAAAGCCCAGTATTCAACATATGATCTGCAAACGTCCTCCTTTCAAATTTTCCTAATATTTCAACAGCAAATTGCTTGTTAAGTTCACGGCTATACAAAGGAAAATTCTGTCTGCTGTTAAAACAGCAGTTCATTTGAATGATCCTGATGGACACTGTAAAAAGTGTTTTGCATAGTAATATTTTCATGTTTTAATTGCACACATATTTAGTAGAGGTCTCCGATGTTTTTCACTGTGTCATCTAACAAAGGATCCATTTTTTCAGCTGTAATCTCGGTTCAATCTGACAGTCTAAGGAACGTTACCAGACAGATCTGACAAGAAAACAGCAAACAATGGGAGGAAAAGGAAAATCTAATACTGGGGGGAAAGTTCGCTCTTACTCTTGACTGAAGGTTTCTTTACATTACTTTTTCTGTTTTCTGGATGCATTTGGTGCCCATGCCCAGGTTTTGGCAGGGGCTGCAGGGCCCCTGTGGGCAGAGGCTGGGGCTGCCCCGTGCCCGACACAACCGGTTCCAGCCGGCTCCAGCCGGCTCCAACGGCCCCACCGCAGGGCACAGCTGAGCCCAGCAGCCAAGCTGGCAGCACCTCGGGGAAAACAGATTTCAGAGAGGGCAGAGCGGGCACAGGCCGAGGAGGAGGCGCGGGGCAAGGGAGAAGCGGCAGAGGGGCCCGGGCCCGGGGAGGAGGAGGGCAGGAGGGGCTCCGGGCCCGGCAGCCCCACAGAGCCCACACTGGAGCAGATCTCCACCCTGCAGCCCGGGGACATTTCCTGAGGGAGCTGCGGCCGCAGGGAGCCCCAGTGGGAGCTGGACCAAAGTCAAAGTAACATCTTCACAACACCAACAAAAGTGGACAATTCACACACAAAATAAAACTCCACCCCTTGTCCCTTCACCACTTCACAACAACAAAACATTTCCCACAATGATTCCACTCTCCAGCAATGTCCAGTCTGAGTTTAGCCCCTTACCTCTCCCTGTCACTGTCCGTACCTCAACCCTTTTTCATCTTACTCTTCCTTTATCAGTTGAAGAAGACGAAGGAGAGCAGCTGGTTGGGCATCTGGCAGCCAGCCGAGGTCAACCCACCACACTGGAGTTCTCTATGAGAGCATAATTTTCTTCCTTTTTTTTTTCTTTTTTTTAATTGACACCAAGCAGCTATGTTGCGTTTCTCTTACAATGGTCTTATAAAAAACTGCAGTCAGAGAGTCAATAGCACACTAATGTGAATTTCCATCTCCTCTAATTTGTTCATATTTATGAATTAAATTCATTCAATGTCACAGTTGTAAACAATTACTGACAGTCTCAAGTACTTCTTCAATAATAAAGTATATCCTGGAGTAACTAGAAAAATAAGCACAGAAGTTCTGGTCGAAAATCGCAACAGGAACTCAAAAAGGCTAGTAAATAAAATATAGCACATGGAACCTTAACTCTCCATTAAAACAGTATTCTTGTAACTATAAAGATTATAAAAAACTAAATCTTTCTGGATCTTCAGCACTATTGCTCATTCCAGTCATTATAGCTGTGTAACCAAAAAAAGTTAAGCATTCAGTATTTCACAGATGTCAAAATGATGGATTAAAATTAACAATAATATTGCTTCCAATATTTAATTTAGACTGCCTTTCCTAATGTCTTGCCATTGGGTCCTCTATTTTCTGTCTTTTTCAGATGATTTGTTCTTCTGCCCCAGCCCATGTGTCCTCATGGAGAACTGCTGACTCTGTAAATGCAACCAGCTTGTCAAAACCATCACTGAATCCAAACCATCACCACCTATAAGTGGTGAGCCATAATAACAGAGCCACTTATGTTGTACTCACCGTTTCCAGTTCCAAAATTTAAAGGAACTATTCACATTCTGTATCTTTGCTGGGAATGGAGGCTTTACACATTGCAAGTAGCAGAAGTTCGCAGGAAGCAGAAAACAAAAGCGTAAAGGGGGCAAAGCCATGGAAAGATTTTAGAATTGCCTTTCAGATATGGAAAAAAAGGTATAATACAGTCAAAAGAAAGGAAATCCTTCATCTTTCAGAAGGTAGCACACTTTCTTTTGGATGAGGCACTGATTTTATATCCTAATGGAGTCTGTGAATACATTGACGAGACATAAAATTGGAACTCCGGCCCCCATTCTTAAAAACCGGTAGTTTTCACAAACAGAAAAGCATTAACTTTAATGTTTTTGCCAAATTTCATTTGAATAATTATATTCCAACTAACTACTCCAGTAATTTCAAATGGCAAGGAGTCACCAAAACAAATTACACTACACCTTAGCCCTCACACCAGAATACAAGGAACTAGGTCACTGAAATAAACAGCAATAGATTGATAGATGACTTTAAGTGTCAGCAAAGCAATTTTCTGTAGGATATAAAATATAATAGAGAGCTAAGACAAATTTTTTTATGATGCTTAAAAGTATATGAGATGTTTGCTAACAGTCATATGCACAGGCTGTGGACTGCATTCATTAACCCACAAAACCTGAGTTTTAGTTTAGACAGTGGCTCCTTTTATAGGATTTATTTACTAACAATAGTGCATGATAAAAAGCTGTCTTCCAACTGTAGTTGCCCTCCGCAGTTTGGCCAAAGGCAATGCTCTTATATGTGCATAATCTCTGCTTTCAGAAACAAGAGGGAGGAGTAAGGATCTCTCTTCCATTTTCCTTACAGTACTAGGAAAACCTCAAGCAGAGAAGTACTATGCCTCACGCAAACAAGATGAGTCATTTAAAAAAAATTATACAGAGTATGTTTTAATGACTGACCAGGTGCAAGAACGAAAAAAATTACCTAAAACATCCCTGAAAATGGATGAATTAAAAGCAACACAACTGCTTGGAATCTATTGGGAAGGTGAGGGGGGGCAACAGATCTGTTTAACTTCACAGAATAGTTAAAACTATGATATCGAATATAAAATGACACATTAGAAAAGCTTGAGAAGGGAAAAAATAGGAAGTGATATTTTCATACCACTGGTATTTTTCGTATCAGGAAGTTGATAAGTTTAAATCAACATTGCAGCAAAACAGGGATGTTTTTATTGTTTAAATATGGGGCAAAAGTAGGATTTGTAATAAGGAAGGAAAAAGACAAGAACAAAAGTTAACAGCAAATTTCTCCTTTTGAAATACATCAGGAAATTTTATCACTTACAGCACAGTTCTTAAGAAATCAGCCATTTCATATACTATATCTGAAAAAGATGTATAGAAAGCACACCAAGAAAATAAAAAAATATTTTCTTAGTAAATTTGTTTACTTGAGATTACTTTCAAGCCACATCTTGCATTGCCATTGGTGATTTAAAATATCTTACTAAAATAACCTATCATTCATCTGAAAAATACATGTAACCCACTGAACCAGTGCTACAGTACTTGACATCCAACTATGCTCATTATTCAAACTATAATCATTTGGCTGGAGAAGCTTCTAAAGCCCTCTCTGAGAAGTGTATACACTTATCCTAGGGTGTATTTACAGGTACGTTGTTCACTGCAAAGTAGTAAGACAGTATTGTGTTTATCTTTTGAAATAAATTAAAACATAATGTAATATTCCAAAAGATTGGTTTCCTTTAGTAGAGAAGAGATCATCACTCTGTTTTGTGACTATATTCTGTTCTCAATGCACCTCAAATTTACACTCTAGCACTTCCATTTGATATCACATACATAAAGCCATCCTTTCAAGGACTTCACTAAAATTGATCTACCTTTGCTGGTAAGCTCTCTCCCTATCAAAAATAAGATTTACCCTTTTCCTTAGACAACTTACCTATATTTTCCATAAGTAACATCTTGTTCTGTCAAACATTTCAATAATAAATAAATAACAACACATTTTATTCCTGGCATACAAAATTGACTTGTAAAAGAAGGAGTTAAAGAGAAAGACTATAAACAAAATTTGAATATATTTTTTAGCTCCCTCTTAACACTTCTAACAAGTTATATTAAACATTTGCAGCATGACAGTGAAACTGATTGCTCTGCAATATGATCTCTTATTATAAGCATTTTACATTTTTATTATATCCATTTTAAAAAAGCACACTAATGCTTTATTTTCTGTAAATGCAATTCATTCATCTGAGACTCATAAAAAGTACCTACGCACCACTTAGAAAAGAAATGAATTTTATAGTGCTTTGTTCAAGTCCTGAAAGGAATTCTTTCATTCCGATAGGATATTTACAAGAACACAAAATGATTTTGAGATGCTCACCTTGATAACAAAAGTACAACTTCAAAAATCAGATAAGAGACTCACAAAACATTGGACTTTGTAAAACAGTTTTGTGTTTGTCACTGAGCTTAGATAAAGACAGAAGAGCATTAAAGAACACCATTTATTTTCTGCCTGTATGCATTTTCATAACATCTTTCTGACTGACTTCCTAGTCCAATATGCCTAGGAAATTTAAAGTTCAGGCAATGAAAACAATATCTGGAGTATTATTAATGCAACAGTTAATCATTAAGCAGGCTACTGAAAAAATCTAATTATGTCACTCAACAGAATTATATTCTCATGCTGTCACACTATTTAAAAAGTACTCATCTTCAAAGCAAGTTTGGTTAACTTTTCCACTGCCAATTCTGTACTTTACATGTGGTGTTTGCTTGACCTTTCACATCTACAAAACATTGAAAGCTTGGAGTAAACTGAGTTCCAAACCTATTTAAGTTTGCTGAATTGTGACATGTCACGTTACACTGCAGAAGTCACAGCCTAAAGCAATATTGTACAGAGCAAACCCTAGCAGTGCTGTGCAGTCTGGCACTGCAAGCAGGACATTACTGTTCAGTCTCAAAAGAAAACAAAAAAAACAAAGCAACAACCTCAATTCTGTTGCAGCTGTAACCTCAGATGAAAGAGGTTAAAAACATATCAGGTTGCAATCAAAACTTACACATAAATACAACACTGAAAAAAAAAAAACCCACACAATAATTCATCTGACTAATCCAATCCAACGCTCTGTATACTCTGTGCCCCTCCAGAGATATTTCTGCAGGAAAGCTATATGCGTAATGTTACAGATATAGCTATTTTATGCCTAAGCCCTGACTCTTTTACATGGAAGTGTAAGAGCTGGGACAACTGCAGAGGTCATAAAGAAATGCTAGGTGGTATGGCAGAGGCTAAACTGCTACAGATGATAATCAAGAGAGCACAAAGATAACCAAGAGAGTGTGAAGGGCGTGCATTATATACAAAAAAGAAAGAAGGTTCGATGAATTGCCCAGAATATTTGTTTTGAAGTATTACACCTGTCTCCCACTATCTGGAGAGAGACTGCATTATTAGGTATGACAGTCAGTGTGCATCTTGAAAGATTAAGAGATGTAATATAATATTGAGACAAAAGCAGGATCTGCAAACTTTTTTGATGTTTTGTTAAGCAAGCTGATAGGCAATAAACATTGTTTCCAAAAACTGCAGTGACTGTTCTATCAGCATAACTCCCAGTCAGTCCTCTCCAAAAAGCACTACCACAGACTGTTAATGGGACTACAAAACTGAAAGAAAAATGAAGTAAAAGGCATTAAGAAGAGCGATAGAAAGGAAGTTTCTTGAAAAGATATGGCCTGGAGAAAGCCGCCATCACATTAAAAAAAGGACAGCAGCATAAGACATTGTGCTAAAACAAAAGAATAAGGAGAAAAAAAGGAATAATGATAATAATAAAAGAACTCAAAGAAAAGTCCTGTGAAAAACCCTACTCAGCCTAAGCAAACAGGCTTTTTGCAGAGGATCAACCAAATGCTCCATCCCAGGTCAAAGGAATTTGAGAGGTAAGAAGTCCCAAGAAATAAAAACACTATCACACATATACCATGCATGCAAGCAGAAAGAACATGGGGTATGCATTGTCTATATACACTACTTAGTCTAAAAAAGGCTCCAGCCTTGAGCACTTCACGATGTTTAGAAGCTGACACTATGAATGCATATTTACACTTTTTCAGTTCAAAGCCTGCTTCATCAAAATTTTATTTTTTCTATAGTATAGCTAAAATCTCAAGAGAGCTTCAATTTGTTACATGTGCAAGTAATTTAAAAAACTTTTTGCTTCTTTATGGTAATAACTATGTACCTGATTATATCAGCAACCAGAAGAAAAATCTAATTAGTTATGTCAATTATGAGCACAGTATTATAGCTGAGTCCACTAAATCTAAATATGTTCCTAGAAACCTCCAAGCTATCACCATTTTACATCTGAATATCAAATGATGGCTACATTAATATTACAGTGCATGTAATGCAAACATGTAGTTATAAGAGAAGAAGTTCTCTGTTTTTCTAGGTTATCTTTTTCCAGTTATCTTGTGTAACTATATACAAGAACATCAGGAACTGATAAGCAAATCAGGTGGCTGCTAAAGTTTGGGATGGCAACTTCAAACAACTCTAGAGACTTTACAGGACAGTAAGTGCCAGGATATGTTAAAAATATTGAACAACACGTAAATGGATTAACACCTACACTAAAACATATAGCTTAGCCTCAAAATTCTGCAGAAACACTAATCTCATCGGTTATACTTGGAGATGTTTGACATCACTACAAGATGTATTACATAAATTCTTTCTTTGCAAGAAAATATGCAAAAGGCAAAGCCATCAAAAAAAACCAAGAGACTTTTCTTCACACATTATCAAATGCATCAAGAGTTTTCAAGCTTTGGAGTGTGTTATCCTATTTCTTATCCTCAATCCCCCCAAAATCCTCTACTGATACAAAAGCTTTGCAACTCAAAAATGATTGACTTACAAAGGCACTTTTTGGTTCAGAATACACAGGTCCACAGAGAAAACAAACATATAGTGTCTTCTAAAATATTTATAACTGTAATAGTAATTATGAAAGAATGTTTTCATTTGCAGTAAATCATTTAATACATTCCATCGAAGGTGACAGCTTAATAAGATAACTGCTCAGGCAAACTGAATAACCAGCTCTATGTATATCACACATTTCAAATTTTAAAAAATCAGTCTTCTTTGAATTAAAATGTCACCATCAATATGCCAATTTTTATCAAAATTAACTGAATCAGTGCTCAGTGTATATTAAATCTTTCACAAGTAGAAAAAAATCAATTCCATAAACATATATACCATGTATAAATAAAATAGACCTGACATCTTCACGTATCTTCAGTATATGTAACACTTCTAACTTTGCCTTGCTCAAAGTATTGGTAGTTGAAAACATGTATATAGGCAACCAACATATTCATACTAACCATCTGCATCTCTGCAAGGAACCTCTGTGTGTAATAATCAATGCATTCAACATTTCATTTAAACGATATCTAGGACCTTCAGAGAGAAAGGAAGGGAAAAGAAAAAGGGAAAGAAGAGTGGGAGGAAGTACTGTTCAGCTTCATATCCCTGTTTAGCTGTGATTGATTACAAATTGTAATCAATTCATGCAATTGAAATTGATCATGCAAGTTTGAAAAAAACACTGAACGAAAAGGAATTTATGAATAATTAATTCATATATTCAAGACCAAACTATTAAAAGACTCTGCTGAGAGATTCCCTAATCAGTCTGTTATCAGTCTTCCTAGTTCAAACATACACAGTGCAACCCTTGTCAAGCATTACATATGTCAGCATTATGTGCTATTTTGCCAGGTGATTACCACAATCATGGTTTTTTATGCAGTGTTCCACATGTTTACTACCTCTTGCAGTTTGGTGAAACAATTTTAAAAAAGTAGGGAGAGGAAAAAAATGATGTATTTTTTCTTAAGCTCCAGTCAGCTTAACATGTATTTATTTTCTCAATTCTTTTATTGATTTGTGACCCTTCTGACATAAAATACTTCAGTCTATAAAAGCCTAAAGAAAACAAATACACGCCCTTTTGAATAAAGTCTTAAAATAAATTACAACTACATAACATCCAAGAAAATAAAGGCATTCTAAATTCCATATCACAAATGAACAAACAGTTTGCCCACACTTTCTCAAGCTGTATGCTAATAGTGCACATAGACTGTTTCTCTTACTATGGCTACTGCTTCTGAAACATCAGAACTGCAAACATTTTAAGAAGAATTGCTATAGCTACCATTGCTATAATCACTTTGTCATAGTTTCATCAACTAGTTCATTACAGCTGACAGTGAATAGCAAAGAAGCGCACAATTATATGATATGTTTCAACTTGAAGTTATTCTGAAATTAAAAACTTGCNTAAAAACTTGCCAAATCAACCATATATCTACAGAATTCCAGAAGCTGGTTTCAGGTTTTTTAGTCCATGGAAGTAGTCTGAATCTGCTCCTTATATGGACCACAGTTTTTATTTATAGTGTTGTTTCTTAAAATTCAGGTTTTTTTCCATCTGAAACAGCTTGGTGACTATAACTGAAACACTCTCCACTCGAGATGAATCTAGCTGTGCTCAACCAGACGTAGCAGACAATCTTCACCTAGAATCTGATTTTCCCAAAATGACAGTTAGACATCTCTCCAAAAGTCATCGAATGAAGTAGTTATTCAGTTTTGAATTAAAACTCTAGCTATTCCCCGCTTAGAGTCCTTTTCTCCTAACTAGCAAGACTCTAAAAGGCTTACTAGAAAAGACCAAGTAACAGCTTTTAAGTAATTACAAGTATGATGCCCACAGAATAGGAATCGTTTCCACAAAGGACAAGAAAACTATGAAAAGGAAGAGTTAGCACAGAAATAAGGAAGTTTTTCTACAGCTTTCCATGACAGCGAAGTGCTAGAGATAATTAAATAGAGATTGTGGAACTTCCAACACCAGATCTTCTTCCAGAATGGCCTAGATATCATTTCTTTGTAACCTGACCTTTGAGGCAGCAAGTAGAGACTAGATGTTCTCTTAAAGTCCCTTCCACCTCCCCTTTCTGTGATTTGTTCAGCATTTCTTGTACAAACATGGACAGGAAAATTCCTGATCTACAACGGGAATGTTTATTTAATAAGTCAGTAATAAAACTGAGCACAAGCTAACTAAAATCCCGCTTTCTCCTAGAAATCTACTTTCTGTTCAGGCAGAATAGGAAGGTTTTTTTTAAAGGTTCAGATTATAAAAAAACCTTATCATAAAGAGGCATTAATAACTCAAGCTATTTTATTTTAATGGCATACAGATAAAAGAACAGCATATTAACTTTTTGTTAACCAGGAATTTTAAAATAATTTGGCTTTTACTGACTTTCAGATGTCAGACACGAAAAGAACATCAATGTGTTCAGCGTGTTCAGCGGCTACAGAACAGATAACCTTGTGTCTTAAAGAGAAAAAAGAAGACAGTCAGAGTAAAGTATAATAAGCATTTTGTAGTAATGCTGTCTCCGCTTCAATAATCTACTGTTTGTGAGGAAACGTGCAATTTTTTAAGTTCTAACCTTTGAATATATTACTATGCTTTAACATTCATAAGACCAAAGTAACACCAAGTACCAGGAAACATCTCATGAATCTAAAATTTAAACAGAAAAATCGAATGTTACTGATAACGTTATGTACCAACTCTATAACTTTCAGTCAGAGAATGACTAATATAACCACCCTAACCAGCATGCACATTTTTCTTATCAAATACACAAAATGAGTATTATTTTAATCATCAAGGAGGTAACATTATTACTCAGAGTAGTCTAAAGATATAAATGTGTATCTAGGACCGGAGCATTGTCCTACTATTTTTATTATCAAAACTTATACAGTGGAAAAGCAATTATATAATTTTCAAGATGATGCAGTATAATAATGCTGTTAATAAATACAGAGATGTAACTGATAGTTGTCCTACACAAAAGGTTCCCAAATACGAGACAAAAAAATATTATTTCATATACAAAAGAGACTGAAGCTTTTCAAACAACAGCACATTACCACAGCACTGTTATCTTATTAGTTCTTAGCCTAAAAAAACTGCATTTTCACCGTTTCTTCCAGCATTTAAGGCCAGTTCTGATCCTGCTTTAAGGTTTGTCTCCAGGGTGCATTCATCTGTGCTTTCAGCTATTTTGTGAATCACAAAGTAATTAACCTTTATCCAATACATTTATCATTCACTGACAAATGTGGCATTTCTCCCTCCAGCCTTTCCTGAAAGAAGTGCTACTATTATAACTCTTACTAATCATGTACACAAATACTCTTAAAAGGTAAAGCAATACACACAAATGTAAGAACAGTCAAGCAAAAAGTAATTTTCACTAGCTCCCTGTGACTTCCCTGATTTTTAATTAGGTCAGAAAACAACCTTCTTTACAGATAATGCTGAGCATAAAGAATCTGTAAGGATCTTTTTTAAAGTTTCAGAAGTATTCCTCTTCACTTTTTTCACCACCTAACCAGAACACAATACTGTTTGCAATTTCTAAACTCAGTTTTTGAGCAAGTTTCAAATCAAAAAGGTTTTAGCATTTCTAGTAGATGGCATTTTAAACATTATTCGATGGCATTCTTTCAGTAGGTAAATAGGCAGAGGTAAATAGGAAGAAAGATTGTCAACATGAAAGTATCAGAATTCTCTGACATACCACTCAGTGGATGGGCAGTATTTTTTTTTCTTTTTGTGTTTATTAGACTAAATAGATCTTCCTTTACATAGGATGAAGCTTTCAAATTACCTTCAAACTGAACTGGAAATTTTAGAATAAATAAGGAGAACAGTAACAAATTGCCACAGTGGTATTCACATTAGAGTCCTGCATGACCTCCCATACCAAACTGGTGACCTACCAGTATAAACCATCTGCAACATAGCATATTCATGTGCTTTTCCTTCTTTTTAAACGAAGAAGATTCAGGGAAAATGATGAAGGAAATTACAAATCTGTAAATAACTTCCATACTGGACAAGTGGGCAGGAACCATAACAGAAAACAAAATTAGTGAACAAATGATAGAATAGAATAGAATAGATCCGTTGGAAGGGACTTTCAAAGATCATCCAGCCCAACTGCAGATTGAATGGATACACTAGAAATGCTCAGACTTATTTTTGTGGTCAGAAACGACACCTGCCAAATTTGTTCTCCAAAGAAGTCACTGTCAATATGAATAAGGATGAGTCTGTTGAAATTTTCCAAAAGCTTCCTAAAAACACTTAAGGAACCAAGGTGCATGGGGTAAGAGAAAAGGCTTTCCTCCCAGAAAACTGGTTCAATAGATAGTAAACACCATGTGGGTGCAAAAATGCGCTTTTAAAACAGTGTGGGGAAATACTACCACAGAGGTCAAGATGGTCCTGTGTCATCAGATGCTGTGATGATGATGCACATCAGCCATGCGATCGCAAAACAGGGTTGCTGAGAAGTGGCAAGTTTTACTAATAATATGTTGAAATTATTTATTATTCCCAACAGATAAACTGAAAGTCAGCCATTTAGAAGAGAAGCTAACAGCACTGAGAGCATCAGTGATATATCAAATGAGGAAATTGTGATGATAAATGCAAAGCAACTTATTGTGGAAAACAGCAGTATATACTAAGTATTTAATCACAATTACAGGTTGTAAGTTACAGCTTGATCACTGTGGGCAGCTAGCTCTCTGAAAACACCTGCTAGGTAGTGAGTAAGTTCCAAAAGGAGAGATTAAATAGACAGTCTTCAGGTAGACAGAGACTATCGAAATGCAACATGAAAGCCGTCTATCAAATAATAAACAGTGTGCAGAAAATGAATACGGAATGACTAATGCTACCGCTTGGGGATCGGGGCAGGGTGGGAAGCAGGCTAATTGATATCATTATTTGGCAGATAACGGATTCTACAACACAAAACAATTTCAGCAGGATACTTCAGAGGTTGTAAACTCAGAAAGGGATTTGAAATTTTCACAGAAAAGTAGCCTAAATGGAAAGGCTTAAACAAGATTGATCAGCTACACTCTACGCTTAATGAAGCCAGCAAGCCACTGAACACTGAAACCTGAAAAACGTGAAGTAGAAAACAATCCCATTTTTATGTCATCTTTTCATATCCTTTCCCTGAATAAATTACTAGTGAATAAATTAGTAGTGATAATTACCAGTATTAGGGATGCATTACCAAGCTAGATGGAGCTTTCTTAATTACAGCTGTTCTTACACCTTACTCAGAACCATACTGATGTGTGTGTGTGTATATGTATGTATGCTTGTACACTCTTTGCCAATCTAGAAAACCAAGCAGCAAGAAAAAGTAGTTGAAAATTTGCTGTCATGCCTCCTACAAATTATTCTGCATACAAACTAGATTATAATCTTTAAACTGGAAATCTGATTGCTGTGTGGAGCCCCCCCAGCTTCTCCTGTTGTTCCATATGAACTTCTATACTGACTGTTTACACGTCTAGTCATCTGTTACTGCATCCAATAAATACAAAACTTAAGTATAGAGAAATTACTTACGGGCTTGCTTGACAATTCACAAGATGGTAAGTCCCACATCTCTCTGCTTTAGATATCTTAGTAAATGTCTGTAACAAAACAGTTTTATTGAATTTTAACTGTGTATATGGTACCAAAACTTCTGGTTGTGAAGGACAGAGGCACCCATCTGCCTGGAAACCCCTAGCTGTTTGCTTCGGGTCCTGAATGGGAATGCCAAAAAGATTTCTAACGTTCACATGGTGCTAAGTCACTGCCCTCCGTTTCCCTATCCTGTGGGCACAAACAATGCTACAACAGGAGACAGAGCATAGATCACTGGTAACTACAAGACTTTGGTTTCCCTGGATCCTGCCACTCAACAGATCACCACCTACTAACAGAGCTGGTTTTGGCAGCTGGACTTTGGCTTCTGTGGCCATAGGACATGTTTGAGGAATGAGAACCTCTTCACAGAGACAGATGGGATGAGACAGAATGAATGACCAGCCAGCAAAGGGGAGACCAGCAAGAGAAAGTTACAATTATTTTAACATTTTAATACAGACTGCCTGACCAAGAAGTCGACAAAGCCTTATTTGAACAAATCAAAGATGTCTCCCAATTGCAGAACCTCTTCTAATGGAGGACTAAACACTTTTAGCATCTGCTGGGAAGAAAACATGGCGGGACACGTGTAATCCAAGAGATTTCTGGAGTGTAAAAGGGATCATTTTTTGACACAGGTGGCAGACAGGCCTACTCTCTCTAACATTGTAGGAATTGTCTGCTTAAAAAAATACTGCTGTTTTATGTCAAATAAATTACTTTTACCGTGGTAAAACAAATACTTTTTGCACTGATCTGCTTACACAGCACTTTTGAATAGATGGAGTATTCTTGGCTGCTCTTTTATCAAGAAAAAAGATGAATGTCCTTATGTTAAGGCTATAAAAATTAGTTCTTTGTACTTATGACTCACAGCTTTCCAAAGAAGCTTACTCCTTTTTCTTATAATGGGACATTCAGCTTTCATCAGCAGTGCTACCACTAATGATCCTAAAACTGACAGTCTAAAAAACATGATGAGTCCTTACAAGGAGACTAGTAGCAATTATCTTCTCTTAAATATCGATGGAGAAGATAGATGCTGAGTTGGCCACAAATTTTCAGACAGACAAGAACTTGCTAATGATGGATTCTTGAAACTATCAGGCATGGGACAGGGGGATAACCAATCATTTGCAGGACTTATCTTGCAAGATAATATTGCCAAGTTCTGCAAGAACAAACTGTAGGGAACTCAAGGTTTCTTGAAGAGAGGATGTGGATGTCAAAATTTAAATGTCCATATTAGAGGATGTACAGTCAAAAGTTTTACAAAAAACATTAAATAACTGGTGACCTTAAAGAAATCTGACCTAGTAGTCCATCAACATACTTTAGGAGACCAGGACGAAGTGAAAGGCCTTTGTGACATTAAGCAGAATACCCAAGAGCATGGCCCATACGTGCAGTGCAAGAATCATGCTACTCCTTACTATTTTTCAAAGGCTGGGTATTAGCGGTTTATGACTTCCTCTGCAGCATTTGGTACTTAATGTGATCTGGTCCCTTGGAAGAAGACTTACGGTCTCAATTTAAAAGAAAGGCCACGATCAAAACAAATACTAGCGTATGATTCATCAGATTATGGAATAACAATAAGAATTTAAAAAAAAAAAATCTTTGAAGAGACTGTCTGAGAGACAAGAAGAATGGTCTTCTCCTACACCACTGATATTTTCTTAAAAATAAAATAAAATAAAAAGTGGAAAAAAAAAATCAGACTACCAGAAAAAAAATCAGCAATTCAGACTACCAGAACTGCATTTTTCACAGAGAGAAGCTTTCCAAATTTGTATATGCTATATATTTGCTAACAGATATCAACACAAGTTACAGTTAAAATAAAAATTCCAACTGCTGTTAAAATAATCCTGTGTAACACTACACAGAACCATGAGCCCCTACTACTACAACCAAAAAGAACAGAGAAAAGGACAGCTGAGAACACTTCACCCCTTCACAGTATACATCTTTCTCTCATCCGAAGGACATCTACTCTATTTCTTTCATGCTCAATGGAAGAATGAAAGGGAAGCTCTCCCATCTGTGGCCGAGCAGGCAAACCATGACTGCTTAGCACTTGATGGCTGTCCCTGTCACTTCTCTGCAACCAACCTGCCCATCTCTGTCACCCTCTTTCAGTTCCCCACAGCACCCTCTAATTTCCCTTCCATGCTAAAATACAGTGGACATTTCTCACTGTTGCATTTTTTGTGGAATAGGACATATCTAAATAAACAATACAGGAAAACCATCACTATGAACTAAAAAGAATTTTCTTGAAAGTTAGAATTGTCTTCATAATTGTGCACGTTGTATATCAGTTTTAAAATAGATCACCACAGAAACTAGATGACACCTGCCAAGGAATATTTTGCAAATTAAACTTAAATTACATATAAACCAAATTTAAGTGAGAATTGCATAAAAATTTATGATTTCTATACACGCGCTGGTGGAATTACTGATGTGCAGCTCCAATAAATGGAATTGGATGCCTTTTTATGAAGTTAGCGATATTTTCAGAATAAACAGCATTTTAGCCTTCCAGAGATTTTTTGTGTAACTTCATTTCTGTTTTAAATTTTAATTCAAATCCAGGGGTTCTCTCAGGTATTTGCTTGAGATTTGTAGGCATTTAATTAAGTGCTACAAAACACTGTGCCTAACAGAACCTCTCTGCACAATGAGAGTAAGAAGACTGTTGTCTGCCACTCACATCTGCTGATAACTGAGCTATGGAAATTATTATTTCTTAAATGGAAAGAAACTAATATGCCAAGCAGAGGATGAATGACAGCATCTCAGTCTACAAAGCATAGCTTAATAATTCTATCCGTTCTCAGTCGAGAGAACAGGAAACTGAGGAACACAGACACAAACAAAGCTTTTTAGGACTCCAAACAGAAAAAAAATCTCAGAGGTAATACTCTTTGAAAGGCTATATATGTGTTCTATGCAGAACACTAAACAGAGGAAGATACATTTCATATCACAGACACACTCTTGGTAATTGGAATTCAATACATCTGAAGACAAAGCCACAAATATGACATTTGATGTAATCAATTAAAGTCAGCATCTAGTCCACAAAATTAAAGCAGAAAATTGCATTTTGAATGAACGTTAGGAAATATGTCTCTTCTTTCTTAATATCCAAAAAGCAAAAGCAACAATGTAAGCCAACCATCATATGTCTTAACAACTAAAGGCAGCTACACCTTTCTTGAAACAAATTCCTACCTTCTCATCCTTTCCCTAGTCAACTAGCTTCATCTGCTTCAGTTAGAATGAGCTCCAGCCAACAAACTCTTAGCCAAAACCCAATTTCAGTCACACACTGATCATCTAAAAAACCTGACCATCTGTGTTTCATGAAAAGAAGATGTAAAAATGAGTATTAGCAACATATTGATGAAACTGCAAACCAATCTGTCACAATCTCCTTTGCACGCAGTCTCGCATGAAAGGCAAGGTTGACAAGAATCTAAAAAATTCCATGGGAAAACTTCTGGAAGAGAAGAAACAACTGCTTCAAACAACTCAGTTTTCTGGGAGTGAATAAAAAGGGAATAATTAAAGCATCGCTCTACCAAATACTAAGGTAACTTGGAGTTCTAGCAGCCATCTCTTATGGCCAGTGAAACTGAATAAGGCACTCATGCTTGATGTCTTCCATTATCAACACAATGTTATTAAGTAATAAAAGCAGTGTGATTTCTACACGTTATGAGGAAGAAACAGGAGGAATTTTCCCAAGATACTTCTGGACTCAATCTCTACCACTTACAATGTCAACACAACATCCACAGATTTGCTGATGATGGATTCTGAATCGCCATCTGGACTGTTGATTAGATAATGGACAATATCTGCCTCGTTACCATCAGAGAACCAGCCTTTTCATCCAAGAAGGCAACCAGGTTGGTCAAGTTTGATCTGAGCTTGGTAAATCCACGTAGACTGTGCTCAGTTAGCTTCTTGTCATTCATGTGCTTGGAATAGTCTCCATTACCTTTTCAGGAACTGAAATGATAACCTATAAAACAGCCTATAAAACCCTCAATCTGCTTCTGTATCTTTCCTTTAGGTGGGCACAACATTAACTTTTTTCCATTCATCAAGAACCTTCTCTAACTGCCAATATCATATCTGTTTCTGTCCCTTTAATATGAAAAACACCATATCCTTCAACAGACTGCCACTTCAAAAATCACATCTGGATGCCACCTACAGAATGTTATTCAACTATAAAGTAATTCTTTCCTTCAAAGCTCTCCTCTTTACCAACACATTTTTCATGCTCTTTAGTATTGTCTTTACAGATTTTCAGTCTTTACCATAACGTCATCTTCAGATATTTTTTTCTTTCTTTTTCTATACAAGCCCAAGACCAAACAACAAGTTCTCCCACTTCTTTCCAGGTGTATACATACACAAATATATACATATACGCACAGAAGTATATATATTCAGTAATGTATACAGGTATGTATGTTCAGAATTCTTGGCATGACAAGCCAAGAACTAATGACATTCTTCACAGTCCAATCAAGTTCATTTTGACCATTCCTTCTTATATGTTTTCATGCTGTCCTACTAACTGAATTTAACACATTATTATATTCCCATCTCATTTAAAAAAAAAACTCAGCAGTTTTGCAAAGTTCAGATATTACAGCCCTACAGCCCCTTCACTTTTGCAGCATATCCTCCTATACTTTTATTCCAAGCACTTTTGGAACATGGGCAGCTTTAATCAGTGACCTTCACTGTAATACATAACATAGGTTTGATAGCATTATATGATTAATAGTAGTAAATCTCACAGATGTAATATGTTTTAAGATATACATCATGAAAAAATTTTTCTCCTGCCAATCAATTACTTTTTCTTTTCACAGAAGTAGAATCACTAATAATCATTGGCATGACATTTTTCCTTCTTTCTCCATCTGAAGGCAAGTGCAAAAATAGGATATAAGGTTCTTATTTGCTCTCTTGATTTTTACACACCTTACCCAGCATCTAAGCCTCTGCACATTCTAGAAACGCATATTCTAAGGAGTAAACACTCTGAGCATACCAAGCCATATTCAGTCCATCTCAAACTGGATTTTAGTCTTTTCCTTTAAACATAATTTTCCCTGAACTAATTTACATTCACAATAAAAGCTGGATAACTGCTCCATTTGTGAGCACAATGAGGCACGTCGCAATTCCAATATAAAACTAGAAAGACAAATTTCAGTATGATTGACATTTTTGATGCAAAATTTGAGCAATGAAAAGAATCCAGATTTGTATTTGTTCATTCCTCATCAACTTCACAATTAGAAGACGCAGACTACTTGCCTGCACTGATTATGACAAAAGTTGTCCTCCAGAACACTAGTAAAATGTAGTTCCCTCTACAATCTATAAAAGCGTCCACGTTACTTCAAAACTTTTTGAAAGTTTAGCTGAAAAACTGTGCTATTACTGAATTTGTGCAAAAAAGTAAAAATATTCAATAATGGCAGCACAAGATCTTTTTTTTTTCAGCTTGTTCAATAACGTCACTGGATTTAACAAAAAATGCTTAATAGACTAGTAAGTAAAAACTATGAAAAATCTTAAAAATAGAAAGTTTTCTCTGAGCAGCCAAACCAAACAAACCTGGCTTTTGTCTTTAAGATATATCAATAAGATGCCTTCTGATCTACTGGATATCCTGTGAACTCTTCCTTATTTTGTTAACAACATCCCTTTGTTACAATGGAGTCCTGTTGCTCTTTTTCTCAACACAAGGCTTATCTTACTGGAACAAATCCAACGTTCAAGTAGCTCTGCATCCTACAATGGACAGCAGAACCTGTTTAAGGAGGATTGTGACAACCAAGGCAACAAAATGATCATTACTCATTTATTCTCAGTATTCAGCAAAGATTTTAGCACAGACATTGCTACCTATCAAATCCAGTTTTCCATTTCACTTGTTCCATATTGAACCCGTCTACTTTCCTGGCCTTCCTAACTTTTGGTGGCAACGAATTTTACAATTCAAATTCTGCACATTATGAAAACAAAGTTCGTTTTGACTATTTTAGAACTTCACCTTGTAATTCCCACAACTAGAGAGATCAATAATGCCGACGCTATCTTCTTCAAAAGCCCAAAGTATTAATCTTTCCATGTATTTTCCTAAAAAGTTTGCTTTATGTTCAATTTTTCAGGCAGGCATGATCTGTAATTCATGCCAATGTCTAGCAGAAAACTGATACGTTCAATAACAATGAAGACGTACTAAAAAACATATTGATCTTCTTATGATTAGAGTAGTTGTATAAAAGTCAAGATAGCTTTTTTCGATCTGGACCTGATGAATTTAAAGGCAAACAAAAATTCACAGCTGCTGTCCATGATTTACAGATGCACTTTACCCAACTCCAAACTAGACCAAGTCATCTCTTTACCAGCACGGTGGATGACACCACATCATCCCAAACCTATAACATACCACCAGCAATATGCAGAGCCTTTTACTGCTTGCTACTCATGGCCCTACAGTCCAACTGCATGCAAAAAACAAAAACAAAAACAAACAAGAATAACCGAAAGCCCTAGCAGCTCCCCTACCACACAGCTCTACATTCTCTCTTTTGGTGTCTTTGTCAAGCATGCCGCAGGCACGTTGCCATGCAGTCACTAGACACAGTTTCTTCAAACATGGGACCTACTGCCATCACTCCAGTTGCACTTACTTAAAGCCTCTTTAGTGCTTAGAGAAAACTAACAAAGCAGTTGAGTCCCAGACTGTGTTATTGCTCAGCAAATATTTCCCTAAAAGTCAGAGACTAAGAAAGCTGCAGGAGTTTGGATTACTTGGGTTTTAGGCCCAAATGAAGAAATGTCCAAGGCTTCTAAAAGAAGCCAAACAGAAAAGACCCAGGTGCTTGCTGTGATGCCAGGCAGTCATCTGAAGCCACTGCGCGAGGCTTCCAGAGGAAAGAGCATCTCATAAATCCATGCTTGGAGCACAGCACACAAATGTAAAGCCATATGAAACTTTTCAGATCAAATTTCACCTTTCAGCATATCCACCTCAAATTTACTAAAAATATGAATTTCTTAGAAGACATAATACCACCCTCATCAGCATGACTTTTTACAGTACCAAGAGTGTGTATACACACATTCACAATTTAGTTAAGTGTCTATACTTTGGCCATCTGACATGAAACAAAAATCAGTAAAGCCAAACTGCCTACATTAAAAATAAATGCAGGCAAAACATACCCTCATACGGTTTCTCTCATACCCAGGCTTCAGAATAGGTAATACTAAGGAAGTTATTGTATTTTCCTGAACGAGTAAATACACTGATTTTCATTTTTTCATGTGCTTTTCTGCATGTATTATTTCTTTTAATATCATGTCTAGCTTTCTCCCTCCTTACAGTGTACAAACGTGTTAGTATATTAAAATGTTACTAAGCGTATACAGATGTATAGCTTCTATTTGAGCGCCCAGGGGAATGGTAACCATGGTACTGCTTCCAAGAATAGAATTATCATCTGTAACAGCACTCATGCTGTGGCAGTTGACAGAATGGTTATAAATATATCTATTAGCAGCCTGAGCTGAATCTTTAAACAGCACTATAGGGACAGCAGTTGGCTAAAAATAGCTTGACAATATTGCATTTGAACACTTGTCCTCAGAAACACTTTGTCACATACACATAGCAAATTTCAATTTTTTTTCTGCATGAAGCTGAAAATGAACATCTGTGGCACACAGGAGACAGACAGTATGACATTTTTTGACCTCCTTTCTCCCTGTAACACTACAAATAAAAGCACAACAGTAAAAGTCTTCAAAAGACTGCTGTAAAACATGAAGTAATGCCTAGAATTCAAAGTACACGAAGCAAGGGCAGAATCAAAAATTATTTTACAGGAAAAAAAAAAACAAACATGGCAATCAACAGCATACAAATCACGTGTCTGAGCTGTTGGAGCTCAGCTTCATTCTAATACACTTCCATATAACTGAAACAAGGAAATGATGGTTACACAGCTGTTACTAACAACTGTATGAGCTAGCATTCAATATTAATTAAGGAAAACTGTCTGAAAACAGACTTCTAAATTCAGTAGTCATGAAGTCAGACACATTGTCAAAAAAAAAAAAAAGGTATTTTTCACTTGCTACTCTCAGTATTTTAATCATCTTAACACAAAATGTCCGTGACCACAGTTGATAACAGTGCAGTAATACCAATGGGGCCATGTAGCTTAGCTGGTGAAAAAATAAAAAAGTTTCCTTTACTGTTCAGGAAAATGTTTACATTTCTTTACATTATCAAATGAAAACAGAGACTGCTAATCTCCTCACAAGCAACTGTACACTGGAAAACGTGGAAGTTCAAAAAAAAAAAAAGATACAAATGATGATTTTCACAAATAAAAGTGGGCTTGCACAGTAAATAATGCTGTGTATCATAGAAAATTTTAGCTGAGAAGGAATCTCTGGAGGTTTTCTGCCCAAAGCATGGCTACATTAGAGTAGGCTGTTCAGGGGCTCAGCCAGTCAGTCTGAACACATCTCTGAAGATGGAGATTCTGCAGCATCCCTCAGCAACCATTTTGTGTTTGAGCACCCTCACTGTGAACAAGAATCTTAATTTGGGACTGCCATTTCCTATGTTCCAGCTTGTTTCTATCCCTTCTCAGTTTTTTTTACCATGCACTTCTGAGAGGAGTCTGGCTCCCTCATCTCTACACTCTCCCACCACATAACTCCCTGCACTATCTCCACTTCGGACTGAAGAAACCCATCTTTCTCTGCATACGTCATGGACTCCAGTGCTTTACTCAGCACGGTAATTCTCCACTGGACCCAGTCCAGCCATGTCCATCTTGCACCAGAGAACCCAAAATTGGGCACAGTACTCCAGCTGTGGTCTCACAAGTGCCGAACAGAGGGGAAGAACCGCCTCCCTCAGCCTGCTGGCTGCACTTTTTCTGATACAGCCCAGTATGTGGCTGCCCTTCTTTACTGGAAGGGCACAGTGCTGGCTCCTGTTCAACCTGTTGCCCACCCGGTCCTTTTCTGCAAAGCTACTTTCTACTCAGTCAGTACCCAGCTTATACTGTTGCCTGGAGTATTATAGTGTAGGTATTTAATTTTATTTTAGTGTGTATGTGAGTATTAAGTTTCAGTTAGAGGGTTCTAGCAGGTATTACCTAAATTTAAAATAAGAAATTAAATTTAAACAAAGCTGAATATGCATTGAATTTGTGTTCTTCATCGGCAAAGACAAGACCTTCAATGTATAGTCTGAAATGCAAGTGAAACCAAGACACTAGGAAAGAAAAAGTATCTCTCAGCCAAAATAACATATATATTTTAGAGCAGGTTTATATTACACTTTCCATTTTTTTCTGAAGATTATTTAAGGATGAATTACAGTTTACATAGAACCACTTCCATGAGTTGTGTCCCTCTTGAAGCCTTATTTTTGGTAAGACAACCTGTCACGTAAAACTTAAATATTGAAAAAGTAAGCTATACTGTAGTAAGAGACCAATATTCAGGCAAGGAAATTCAGCTCTTGGGATAATTGGAATTACTGTTTTCGTACAGCATATGGATCAACTTGATCAAGGAAGTGAACTTAGTGTGCAAGACAAACTGCATCAACACTTCTGCTCAGATTTGTCCATTATCAGCTACACATCAGTCCTCTCTTTACACTACTTCCCATCTTTTTTCTGCATCTATCACACAGGAATTAGAACATATAGCATACATTACAACTCCGAACTTCTGAAAATTTATGCAAGTACTGAGAGTGCTACTCCACCTCTCTCTAGGACATTTGTTTATCTGCCAAGTAATATTACTGCCACTAAGACTTTTACCAAAACCAGTCCAAGTGTGATGCTTAGGACTAAAGGAAAGTGATGTCTGATCTGGTTAGATATTTTTTCAAACAGAAAATTTCATGACAGAATAAGCCATTAGAATAAGCAATAACTTGACTGCTCACTTTCTTTTAAAATGTTTGGGTAATAGAGTCTTAGAGGTAAAACAGAAATTAGATGAAACCTGCATGTGAAGGAAAACAACCTCTGTTCCATGTAACTTCAATGTCTACTACAATAATGCTTTTATTCCAAAGGAGGTAAAGGGTCTGATACAAGTTCCAGTTAAACTTGTGCCACAAACTTAAACCAAATGCTATGATACTACTGGATGACTCTGTTCTGGTGTATATCTTTGGTCAAGTAGCATTGACTCTGATCAGAATGACTGTGTTTTCCTCAAGTGATTTGTTCCGTGTATTCTCTCAGAAGTAAAAGGAGAAGATCAAAAGTTGTCTGAATTTATTATAATTTAATCAGTCTAAAATTAATTCTTAGTGAGTATCAATTGGATGGCTCAGTTTACATAAATGGTTTTGCTTGGATAAACCAGCAGTTCCTAAGCACTAGCTGCTGAAGCTAAGAAAAGGTACAGTTAAAGTTCAACACAGAGAAAAAAAAACACCATTCGATAGAACAACTTCAGAGACAACTAACGTTTATTCCAAGATCTAGCTGACTATATTTACAGTTGCCTGATTTAAATTTCAGTCACAGTGCCATCTGGTGACTATTTATACTCTTATACATTTTAAATAGATGGCAAGTTTCAGGCTCATCCAACTACCTCTTGTCATCCATCACCCTACGTTAGCCCCCACACCCCTCCTGTCTTAAGTTTTACCTGAAGGAAAGGACAGAGACTATTCTCTGTGAACTGAAATGGTACAAAATTTCCAATTTGGATGTTCTTCTTGCGAACGTAAAAGTGCACTAGGAACATAGTGCACTATATGGTTAAAGAGCACTTTAACCACTTAGTCATACGAATATCGCTACAAAATAATAAAGTTTCTATTGATGAGAATGAACAGCATGATCTCAAGAATGGGATAAATGGAAAGGTATCCTTTATGTTTGCTT
Organism: Chauna torquata; assembly: GCA_013399475.1. NCBI lineage: Eukaryota > Metazoa > Chordata > Aves > Anseriformes > Anhimidae > Chauna > Chauna torquata. The sequence goes on from VXAL01018408.1 coordinate 816,998, forward strand.
TTCCCTGGAATTTGGCCTCTAAAAGCTGGCTAAGCAAGGACAAACAATGCTGAACTTTGTTTTTCGAGTTCTATTGCTAAAATTACCATAGGTTTAATTTAAAGTGGTGGCAAATAGATAACCTTAGAAAAGACAAATGGGAATCTGAAGTATAAAATTTATTGATCAATTTATTGCGTTCACATATGCAAAATTCAGATAGACTTTCCAGGCTCATTATGTATTTAATCTCTTTTAGAACAATTTATAGAACTGATGAGTAAAGTTCTGACACTTTGATGAAGACAGTAACGTGGAGGAAAGATTTCTCATATTGGTGTTGACCTCTATTTTTACCCCTTCCCCAAGCCCACAACAAATATTCCCATTGTTATTCACCTTTCACCCCTTCCACAACAGAAGAATCAACAAGAATATAAGATATTGCATTTGTCCTTTCATATCTGTCTATGAAAGAGGACCATGAAGGGAAATACTCTGTTATACTCGGTAACATTTTTCCTCAGAAGTGTTTTTCCACAATACAGACACGCTGTAAGAAAAATACCTAACTGGAAAGTCAGGGAGTAAAAACATTTCAGTCATTAACTGTTACATGAAAAAACAATAGCTATTGAACAAAAAATAGTTTTACAATAGTAGTTATCAGACCTCAACTTCATATGAAACAAACTGTATGTACTTCATGAGTTAGAAAATGAATTTGTCTCATTGGTGCTTACAATCATTAACACTACTTCAATTCCCAGTCCAATATAACTTCTATTATTAAATACACCCACAAGGAATCACATCTATAATACATTAAATACTACTTCAGTTGCTGCCATTTTCCTTCAAAGTAGTAACAAATGCTTCACCTATCCCATAAGTGAAACAGCTGAAGAGCTCTCAAAGAGAAAACCTTTTTCCTTATGTTCTGACTGAAGACATTGTTACATTCTATCTTATGCAAGAAATTTCAGCAGGCATTCTATTCACTGGTCATAATGGGAAATGCTGTTCCCCTCCTCCCCC
>VXAL01018408.1:818034-859293 GCA_013399475.1 Chauna torquata
TTCTGAAGGTTCCAGTGCAGGAAGCTGTTCTGATTCCACATATCTTCACTCAGTAAGTTGAATTTTTCTGAGCATGCTATGCAGGTCAGTCATTTCTGATGAAATTTTCTTTCCATAAATCAAATTATTAAGAATCTTGACATTGTTTCATGTTTTCTAGAAAATGGTTCCCACCCAAAAATACAAGTTTTTTTTTCAAGGGTAATGTAACCTGTTCCTGACAACAATAAGCATACAAAATTTTTTGATGAACTGGGGAAAGAACCAATCTTTCTGAAGAAATATTAATTCAATTCATCTGTTCTTTTAAGTTAATATTCTAGAGCACCATAGAATACTTTTCTATTCACTTGATTGAACGTTGATTAGAGAAGTCGCTGGAACTGTGACTTCCACGTCCACCTCCCTCACGTCCTGATCACCTAAAACAAACTTCATCTCATCTAAGCTGTAAATGCGTAGTCCTATAACCACTGTATTGCCCTTGCCAGTAACAGGCCAGAAACTGTATTTCTATTGCACTGCACGGAGCTTGCAAGACCTCAGGCTCGAGGTTTGTCCAGCCTGCTCTTAACTTTTCTTGACCTGGCTGTAACTTTGTTTTACTTGGTTTAGCTGCCACAACCATTTCTGCAATTGATCAGGAGCCTACGCCTAATCTCTTTTATTGTGTTGGTACAACCATCGCTTTGTATAGGTAGTTGTAAGAAGCGATTATTCTATATAGAATGAGGTATTTACTATATAGAATGAGGTATTTACTATATAGAATGAGGTATTTACTATATAGAATGAGGTATTTACTATATAGAATGAGGTATTTACTATATAGAATGAGGTATTTATAACTAAGACAGTGACGTAGCATAAAGAAATACAGGCCTCACATGATGGCAGAGCCTTTGGGATGTGGATGCAGCACAGAGTGTAGTAATGACACAACAAAAGATGGGACACGTTTGGCACCAGAGACCCCAAAGGCTGTAACTAACTCACCAAAAGTCAGATAAAGAAATGCAGACATAGACCTGGACAAAAACACTATTCAGGGGTAACAGAGAGAATGAGTAATATCTGGCATACATACAAGGCACCATATATAATAATTTTGGATGTAACATGGAGCTGCAAACCAATGAAGAAACAGCAAGGTGTAAAAATACGTTAGCAAACATATAAAAAGGACCCCGGGTGTATCCTAGAGAAGAAACCATCAACATCATATTCCTCTTAGTGGAGGACACCGGAAACTGAAAACTCACCAGCACTCAGAAGAGACCAACCTTGCACCCAGAGAAGCAGGAGGGTGAGCAGAGCTTCTGCTCCTTTTCCTGGTGCTACGACCCGAGTGTATATATATTATTATTCTTTCTGTAATGGTAAGATCTAGACTAATAACGATTAAACAGTTAAGATTTCAACTGTACTAAAACAATAAAGTCTTGGCTTATGTATGTAAGGTGTACTTTTTGCCTATAAAACAAGATTCTGAGCATAATAAAGGATAGCACCTCCTGACAACTTAATGACGGTGGACTACCTTTTGTCACTGTGGGTGTGCATATATGTGAAAATATCCAATTTCCTCAACAAACCTGTAACTACAGATATCAGAGATTTTTATGCAAGTATTTCAACCACCCTTCCCTGCTGCCTTCTTGTAGCATACTGTCGTCAGTTTTGCCCATAAGCTTTGACCGCCTCACAATGTGTCCTCTGCAGAACATGATCACCTCTTACTGCAGTTTATACATCTTAAACCAATACCACAACTCTGAAGAATGGCTGTGAAAATACTCCTAGGTCAATCAACATGATATTAATGGAAGTATGAAACAGTTTGGTGAAATTACCAGGGACCCAGGCCACTACAAACAAGCCTGGGCAAAGACAAAGCGTTACTTCAAAGGATTAGATTATTTTCTAAAATCTCAGTGTTTGGGATCTTACCACGTCACTTAGATTTGTAAGGACAGAAATGCACCAAAACTGACAGAAAGTATGCAAGTAGTAATTGTAAATTGTACAAGGTCTACAGCCACACAGACAAGAATGGCTCATGTGGGTTTCGGGCTCCCCTCACCCTTAGTTGCAGGCTTTCTTTGTTGCATAGATACGGTTTGGATCATCCCAAAACTGTGCAGGCTGTTTTGCTAAACCCTGTGGAACTCAGCAGTCAGGTCTGATATCCTGCGACAGCACACTGCCAACAGAGCAGTTTGTCTTGATTTATAAACATTTATCTCCACCCCAAAATCCATCTCTTACTTCCAAACTGTGATTCATGCTCATGTTTTGAAATATTAAAAGCAGTTTGGTGCTTGCCCTATACTGCTGTGTATATATAGTTTCCTCAGAAATCCACTTTGCAAAGTGGATTTTATGAAGGATGAGATTCATCAGTAGTAGTCAGCATGGATTCACCAAGGGGAAGTCATGTTTGACCAATGTGATAAGCTTCTATGATGAAATCAAAGGCTTGGTAGACAAGGGGAGAGCAGTGGATATTGTCTATCTGGACTTCAGTGAGGCTTTCAACATTGTCCCCCATAAGATCCTCACAGAGGAAGCTGCTGATATATGGGCAGGATGAGCAGACAATGAGGTGGATCGAAAACTGGCTGAATGGCCAGACCAAGAGGGTGGTGATCAGCTGCACAAAGTTTAGTTGGAGGCCAGCAACTAGTGATGTACCCCTGGGCTCAATACTAGGTCCAATCCTCTTTAACATCTTCATTAATGATCTAGATGACAGGGCAGAGTGCACCCTCAGGAAGTTTGCAGATGACGAACCTGGGGGGAGTGGCTGACTCACCAGAGGGCGGTGCTGCCATCCAGAGGGACCTCGACAGGCTGGAGAGGTGGGCTGACAAGAGCCTCATGAAGTTCACCAAGGAGAACTGTAAAGTCCTGCACCTGGGGAGGAACAACTCCAGGCACCAGGATGTGCTGGGGCCATGCAGATGGAAAGCAGCTCTGCAAAAAAGGACCTGGCGATCCTGGTGGACACCAAACTGAACATGATCCAGCAGTGTGCCCTTGCTGCAAAGAAGGCTAACAGCATCCTGGGCTGCATTAGGCAAAGTATTGCCATGGCATGTAGGAGCCCATATTAAAATGGAAAGATGACCTCCTAAGGGTATACTGCCCTGAGTCAGGCTGAGTGAGTATGGTCTTGAAAGTGAGACTCTTAATTCTGTTGTTGTGATGACTGTGTTAAGCCAATGAGTCTTCTACTGTCCCCAGAAATATTTACATAAAGAAAGCACAGTTGACAGAATATACTCACCAAGTCAATCCTGAGGAAGTGGACTTTTACAGTAAGAGGAAGCCTATTCATAATCTCACTCCTGCTTGATTCAAACTGAACCATTCCCAGCAGTTGCCATTACCACCAACCTACTCACTGTGCCAAGGCATTGGTATCCTCTTATAACAAAAAACTCCTCTTGATAAGAGAAATTTACCACAAAACTACATTTGAACTGTCACATCCCAACCACTACGTATCATGTAAACTCTCAGAATTCGAACATTCAACACAAAACCACAGGGTCAAAATTCAGTTTATAGAACTCTTACAGTATTCGGAGTCATAAAGCTTCTCAATACTTCTACTCAGTAGAAAGTGAGCAGAAACTTTACATAACTATATATAACCATACCTGTAAAACTTCATAGAATCTTACTCAGTAGAAACAAACCAGTCCCCAAATTCTTATTAAACAAATAATGGTGTTTGTTTTTAATTCCACTTCCAAGTTAAAACTAGAAAATCGGAACACTGGCAGACCTAGTTAGGCACACAATTGAAACAGACTTCTGAAAATAATCATATTAAAACGCTCGACTTAAGCTTTCACCTAAATAAGCATCTTCAGAAGTAGCACATTTTCAAGCATGTGTTAAACAGAAACAGCAGCAGCCAACTTTCAATTTTAAATGAACAAATTTGTAAACTCGTTTAGAAAGGAGTAAATTAAGAACTGACAAAAGTGACAGCTGAAAGTAGTAGAACTCACAGTATTTTTTTCTAAATATAAAACAAGACTGGAATATCTTCAGTTTCATTTATAAAAGCAAGCTGCATTTTTCTTATTTTAAATCTACCTACTTGTATACAATTTTAACTGGCATTAATCAGTTTTAAAGTGTGTTTCGTAATGTTGAATTCACTCACTTTATCTGGCAATTTCCACGTTATTTGTAGCTTATGTGGCTCAAAGCCTCAGCCATAGATTAGAACACTAGAGGCACTGACATACATTCAATGAAAGTAGCATGATTTTCCAGGGAATACACAACCGAAGTATATGACAAAAACTAAAGCACAAAGCAACAGAACCTGAAGACTCCATCAAGCAACAATCTCTGCTTACTAAGCAGGCAGCCTTCATTAATATCGCTCCAAAAATCAGCAGGTCCAAATATCTCTGCTACACACCTAAATATTTTAATTACCCATGTATACCTACTATATGCTTATAAATCTTTCTCTTCCTTGGGATTTTTTCCTGCAAAGTATAAGTGTAGAACACACAGGCTTAAAGGTGTACCCTGGGTACTAAATAAATTGAGGTATTTCACTGGTCTTCTGTAATGGAGTCCAAGAAAAATAATCTTTCTGAACACTTTCCCATATTACCTAGTCTGACTATTCCCAAATTGTTTTGGTGCATTATTTCCTTCAGGTTTTTGTTTGTTTGTTTGTTTTTTTAAGGTTCTACTGAAGTCCTAGGAAGTCTAGAAACTTGTAAAGGTCTTAAAATTGGTCATTTCAGTACTCGCCATTGCAATTATTTAACACCTGATCGATCCGTTACTTCCAATATGAGCATGTGTTTGCTGAAGATCTCTCCTCTCTATTATTTCTGGAGTACTTTCATGGTTCAAACCTTATATATGCATGCATATGCACATGCATTTTTATTTAAATTAAGTACTCCTGCATGTGGTATATGAAAAATAACTACATACGATTAAATATGAGCAAGTTGTCCAGATGAAACACCCACATGGATTGATAACACAAGTTTGTCATTCACAATTCAATCTAACTTGTGATATTAAATTAATATCAGGCATTCCTGTTCAGATCACATCTAAATTCCTTCCTTGCAATATTAAATTCATATAAGGAATTCTTGCTTAGATTATATCTAAATTTCTTAACTTAAATAACACCATAAGGTGTAATTCCATGTAGGTAACAAATCATTCCAATTCTTAGCAACCGTTCTTCTGAAGCCATCTTCTTAAAATCTATCACAAGTTGGTGGTAGGACAGGTAACCCTTCCAGGTTTCAAAGCACAGTAAATTTGGGTACCCCTTAAGATTATTATTTTTGTTAACACCATGAACTCTCTGGCTACTGTTAAGCCCATCAGATGAGTTAATTTACACATGCCTTCTGTAGCTATCATTAATTATTTTTGTAACTTGAATTCAACTTTATTCTAAATGATATATTAATGTAAATCTATCCACAATTAAACTATTACCTTTATGGGTAACTCTGGGAAATTTTCATTTTGGGGATACGTTAAGAGGCTTGATTTTCAAAAAGATTTCTTTAAAAGAGGCCCAGATTCCAGTCAAAAAACACACCAGAAGCTGCTGGGATGCTGTGATAATTTAAGCTGAATGTTATCCAAATAGCATGCAAGTTTTGGTAGGACATAAGGATTAATGCATTTAACACTTGCCATTACTGCCGTAACACTGAAATGTCCTCTTCAATTTATTTCAGGGCAGGTGCTTCACGACATTTTCAAGAATGAGCACTGACATGCACATCAATTGTGCATTCAAAAGGCTAGTGACATAAACAGACAGTTATCTATGCACCTGTTGACACTGTTGATATTTTTAACATGACATTGTTATCACAACAATGATACAGAACTATGTAAGTTTCAGAGCCATAACCTCCTCTTCTAAGCTCCTAAATGAAAAAGTGAAGGAAATATGAAAACCTACCCAAGAGAAAGCAAACAAAATTATGCAGGGGAAAGGGAGGGGAAATGTTGACAACTCAGTTACGTTTATTTGTAGTTATATTAATTTTGTTTATATTACACATAAAGGCCTCTAGCTGCAGAATAATGTTCATTCTTTCTAGATCATAGATTTCTTTTCACTTTTTGCTCTGAATATTTATTAAAGATGCAGGGTAGTAATTTGCTATGGATTATATGATCATAAACTGAAAGAAAGACCCAAATAAATGTCACTGGCAGGGAAGTAGGGGAATTCCTGAAAGAGAAAGGGTAATAATCACTGTCATTTTAAGCACTTGGACATTGTCATTGGATACAAAGGAAAGGACAACTAATATTCAAATTTCAATATTTTTCCATTTTCTTTGCAGCAATAGTTTTTCACGCTGTAATCAATTGCAGCTGAGTTAACTTGGCCAAAGCGAGGATAAGCACACAGCAAAAGATTACCTGACCTGAATAAAATAAGCAGATGAGAAGCATCATCCTCACACTGCCAGTTCAATGAGAAAGGTGCACCCTTGTCTCGTGATATATAAACATCACTCGAATTAGTAACCGTGCATGCACTGGAGTCAGATATGGAGCAAAACTTAAGGTATAACTCTATTTAATATGACAATAACCAGAAAACCCTTTTTTATACTTCCTGTCTCGTCAACTTTGGTCTCTGTTTCTCCTACGGAAAAAAAAAAAATTATCGAAATATATATTATAGAAAGATAGCATTCGCTAAAGACGTACAGATATCCCTCATTCTTCACCTCAAAATTAATTTAATGGTAGACTTCACTCAATCCGTACTCCTTTCAGTTCAGATTTCCCCAGATAACACCAGCTCCCAAAACCCCACTGCTTCTTATGTCCTAATTAATAAAATCCACATTTGATATTCTCCACAACTGCAGCCAGCCACTCCAGATCTGAACCTACTCCAGAAGTATAAATGCTGCGGAGAAACCTGCCAAGTAACTCTAAAACTGTTAATTGCCTTCAAATCGAACATAGCCCTGAACAAAGCCCCAGAAAAAAACTGCAAGGAAATGCATTTCCAGTTACACAGAGGATTATATGGAAATCTCTCTTCAGAATCTGCTACTACTCTTCAAGGTTTTCCTAATTCATAAACAGCAACTAAACCCAGCAATCTACTTACACAAAGAAGTATGAAAAACAAGGTTATCCTGTATGATGAGCTAAATTCAAAGCTTATTAGGTCAGAAACATAGGTCCTCTATAACAAGGTCCTCTATAACTCCAAACAAGTAGCTATCCAAAAGTGGAGGAATATAAAAAAAAAAATTTAAAGGCCAGAGCTAAATGATCAAAATAAAACATCCTTTCAAGTAGGTATACAGCACAAAAAAATAAAAAGAAAAAAGAAGAAAAGAGGTTAGAGAAACTGTGAAATTGTGTTGAGATGTAGCACTGCAAGATATTCACATGCCAATCCATCACATTTGTTTAGGTTAGTCCAAGACTAACACTTCAGCATGGCTGACAAAATTTTAATGAAGTGTTTCATTACATTGCAGACTTCAACCATTCGAGCACAAACGACTAACAGCTCCTCATTTTGCAACATTCTGAGTTTGTAATTTCAGTCTCTTCAAAAAACCCTTTCTTGTCTTAGACAGCAAGTTTGCAAAGGGCATTTTTCCACTGTTTTCCTAAACCTCTGCCCTGAAGGTTTCTGCTTCCAAAAGCAAGTTTCACTTTTATAAATTTCAGATTTTCTGCAGGGAAAGCATACTGAACAGTAACTGAGCAGTTTCCTTTCTTTCCTGAGATATGTAGAAAGGCTTTTTAACTCTTTCGAAGACAAATCTTTAATCACTGAGAAGATTCCAGTAAGTTTTTACTTTTTGGTCTTTTTTTGCAGGAACATGAGCCTGATAAGAATGCATTACATTCACCACGTTCACCAGATCAGGTATTTTATACCAGTGTTACATCAACTAGGAAAAAATATATATTCAGTATTAAAAGGTAAAAGATGTCCATCTGAAGCCTATAAAGAAGCTGGCTCACCTACATCTTTTTTTTTCTTTTTCTTTTTTTTTTTTTTTTAAAAGAGTAAATCTATGCTCACCCACTATTTGGGTGATTCTCAACTATAACTGAGTATATTCAAATACATGAAAAAAATTGAATTTTGAACCCCAAATTGAACGGCCTCATTTTGTTGTAGTCTAGGAATGTACACACCGTAAGCATTTTGGTAAAAAGGAAACAAGAAAAAAAACTAGAAAGGAAGCCAAAAATTAAGATATAAAATGAAAATGCACTACAATCTCAATTACAGACTGAATATCAATTCCCATTTGATATTCTTTCACATATCCTTAAAAAGCCTAACGCTCATAAGAGTTTGATTTTCTTTCTGAGTAAGACGGCAAGCCTGTAAGCTGAACAAACAAGGAAAAGAGAACATGAGTTGAATCTTGCTAACTTTCACACATTAGGCTACTACAAGGTACTCAACAGATGGCAAGATTCCTGAAAAAGAAAGCCAGGATTTTGTACATGGTAAAGCACTTCAGTGCATAGAAAATACTATAAGAAAGATGAGAAGAAACAAAAAAAAAAAAAAAAAGGCCAAAAAGCTACAAACAGTTTCATTATAAAAATATTAAACCCAGCACAGGCAATTCTAGAAATGGCTAGACGCACCCTAGCGGTATGAAGGAGGAAAATACCAAGTGCCAAGTGGAAGTACAAGGCAGTGGTACGCATGTCTGAAACGACAAACAGAAACATGTAGTCACAGAACTGAAGAAGATGCTCCTACATCACTGACACAGCCCTTGCTCTTCCATACATTACTTGCGCATGGGAGGCATCTTCCAGGTGTCAGAGTTGATAGGGGCTCCTTCTGTCACTGGACAGTAACAATTAGGACAGGTCTTCCCTGTTCTGAAGGACAAACCGAGTCTTTTCTGGTTACTGCTGTCAGGTTGACCTTCTGGTATCATTTCCTGTCCATTCCTCACTGAAGTGAGCTGGATATCACAATACTAGAGGTTAGAGACGCATCTGTAAATTCTGTCCAGAATGCAGAAGGTGTTTTTTCTCACTACACTACACGATGTCTGGATTTCTCCTCTTTCAACTTCCCCTAGAAGTTTGTTCCTGGAATACAAATACCTTATTCCTTGCTGTTCCAGGGGAGATTCAACATACAACTATTATTGCTCCAGGAGAGCCTAACGTGATGTATATGCGATCCCACAGGACTCAGCCTGGCACTGCATAGTGCAGAGAGATGCTATGTCTTGTTTTGCACGCAGTTATGTCATCACCCCTTAATTTTCAGAGAAAAAAAAAAGTCCCCTGGGCTAGACATAGTATATAAAGAGATCACGTCCATATACTCATTGTCATGCTTTTAAATTCAAATGCCTTGAAAAACATGCACTGAAAAAATGTTGCAAGGTAACTGTGAGAAATGGCCGCCACTGGTTACACGGCTTCCTCGGTTAACTGTGACTCACGTACCCACAGGAGTTTCGCTTTCACAGCGAGGACTTTTCAAAGTGGGTGACTTTCCCAAAAGAGGTAAGGTAAGCAGAGCTGCCACTACACCATCTGAGGGTTAGTTTTTTGGTTTGGGGATGGTTGTTTTTTCTGTTTTTTTCTCCACAGAAATCATAGTCAGTTATTATTCACTTAAATGCGGGGCTATAACTGCTCAGATATGGGGACGGTTCTTTCCTTTTCTCTACTGACTTCTCAAGCATTCTGAACAAAACTCACCAAATTAAGTGGCACAGAATATGATAATACACGTATGTATTTATTATTATTTCAGTTAAAAATCTAACTATCAACTAACATTCCCAATTCCATTCCATCTCCACTGGGAGATAATAGCTCACACTTGGATATCAAGTACAAAGAACAGTTACAATAATGAAACCATTTTACTCCTTTTGTAGCAGAAAAATCATCAGAATGAAATTATGCTTCATAGTTGTGTGACAGTACCAACACAAGAGAAACCCAAAAGGTTAGTTTCAAAACTGTAACATTCAAAAAAGAAAATGTACATTACAATTTGTAAAATTGGTTTCATCACTTTACAGAGATGCGGCCCGAATAGCAAAAAATAGTCATTTTTGGAAAATCATCACTGAGCTGTATAATAGTGCTGGAAAGGTAATGTTCTCCCTCTTTATGAATATGACATCTGTGTCATATGCGAAAGTTCAGAATAGAACTCTAAAAATAATCGGTCTCACATGCACTCAGTGACAATAAGTAGCGAAAAGATGCCTAGGACAGAAGGCTCTTTACTTGCTTCAAAATGCAGTGGTGGAAACGGAACATGGACAAACCAAGACTAGTGGTAAAATGAATGCCATGAGTATGCCACTACTAAAGTAACTGCTATGGCGATGTATAAAGTTTTTTTAAACTGAAATATTTTACCAAAATTGGATGACTTCCAAAAATGCACATTTGAGCTCAGAATTCTTGGCTTGATGCTGGAATCATGAAGGCAAATTTATCAGGATCAGACTAGAGATGGATGATCAGTAGGAAGTTTCCCACCAAGGCTACAAGAATGGATTAGAGCATGTAGATAACATTCTATCCTTTTATATTTCAACTCGCTTACAGCTATTCCATTCTACTCCAGACTCAAATAGGAGCTAACAATACAGTCCATATGTGGCTGCCATGCAGTCAGATAAATTCAGGGAGAGGGTTTGGTTTGACCACAGCACTGCACACAGCATCCAACCAAGCAAGAGGTAGTAAAATATATCAAGACACAACAGAAATTAACATGGAAAGAGGAAAAATAAATATGGATAATTACCCATAGGAAACAAGAATTGGGCAGGGGCAAAATCTAAAAATGGCTTTTGGAAGAAAAACAAGATGCTGAGCAGAGAATATCCCATGTTGAATTTCTCCATCAGTAAAGAATGTGGGATTTTACACTTTTTTTTTTTTTTGGTTCTTACGAAATGGGCTTACATCGACCATTTCCCACCCTAGTCATGGTGAGGAACATTTGGTGGTTATAATGGAAATATTGCTAACTGTACACCTTGTGTAATCTTGGGCAAGTCATTTACTCCTTGTTCTGGACTGTCAGCCGCTATAGCAAATGACAGCAGTAGTAATAAAATTGTCTATTACTTGTATTTACATAATGCCTAACAAAAAATGAGTGGAGTTGCACGAAATGCCTTAATCCTAATAAAGTTACAGTTAAAGGTACAGAACTTGAAAGGCACTGCTCAGTTCACTACTCATTTTATATGAAGATATAACATAACTGAAGGTAAACTTAATAAAATTTACATAAACTAGCTACCACCACAAAGTAATCTAGAAGCCTCCTGCGAATCACTTTACTAAAAAGCATGCTTGTCATTTGTCTTTTCCTGTTGCTCAGACCTATTTCAGTTAAATCAATGTTTTAAGAGTCCCAAGTTTAAATTAGCTACTCATGAGTTCTCAACTTTTATAAACATAATTGCACAGAATTATATATTATGTTCATTGTACAGACAACTGATGCACAGCCAAGTAAGTTAACAGTAATATTTATACTAATACATCATCAAACTACAGATACTCTAAGTCAAGGGGCATAAAAACATTCTAGGCACAAGAGACAAGCACCAGGGCAAAGGAGTAATTTTTCCACACCTGTAGTCACACTATTCTTCTCTATTATGTTTATCACCAGAGAACAAGATTTTTATTCAATTTAAATTCAGTAACATTAGAAATTCATTACACAGTTGGTTTGCACCTACAGAAAATTAGTTCCAAACCAATAGTGGGGGGAGAAAAAAAAAAAAAAAATCAAAGAAATAACAATTTGATCCTAGAACAGAACAGCATCTCAAAATCCCTGCACTTTCACCTCCTCATATAAGAATTTTTTTCATTAACTGTTTTTCATCTCTCACATCATCAGTCACTGGAACACACAGCAAGAACAGCAGTTTAATGACAATGCAGAGAAACCAGTTTCATACAACGGCTAACAATACAAGTTATAATTCAGATCTACTTTATATAACACAACATTAAAAAATGCATTTATTTATTTGTCACTTTCTTCCTCTTGTACTAGGACTTCTCCCCTACTTCTGGCCATTTCAGATCCCTTCCATTTCCCGGAAATTTAAGGCTTTTAAAGGCAAAATTGTCCTACTTAACACTAACAAAGACTCAGCCTTCACCACTTAACAATGATAAAGGTTAACACATTATGCTTAGTACTATACTGATGTATAATTGTGCTCATACTACACTAAGATATAATTGCCTGCACTGAAACTTACGGTTTATTGGTTTGATGCTGTTTTTCCCTGATAGCTGTAAAAAAAACTCAATAAACAAATTTAAAAAATGGAATTCTCTTAAGCAATTCCTCAACGGGAATATTAATCCAAACCATCTTCTTGCAAAGTACGACATTTAAATCTCATTTTGCTCCATAAGCAGTAAATGTGGACCTTGCTGTGATGGTTATCCAGTCGTTTCCCTAGGTGAAACAAAGTTGGTAAAGATTCTGATGTGCCCTTTCAAAAATGGCTTAGCATCAATTACAGCTATCACATTCTGAGCTTCCAATTTCTTCTGCGGAAAACTACAGCACTTGACCTCTCTTTTGAAGTCCCTACAGTGATAAATTACTAAACTTCCTTACCTAGCTCATACTCCTGGGTAAGACAGCTATTAAAAGAGCCACTTTTAGCTAAACAAACAGAAGAACTGAAGGTTCTACTTCCCCCTTAAGATGCATTTTAACTCCTTTGGTTAGTTGGCCAAAAACCAGAACAGACCTCAGTGGACAAATATGATCTGTGCCTGTGATAGAGAAATCTAGAATATTTGAAGAAGAATGTTATTTCAGAACTGAGGAAACTGAAGTTGCTTGCAGATTGATTTATTTACAAAAAGAGAGAAAACAAACTGATCTATATTTAAAAGAAGAACAATAAAAACTCAGCAATTTCAAACTAATCAAGCTGATCCTGCTCAGAAAGGTCTAAGAAAGGTATGGATTTTATATGGCATTTACCTCAGCCTTTGGAAAAGCTATTCTTCATTATCTGTCAATGCACTGGGTTACTGTGGTTAATATACCACAACAAAAGATTAAATTGATAACATTCATGGAGTATCAAAAAAGATCCAATGAACATTTGGCAAAAAGAGATTATCATCTGCAAGATGAGCAATATTTAAACAAAAATCTACAATAAGGTTTAAACAAACTTCAGCAGTAAATTTCCAGACTATTGTATTTTGAACTTGGCCATTTCATAAGGTAAGAACTGTATTTTAATGATCACAACAGAACACTCTAAAGAAACAAAAAAGAACCTAAAATTATCCTTTCTCTTCCACCTCTTCTTCCTTACATTCAAACAGGCTAAAGATATTTGCCAATAAGCTCCAGACAAGAACTGTATATATTGTATATTGTGCTAATAGCAACAGCTACAGAAATGAATGCAATTAGGATGCAGACATTGCTTGCCAACACTACTGATTAATAAAATAAAAGCCTGAAAGGGAGGTTTTGGATGTAAAGAAAGATGATGAGGATGGAAATCCTGCAGAGTATCAAGAATGTTACAGAATCATCTAGGTTGGAAAAGACCTTCAAGACCATCAAGTCCACCTATCAACCTGACCTACCAAGTCCCATCGCTTTACTCCATCCCTTAGTGTCACGTTCATACATTTCTTAAATACCTCCAGAGATGGCAACTCGACCACTTCTCTGGGCAGCCTGGTCCAATGCTTGATCATCCTTTCCATGAAGAAATTCTTCCTGATATTCAACCTAAACCTCCCCTGGTGCAACTTGAAACAGTTTCCTTGCGTCCTATCTCTTGTCACCTGAGAAAAGAGACTGACACCATCCTCACTGCAACCTCCTTTTAAGCAGTTGTAGATGGCGATGAGGTCTCCCCTCAGCCTCCTCTTCTCCAGGCTAAACAGCCCCAGTTCCCTCAGCCACTCCTCATAAGTCCTGTTTTCTAGACCCTTCAGCAGCTTCGCTGCTCCTCTCTGCACACCCTCGAACAACTCGGTCTGCTTCTTGCAGTGAGGGGTCCAAAACTGAACACAATATTTGAGGGGAGGTCTCACCGGTGCCGCATACAAGGGGACAATCCCTTCCCTAGTCCTGCTGGCCACACTATTTCTGATGCAGGCCAGGATGCCATTGGCCTTCATGGCCACCTGGGCACACTGCTGGCTCACATTCAGCCGACTGTCAACCAGCACCCGCAGGTCGTATAGCCAGCCGGTCGAGGAACTGTCCCACCCTGCTCTGCACTGGTACGGCCTCACCTCGAGCGCTTGCAGTGGTGTAGTTTTGGGCACCAGAGTATCAGAAGGACCTGAAACTATCAGAGAGTGTCCAAAGGAGGCCTACAAAGATGGGGAAGGGTCTAGAGGGGAAGACATACAAGCAGCAGCTGAGGTCCCTTGGTTTGTTCAGCCCAGAGAAGAGGAGATGAGGGGAGGCCTCATGGCGGCCTGCAGTTTCCTCACGAGGGGAGCGGAGGGGCAGGCGCTGATCTCTGCTCTCTGGTGACAGCGACAGGACCCAAGGGAACAGCATGGAGCCGTGACAGGGGAGGTTCAGGCTGGGTGTTAGGAAAAGGTTCTTCACTGAGAGGGTGATGGGGCACTGGAACAGGCTCCCCAGGGCAGTGGTCATGGCACTGAGCCTGCCGGAGTTCAAGAAGTGTTTAGACAACGCTCTCAGACATAGGGTCTGATTTTTGGGTGGTCCTGTGTGGAGCCAGGAGATGGACTCAATGATCCTTGTGGGTCCCTTCCAACTCAGGATATTCTATGGTTCTATTTTATGATTCTAGGACCTTTTCTGCTGGGCATCTTTCCAGCCACTCTTCCCCAAGCCTATACCACTGCATCAGGTTGTTATTATTCAAGTGCAGTACCCTGCACTTAGCCTTGATGAATGCATTACATTTACAGAGCAATTGTTCCAGTTGCTGTAATTTGGAGAGCATGCCTTCTCTTTCACAAACTTCTCTTCCAAAGAACACATCATTTTTACCCTAAACAATTGTTTACAAGCTCATTTGGTTAAGTCTAACACATCAGAGTGATTTTTTGAAGTAGACTGTTTGTTATTGTTCCAAGTGAAGATTTATAACAGTAATACAACATCATTATTAGGATCTAAATCATGGAAAATACAATATATGTTCATGACGCTACATGTAAACTTATGTTTCTGACTAAATCACTCAGAAGTTAGAAAAATTATTTCCTCCAGGTAGCAGCTTTCCAGAGTTGTAACAAACAAGTCTGCCTTATTTTAAAGGCCAAACAAGAAGACAGATAGAAAGAAGTAAACAAGATATGGGTAGTATTTATTTGGTATGTAAGTGATTTACCTACTATGTTATTTACCAGGCTGTAGAGTTATAAACTAACAGCTATGAGGACAAGGGTGATGGGATGTGATTACAGAGTTATAAACTAAAAGCTACAAGGTAATAAGAGTGGAAATGGAGGAAGAAAAGGGTGAATTAAACTGTAGGTGAAAGGCAAGCTAGAGAATTGCAGACAGAAAGCCCTTACTGTTGTTAGAGCACCTACGGAACTGCAGAAGTTCAGTCATGGTAAAACAAAAATTGTTCAAGTAAGTTCTTAGACTACTGATTATATTACAGCGCATTTAAAAGGATTAAGTAATGAATAACTAGCTAAAAATGAAAAAGCTGCCTTGAATTTTACTGAAATGCTATGGAACAACCGACAAACACAAAGCCACTAAACAAAATACAGGGATACTCAAGACAACTGTGTGTCATACTAAGGAGCAACAGGATTTTGAAACAGATGAAGTAGTAGTAGTTTCAAAATAAAATACAAAGTATCATTTCATCAATTCCTTACATTCTGAATTTTACTTTACAGAAAAGAGTAACCCAATTCCATAAAATTACTTTTTACTCCATTTCCAGCCTTTCTGCACCAGTTGGAGGCAAGATACGCCTTACAGTGAAACACTAATCCTACATTGTGTAACGTTTTCTTCTACGATCTAAAGACCGACTCAAACCCTCTCTGATACTGTTCAGAGAATGGCATTATCTTATCTTAAATGTCAGGAACAATAATATCCTTAAAGTAGTTTACAATTAACTGTAATAAGACTGTACCTGTATGACACACACTACATTTAATTTCACACTCACATAGGCTGAATTAAAATCTTGATTATATTTTTAAAAGCACATCAACAACTTCACTGGATATCAGATCAATATATTTAGGCACTGCAGAACCTTCACAGTTCCAGCTGATCAGAGCTATCCTCTCTCTTGGTCTCCCCAGATCTATTTTTTTGTGCATTTCAGTTTTTGCCACCATGTTTTCCCACCAGAGCAGCTGCCTTTCACCCAGCCAATTCCACACTTCTGGTTAAGTTAAAATGCTAGAAACCACAATGACAAGTCTAGTGAAAATGAGCACAGCAAAATCTTTATCAATAACCGTAAGTTAATGCATTGAAAATACTGCATAAATTTTTGTGAGGATAAAGTGTGGAAATTTATTTGGCCATGAAGTTAATACAATATTCAGATTTTCAGAGGGAAAAAAAAAAGCTGTCATAATTGAAATCTAAATACCGAATGCTTGAAAGCATCTGCACTTAGAACAGAATTCTCTTCCACATTCTCAGATAAGTTATTCTGAAAGAATTACTGTGTTGCTAAACAACCTTTTCTGCACTTGGGGCAAAAACAGATCTTTTAAATATTGCCTACCCTTTTTTTTTTTTTTTTTCCCATAAACATACTTGAGCGCACCCTGTCCAGAACCTGCTCTGACTTAACATGAGTCGGTTAGGAACTGGAAAACATGTCGCCACAGAAGTATAGCACCATGAATAAAGTAAGCACTGCTGAAAGGAAGGGTTTATTAGCTGAAGCATAGCATGATACCCAATATGCTACAGGGCTTCCGATTCAGACCTGGCCAATATACTCTCATTTTACGAGCATGCACAATGAATCAAAAACCACCTGCAGAGGAGATGAAAATACACTTTAAACTGAACATTCAGACCAAAACCAAAGTGCAAGCAGGGAGGCTGAGTACTGGTAAAAAGCAATTCATTGCTCTGAACTAGGTCTAGTAAGCAAAGCAACTCTTCAGAGGGCTGATCAACTACATTCTTAACTCTTGATACCCAAAGATTTTCTGTTTGGCAGAAGCAATCATGAGGACTACTGCAACATCTCTTGATTGCCAGAGGGTCAACACCTAGAGTAGTATTAGTGCGCACAGACTGAGAAGCCAGTAAATAAGGCACATGAAATAAACGTGATCTTTGGTCTAAATCCCTTGTCTGACTTACCTCATCTGTTCTCATTAAGAGAGGGAAACAAAACATGCAATAAATTGCAAGAGCAAAATTCAGATATGTGTGTATATATATATATCCAGAGGTATCCCATATTTGTGACTCTTGACCGTGTGGCACAAATGGCAGTTTACATTCTGAGAGCTCTAGGGTACTGATGGTCTCTGGCCTCTGAGAGAACTCTTGTGAGGAAATATATCATCCAGTGCAAGCAGAGCATTTGGACAAACATCTAAATTTCTAATTGTTCTTAAAATTTCTTACAGAGCTGACTGGATTTTCACCACCCTATTCTAAATGTTTGTTCCAATGCTCTCCCCTTACAAGCTTCCACCTCAGCAAGTCTTCATGTAAGCTCATCTTTTCTTTTTCTCCACTACTTTAACCCAGTCACCTCCCCCTCCAGTTTTTCTTTCACTTTCTTTATAGCTGATGCCCTCCTACATAAGCACACTTCAAAATTAAGATTTTTTTCTTTTTTTTAATCATAATGAGATTATGGAAGTAATCATCTACGCTATTCAACTCATAGAGGGCACTGGCGAGTGACAGTTACTTCTTTGGCATTACCATGATAAACAATCCAAGATCTTTTTGCACTTCAGTGATCTCAGGGTATCCCCATTCCCAGATGGGTTCATCTACCATTACCTTCCGAGTTACAATGGCAGCTCAGAGGGAGCTTCTTTCCCTTACACTTTTGTCTGAAATATTTCCAGTGTAACAGCATCAGGACATTCGGAAACAAAAGTAACAGCTATACATCAATGATGTCTGCCGTTGATGGTCACTACGTATTAATGACTCAATCGTAGTGTGGCAAGCTGAGGAAAAAACTACCAGAAATCATTAGTCTCAAGAGATACTGACACATAGTAACTATAGCAGCACAGTTTTATTATAGTTGAGTAACAAGGCCAACTACTGGGCAAAGAACATCTCGTGACTGCAGAGTTTGTTATTGTTCACATTAGCTCTGTTCATTGTGTTGATGTCAACTTTTAATTTCTCTTTGTTCATCTTCAGACAAGAGGGAATGATCAAGTGTGGTTTATATGGTAGATTATATCTGCTGCAACTATCCTTGATGAGATATTTGTTTGGACGTAAGTAGACTATCATCCCTTCCTTACTGAGTGACAATGAATAAAAGTCTGGAAAAACTGCTGCTTTTGACAGACACATAGTGAATCTATCCAAAACTTTTTATACAATACAATATTTAAATGCTTCTTTCATGTCAAATAAAATGGCAAAAAAGGAAGTACTCAAAGTTGTAAAACATTTTGAATTGAAATTGCAGCTACTACTGCGACAATACTGAATGTAAAATACCAGATGAGATGAATGAATCGAATTTATTCAAATCCAAGGGAAGCAGCATTTTTTTTTTCCTCTCCCATGGCTCTAGAGAAAAGCATTAGTAAAATACTTCGTGTTCTGAAGTAAAATCCTCTCTAGGGCCCAACAGAGTGTTCATCTTTTGATGTAACAATTCACAGAAGAATACAGTTGGTGAGCAGAAATAGTGTTGAATACTCAGTAGCTGAGTAGCTAAACACACTGCAGTGTTATTAAAGAAGTAACAAATTCAGCCTTAAAACAGATTATTTCACCTACCAGTATAACCACAACAATGCAGAGCTAAGCATGGTCTAACTCACTCTGCAGTACAGATGCACCCTAGAACGACCAACGATTTTAAGACAATGCTTACCAAATTACTTAGTAGTGAACAGTAGGAAAGAGTACATCTGAACGTAATATTATACTGTGATATTCTTTTCAGCTTGAGGCTGCAAGCAAGCTTTATGATGAGATCATAAAGCAATTTTTATACTAAATTTATGAGATCATTATAACAGTCATTTCCAGAAGCCAGTGACTGGTTTATTAGAAGACAGCCCGTAGCAAGAATGAAAATGAAGATCGCAAAGAAGTTCAAGTGCAATACTGGCAATATCCAGTATTGAACCCAAAAAAAAAAAAAAGTAAGGAAGTTAAGGAAGTTAAATGGGCAGGGAAGATTTAAGCATCAAGACTTATAAATACACCAACAAGGACATTTCAGAAAGAGCAACAGGAGAAACACTAATTTATATTAATCTTCATTTGCAAAACTTCACCTGTCTTATGAAGACTGGTTAATGCACATCATGGAGGATTGAAAAATTACTTCTACTCCTGAATATTCACATCAGACATCTATTGCTAAATCATGAATAAATGATAGCAGAGCATATTCACAGCATATTCTAATTCTTTAAGGTCTACCTTGTTTCTTAACTTAAAAGTTCCCAGTTGCTTCTTACCATAGTCCTTGTCAAACTATTTTAATTGGATAGACTGTTACAAGATAAACCTTAAAACATACTCAATTGTCCCAAATGGCACTGTGCATGACACAGGCAATAGCTCACATGTACTGAATTGTTCCGCAGCAAGAGAGAGAACCTGAAGTACCTTCTAAGGAGGTTCTAGGGCATTCAGAGAGATTCATAACCATGAAATATTTTAAGATTCGGGTTCAAAGGGAATCTTGGACCATCCCTCTTTTATATATCCCAGCTTGCTACAGTTTAGACAACAACGTTCCTATTGAGCAAAAGCCTTTACGTGTGACAATGAAGATATATTTACGTATTCTGAAAGATATCCAATCTGAAGTCAAGTAAGTCAAAAACAAAAATACAGCAAATTCCTCAGAACCCTGCCAAGACACATTCCGATTATATGTTTAAATGGTTAATTGACTCATTTATTTACAATAACTGCCTGATATTTAAATTTGGAATTTGTCTGGCTTTAATTTTAAGCCACTAGTGCTTCTTACCTTTTTTTTTTTTTTCCAACTTAAGAACTCTGTCAAAGTAGAGAGAGGTCGCAAAGAGAAGTAAACAGACAGTAACATACAAAAGTAGCCAGCAGCTAGAGAAAAAGTTGGATGTAATACCTTACCACAGAATGACTAGTAGTCGAATGTAATGTAATCATCCAAACAGACAAATGCAAATCTATTCAGTTATGACAGGTAATTTCTTCTGGTTGTTTGGTCAGTACCACCTGGGTATGTCCATATGCACAGAGACTTAACAATGTGGATAGTCTGGTGAATCTAAAAATATTTCTGAGATATTCTAAATAGTTCTGAACTACATAGACATTTTTAAACCAGGTAGATCAAATGACTGATTTATAGTGGCTTAATAGGGACAAACTGAGATAAGATTATTATTTAGAACAACATAGTAAATAGAAATGTAAGTTACAGAAACGGAAATTTGTTAAAATGGGATTAGCCATGACGGTAAACACTCTATAGATCATGTTACGCTATTGTGGTTTTCTCTCTCCTCATCCACAATATATCATTCTTACGAATTCTGGAAAAATATAAATCACATCTTTCCTCTCATGAATGTTCCCTGCAAATATGTGATCAGAAGGCTATAATTTAAGTAATTAGTTATATAATTTTGTAGACTTCCTCCAGAGTTTTATTCTGTTGGCTACTTTAACGCCCTGATTTTTATTTTTCCTGTTGATTCTCTATAAATCATCTCTTCTAAACACACTTCACAAAAAATGCAGTCATAGAGATTAAAACAGTTCTAGAATAGAAGTTAACACAGTATATTGTTAATTTCAAGCATGCTATGGGAGCTGTAAAACAGTCATATAAATCAGGTTCAATACACAGCTAACTTTAATGAGCAAGGAACCCCTTAATGTTACAGGAATTTGTGTTCTCTATTGAACACAGTCTGGATACCTGCAAGGTCTTTCCATCACAAAATACCAATTAATAAATTCAAACTGCATTCCACAAACCTAACAATAGAATCAAGCGTATGAATTCCCACCAGACTGTTTTATGGTACCCGACTGAAAGAACATGTTCTTGCTTTACAGGTCTCTGACATCCTTATAAAACCATCGTATAGGTCATTGTGAACCTGCAACTTGTCAGTTGCCAGGACAACTGGCTGACAACCAGAAAGTGCACCAAAGGGCTTTTTCCATATATCTGGTACATGGAAATTCTGCATTTCTGGATTTTTATTCCAATTTCAAAATAATATTCCCCTTGCTTGCATAAATCATAAGTGTTCTGTAGAACAGAAATTCTTACACAAACTTCTAAGCTCAAAAATTAACAGTGAACATTTTACTAGCTTAAACGTCAAGCTGTTTTTTCAATCATGGTGATTTATCTTTATGAGCAACTGGGAAGTATGTTACTATGTCAAAAACATACAAAGAAAGGCTTTATTAATGGGGTGGGGATTTTGTTTTTTTGTTTGTTTCTTTGTTTTTAAAATCATCTTGTATGCTGTCAGCACCCTTTTTGTACTGCAGAACCAAATGATAATAAATTAGTAGTACCAATGGTTCAAAAGAAACATACTTAAAAATTAATAGTGTCAGCTGTTTATTGATCAAATAAACCTGTAAATAACCTCACTGGGAAGAAAGCAAATTCAGATGCAAAGCAAGCTATTAAGGAAAGCAAAGCCTAGGTTTGCTTCTTGGTCAAAGACTTGCTAAGCCAAATATTGCTGTGTACAATACTGGAGCTAAATTCTAATGGAATGACTTAACGCAGAATACAGATCCATGTAGGAATATATCAAGTATTACACGGCACGCAAAACATGCACCAAAGCTATGGAAGAGATAATGAAGTCCTATAGTGCATTTTTTATAATCTTTGCTGTTTTAATCTTAAATTATATCTCCTGCAAATTTGGCCAGTATGAAACTGTTCTTACTTCCCTGCTCAAAACAAGTTTACATCTTCAACCAGTAAAATCTTCAACAGAAAAACAAACAGAAGCTTACCCCAGGGAAGACTCTCTCACAGTAAGCACAGTGCAGCTTCTACCCACATAGTAGTTCTTTCATCCTGCTACATTTATTTACTTTTCATTTGGTTCTCCCAATTATTCTATTACTTATATGAACATCTCTAAAAAGTTAAGTACTGGAAATGTAAAGGTAAGACTTTGATCCCAAAATGTTTAGAAGGTACAAATCCTTCAGTAAATTTTAATAGAAGAAAACCACGAATTCATAAGGAAACATTTTCCTATCGAGAATCTAGTACAAGAAAGCAACATAAGGTGAAGAACTGACAGTTCCTTGAGTATACCCTACTGGTAACCAGCTCTTTAAAATTTCCACTCTTAGCCTGATCTTGTTTCACTTTTTTTTGCTTGTTTGTTCTAACAATCCAAATAAAGGACATCAAGCTATTCTAAAAAAAAATCAAAAGAGTAATATTTATGAGACAAATAAATCTTTATTTTTTAATTACAGAAAAAAACATAATGCAGTACAATGAAAGCCAAATCTTTTACTTATTTTTAGGTCATTTACTTACCTTCACATGACTGAAGTCACCAACTTTGCTGCTTTCTTGCGGATTAACAGGTTTAGCCTCTACTCTTGGTTTGACAACCTGCCGAAAAGGACTGGAAAGTGGAATTCCACTAACACTGATTCCATCTAGAAAAACAATGCATGAAATTACTTTTTATCTTTAAATATTACATTTTATTCCAATAAATCTATATCTGTTTTATTAAAGAGAAAATACTCAAAAGGAAACATTAATATTTTACACAAAAAGGAAAAAAAACATTTTAAAGATTATTTTGCTATATTCTGCTCTAGAAGCCAAAAAATAAACAGGAATATACCTAAAACCGTGCAACTCACTTGAAAAGAAGGCAACTGAATTTGGAAAAAACCCATAATATAGATGTCAGAATTTATAATGTAAAATCAGTTTTAATATTTGCAATATTAAAAATAACCAAAAGATAGAAATTTGTGCTTTGCCATTATAATGGCCCTATAAAATGCTTAATATATTTTAAAAACTTCCAGTATCAGGTCTAATGATTCCTTTTTCAAGTATATATTTTAGATGAAATAGTACAAAATAAAGAATTGATGTTTTGTAGCATATACTGACATAAAATATATAAAATATTTCTTATGTATAATAAAGAATGGAAACTAAGCTTTACATTGCAATAGTCAACAAAAAGCTTAACAGAAATAAATAGTATTTTTTATTGCTGAGAAGCTTGTATAACCTGAAAGTAAAGAGAGACATTGCATCATATTTGGGTTTGTCAACCTACTGAAGCCGCATACTAAGCACAAACCATTAAAACACATGACAATTACTGTTTAATTTAAAAAATTAGGGTAGTGACAGAATTAAAATAATGGAGTTTTAACATACATTATGAACTAGACTTACAATTTTTTATTCACAATTTGTTATTATTTAGATTTACATCCGAAGTCCAAAGAAGAGTAGGACTTTGTTCCTCTATGCTGTGCAAAGCAACTGTAATCCACAAACACCAACTAAACACAAACAAATCTCATATCTCAACAAACACATTTAACTAAACATAGGGGAAACACCAAATTATTACACAAAAAACAAACATACTTCCTCTTTGGAAGCTGCCCCTATCAAACTATATTTGCTAGATCACATTCTGATTCCATGGATGAACTCAAATCTGGACCTGTTGCAGATACATTCCCCCAAAGGCTCAAAACTGGAACAGCGAGATGAAGCACGAAATTTTTTTTGCTCCATTAAAATCCAATTTCACATGTATCCCAATGAGAAAACAGGCATTTCCCATGTTCCTCTACTTCCAAATTCCTTCACTAAATTATTTTAAAATGCACCTTAATTCAGCCTTAACTATACAATATTATAAATAACATCAGATTTGAAGATACTAATTTGTGAGACTGACCTACTAGTCAAAGAACTTACAAGTGTTTAATAGACAATTAACTAATAATAAAAAAAAAAAAAAAAAAAAAGAAAAAACCTTCAGTGAAAAAGAGATATTAATAATTCTCAGGCATTTCCACCACCAGCTGTCATAAAAATCATCAGCTCAATCAAACCAGAGCATTCAAGACTTCTTTAAAAGGTCAGCAACCTTTACATATTCTAGCAAAAGATGTATTCACATGCACTGATGTCCTGCACGTGGGCAAAGTAATGTGTAAGGAAAACAGTGTACTACTATGAAATTTATGCACTGTAAGCCTGGTTTTCCTCATTGTTAGAATTCTTCTGTTAATCTCTATAAATGCTCAATTTAAAAGACATATTTGTTCCACATGGGTCCACTCCAGAAAATCAATCAGCAGCATCTAACTGATGAAAAAACAGAAGGGGTGAGTCAGATTAGCATAGCTACAAATGGGGAAGACAATCGTATGAATTGTTATATGACCAGCCTGGAAAACTGAAAACAAAATCAGCTAAATAGTGGGGTGGCTTTTTGTTGTTGTCGTTTTGTTTTGTTTGTTTTGTTTTAATATTCAGCAACAGTGAAGAAAGCCTTTCCTCTGATAACATCACTACATTAAATCATGCAGTATTCTAGCCCATGAATATCAAGGAAAAAGAAGGGACAGAAGAGCAAGAAAGAATTTTGCATGGGCTAGCAGTTATTTTATTTCTAACTTGTATAAGAAATAATAAGGTATCAAAACACTCTTAAACCAGCTCTTACCATCTCTTAAAAGCCAACTGATATCAAAGCAAATTTACTTATTAGACTAAGATTTGAGACAATAATACACCAAAACATTCAAGTAAGCTTGCCAACAACATTGTTGATAAATATACTTGATAGCTTTGAAATTCACTCGTTTCAATGAAAATAAAGTTTTAGTTGAAGAAAAATATTACTTTCAAATTGATGAATTAATTTCATCAGTTCTATATTTAGAACAAAAGTTAAAGGTGGTTGGTTCATACATTTGCACACAAAAATATCAAAAGAAACAAACATGAAATACTATGTGGCGCTAGTCATATCTTCCATTTTTATATAAGGCCGAAGTTTCCTTTCTTTGTGAAAAGAACAGATAATACCTAAAACAACATAATGGACATATAGCTAATGTTTTTAATTATTTTGTCTTTTAAAAACATGTTTTATTTTCATTTGCTTCGAAAAAAGTCAAGACAAAGGCTAGTTTAAACTGTTTCTAGGGGGAAGGGGGATTTTTTTTCCTCTCAGTTGTACCTCAGGGCAAAAGGAGGTACGATATCAAAGAGAACACTGATTATGCTTCAGGCTAAGAGGAAAGTCTAAGGTAATCACCATTGTGTTCAAACTTTTGCTTCAACTTTGTGGCACTCTGACTTTGCGTACAACAGGTTCTGGCACTAGGCACCGTGTTGTATGTTAAATGACTCGCCCCTTCACAGCTTTGACTATGCTAAGGGACTTCTCTGTCAGAGGACAAAAATAATTACTGTTCTGCTGCTAGCAATTTATTTTAAATTATTTAGCTTTTTCAGATATCTGACCAGGCAACAAAGCTGGTTAAGTATTTTACAAATTGCTCCTTTGTAATGCATTCAACAGTCACCACAGAATGCAGAAACACATTCTGTCAAAAGCACTGGTAGGTTGCTGAACTTGGTGATTACAGAAGAAAAAAATCTAACTGAAAAATTTAGAGCAGTTCACCAAAAGTTTTAAATTAATTCATATTTATACTTTGAGATTTCAGTGTAAATACACTTTACTTTCTTTCATGAAGTTTACAGATTTGAAGATGCTACATCCTCCACATCTATAAAGTCAAACAACTTGAGCAGCCTTTCACTATAAAAAGAACAATTGTCGTGCTACTTGGTCCAGAAATCTTTCTAATTTCTGGAATTCACATTGAACATTTCCATGGTAACAGCACATGACCAACAGTTTTTCCATGGTAACTGCAAAAAAGCAGCTTGCTTTTCCAACATCACAGTCACTTCTGTCATAACAGAGCAAAATCTCTTACAAGCATTTCTTCTCTCCTCTCAAATGTTAAGTAAATTGTCAATTTAACTTCATTAGCCACTTTCACAGTAGACTGCACAGACAAATCCCACACAGTCTCATAACTGAATGAGGGAAAGTTTACTAAGGTAGTTAAACTCGTGGATTTACAAGGCAGTGACTGAAGCACCCAGAGAACTAGATGCTGCAGGGCCATTTCCCTCCTGTTCGAATCCACAGCCTCCTTGCAATGCAGTATTTACAGCAATCCACATGACATGTATACATATACTTTTAAACAGGTACATCACAAGTATGGTAGCCGCAAACTCTTTTGCAAGGAAAATCTTAAATAAGGTTACCACTGAAGTCAGCACACCACTAAATTGCCTTGGTATTCTAAGACGGTCTACAGGTAACTAATACAATGTGACGTGAAACACAAGACAGAGGAGGATTTTAGGTTAAACTGCTTTTCTTCTGCAGAAGAAAAACTTATAATCCAACAGCAGTACAAACCCACCTACTGCTGCTTTCTAAAGATAAGCAAAATGTACTTAGTATTATATATTGGGTGCCCATGCCCAGGTGTTAGCAGGGCCTGTAGGGCCCCTGTGGGCAGAGGCTGGGGCTGCCCGGTGCCGGACACAGCCGGCTCCAGCCGGCTCCAACGGCCCCACCGCAGGGCACAGCTGAGCCCAGCAGCCAAGGTGGCGGCGCCTCAGGGAAAACAGATTTCAGAGAGGGCAGAGCGGGCACAGGCCGAGGAGGAGGCACGGGGCGAGGGAGAAGCAGCAGAGGGGCCCGGGCCTGAGGAGGAGGAGGGCAGGAGGGGCTCCAGGCCCGCAGCAGGGATGCCCCGGCAGCCCCGCAGAGCCCACGCTGGAGCACATCTCCACCCTGCAGCCCGGGGACATTTCCTGAGGGAGCTGCGGCCGTGGGGAGCCCCCGCGGGAGCAGGGTGTTCCTGAAGGGCTGCAGCCCGGGGCAGGGCCCCCGCTGGAGCAGGGCCCCATGTGAGGAGGAAGGAGCGGCCGAGAGGGGCTGTGGGGGGCTGAGCACAGCCCCCATCCCATCCCCTGCGCCGCTCGCTCAGGGGAGAGGGGCCAGGAGTGATGTTGAGCCTGGGAAATGGGAAGAAGGTGTTGTTTTAATTTTTTTTTTGGTCTCACCAACCAAATCTATTTTAATTGACAATAAATTAAATTATTTTTCCTGAGGTCGAGTCTGTTTTGCCCATGATGGTAATTCGTAAGTGATCTCCCAATCTATCTCAACTCACAAGTTTTTCATCCTATTTTCATCCCCCATCCTATTAAGGAGGGGCAGTGAGCAAGCAGCTGGGTGGATGTTTGGCCTTTAACCAAAGTTAACCCAACAGAGATTAAAAACTATAAAAACAGTATAGCAACATCTTTCTTACATGAGCGCTTTAGCAGTATGAGGTTATAACCCAAGAGATACGTCAGAATTTTTGGAAAGTATGGAACTTGAACATAAGACATGAAAACTAAATGTCCTCTGAACCCAGAGGATTGACATTTATTTTGTCAATCAATTGCCTGATAGAAATTTCAGAATGAAAAGCCTCTTGATAGACAATCTCTCCTAAGAATATTGTAACAGTTTCAAAGTACTTTCAGCACAAAGAAAGACGACTAAACTAGTTTATGACAGGAGAGAAACAGAATGCTTGCCAAACAGGAATATGCTCTTTTTTTCTTAGAAAAAAAGAACAAACGATCTTGTATTCTGCTGGAAGTGAAAATTCTGCAGAATTTGGGGAACTTGCTGTCTCCAGCTATAGCAACAACTAGTAGTTAAACTCAGAGTAAGGAAACAAGTGAAGCATAAAGAAATTCATAATCAAGGACTAGAGACTATTTATGCACACTACATTAGATGCTAGATTAAAGAGTCTCAGCAAGGAAACAGCACAACAGGAAACTTAATAGGATGATGGGTCAATCAGCCTGTATGTCCCAATAATAAATTTATTACTGTTTGCTTCATGTCTGTCTTACCTATTTTCTTTGTAAAGATTTGGGGCCTAACATACCTGTTAATATAAGTTCGTGTAGCGGCTTGTACAAGTGGTATAAACTGAAGTCCTATGGCACTAATATATTTTGTTAAAAAAATCCATATCAGTCAAATTATGCGACAAGACAGATGGATTAAAAGGCAATTGGAAGAGAAAAAGGCACCTTATCTTCTGTAAGCACTAAAGTTGGAATTCAAAAAGAAATTAAGAAAAATTCTCAAAAAATTAAGAACTTTTTTAAAAGTAACATGGTGATGAATTTATGGAGGACAGAAGTGTTTGCAGTTAAGGAAAGAAAAGACTCTGCAACTAAAATGAAAAATGACATCTTCAAACTGTCGAGACAAAGTTAGAAATGAAATAAATGAGAAAATATTCTGAATGATTAAATGCAATAAAGGTAACCAAAAGTAATAACACAAAAATGATCATACTGAAATACCTCTGAGGACTGCCATCATCATCATCAAAAATATGATTATTGTAACAGAATTCTCTAGGCTACTTTGTTTTTCAGACTTGTCAAGATTCCACTTAAGCTCAAAACCAGGTATCTTTCTAACAAAGAATTATCTTGTCTATAAGCTATGTAAGTGTAGGAACATTAAGTGAATAAAACCTAGCTATGAAATTGTAGTATTTCATTTAAGCAGAAAAGCAACAAACTGATTATGAAATAGATATACAATGGGCTTGTATACCAATATTAAAAAACTTTCAAGATCACTGCTTTTAGAAATATACTATTATTTTTCTGCAACTCTTTGTCCCCCAGAGAAGGGAAGGAGAGACTTAAGGCACAGTTTTGCTTCCCTAAGCATGCAATTAGTTACTTTCTTTGATGAGTTTATGAATTTAAATATTCTCACATCTGTCTTTAGGTTCCCTATAAACAGAATGAACGAACACTAACATTTCTACATAATGAAGCCCTCATTGCAGTTTAATTAATTTACTTAGCAAAACATTATCCCCATGTAACAGAAGCTTTTTTTAAAGTCTCCTTCCCACTAACAAGTTACCAATTATAAAACAATCCAAAAAGAGCAGCTATTGTTCTTTTCCTGTTTAACATCAGGGAAAAACTGGATTTCAGAAATTAAGCTATAATAACTTGGACAAATTAATTATACTCATGACGTGAGCATCCTGTTGACCTCCTTCATTTAACAGTAGGGAAAGACCTTACTGCTGAAGGTCCTTAAGCTAGCCTGTACCAAACGATACAGTGCTTCCTCGTGTCTTAATTAGTGCAACAACCTTAGAATTGAATTAAATACATACACTGACTTTCCTGACCAGAGAACCAAGAATGTACATAGAAGGAACCCTGAACCACCCAGCTCAGGGACAGAAGATACAAAACTTCATTAGCACTTGCAGGAAACAGAACTCTTACAGAGAACCACTAGATCCTGGGCAACTACCTTCA
Source organism: Chauna torquata (assembly GCA_013399475.1). Lineage (NCBI taxonomy): Eukaryota > Metazoa > Chordata > Aves > Anseriformes > Anhimidae > Chauna > Chauna torquata. Next base: position 847,737 of record VXAL01018408.1, read on the forward strand.
AGACATAAGCCTGGACTTCTTCACAGAATCACAAGGTTGGAAAGGACCTTCAAGATCATCTAGTCCAACCGTCATCCTATCACCAATACTACCCACTAAGCTACTAAACCATATCTTGTAGCACCTTGTCCAGACGCCTCTTAAAAACTGCAAGGGTCGGTGACTCCACCACCACCCTGGTCAGGCCTTTCCAGTGCCTGACCACTCTCTGAGAGAAGAAGTTTTTCCTGGTATCTAATCTAAATCTCCCCGTGCGCAACTTGCGGCCGTTACCTCGAGTCCTATCATTAGTTACCTGAAAGAAGAGGCCGACCCCCTCCTCATCACAACCTCCCTTCAGGAAGCTGTAGAGTGCAATGAGGTCTCCCCTGAGCCTCCTCTTCTCCAGACTGAACAATCCCAGCTCCCTCAGCCGTTCCTCATAAGGCTTGTGTTCCATACCCCTCACCAGTTTTGTTGCCCTTCTCTGGACACGTTCCAGGGCGTCGATGTCTTTCTTGTAGTGAGGGGCCCAAAACTGAACACAGTACTCGAGGTGCGGCCTCACCAAAGCTGAGTACAGGGGGATGATCACCTCCCTGCTCCTGCTGGCCACACTGTTTCTAATACAGGCCAGGATGCCATTGGCCTTCTTGGCCACCTGAGCACACTGCCGGCTCATGTTCAGCCTTGCATCGATCAACACTCCCAGGTCCCTTTCCTCATCACTGTCTTCTAGCCACTCAGCCCCAAGCCTATAGCGTTGCATGGGGTTATTGTGGCCAAAGTGCAGGACCCGGCACTTGGCCTTGTTAAACCTCATCCCGTTCGCCTCAGCCCAGCAGTCCAGCCTATCCAGATCCCTCTGAAGGGCCATCCGACCCTCAGGCAGATCGACACTACCTCCCAACTTGGTGTCGTCTGCAAACTTACTGAGGGTGCACTCAATCCCCTCATCTAGGTCATCAATAAAGATATTAAACAAGATAGGCCCCAGTACCGACCCCTGGGGGACACCACTCGTAACGGGATGCCAGCTGGACTTAACTCCATTGACCACAACCCGCTGGGCACGGCCCTCCAGCCAGTTCTTTACCCAGAGAAGAGTATACCTGTCTAGGCCACGGGCAGACAGTTTCCCCAGGAGAATACTGTGGGAGACCGTGTCAAAGGCTTTACTGAAATCTGAGTAGACCACATCAACAGCCCTTCCCTCATCTACCAGTCTGGTCACCCTATCGTAGAAGGAGATGAGGTTGGACATGCACGACCTGCCTTTCGTGAACCCGTGCTGGCTGGGCCTGATCCCCTGGATGCCATGCAATTGCCATGTGATCTCACCCAAGATGATTTTCTCCATAATTTTGCCTGGAACCGAGGTCAGGCTGAAACCTGTTAATCTTAATTAACAAAAAGAAGCGTCTCTAGACTGCCCAGCAGTTCAAAGTGTTTGCAAAATAATTTGCCACTGACTTTCTTAGCTCTCTATTGTTCTTCACATCAGGATGCTACTTGCTTCTTTAAAAAGTACAGTATTTGCAAAATAATTATTTCTAAAGAAAGTAAGCCAAGACATTGTAGATTGTGACAGGAACCCCAAATGACTTGTTTTAATAGGATGCACATTCTTCTGCGGTATTATTTGGCGTGTTATTAGGCTGCATTCACATAAACCTAACTCCCAGAGTGGAAGCCTATACAACACAAACAGAATGGCATGCTCCTGACATAACAGCTAGGATCTTATAAAACTTAGTGACCAGGCAATAAAATGTCAAATGAAATTCAGTATAAATAAATGGAAGAAAAAAAAAAAACAATCCTAACCTTACATGTGAAATAAGAGGCTCTCATTATATCGTTGTTGTTCATAAGCAAGATTGTGGAGCTATGATTCATAGATTCATGAACCTACCAATTCAATGTTGAGCAACAGCCACAAAAAAAGTAAATAAGTTGTGCATTATTTCATTATTGTAAGGCAAGTAATAGAAAACAAAATAAGGAGCATCATTAGGTCACTACAGAAATACATAATTGCCTTTCAAATAGTGTATAAAGACTACCTCAAGGATATAGAACCAAAAGTGTTCAAAAGGAACAACAAGGCTGATAAACATACGGAACTCTTTCCACAACGAGGACAGCTAAGCCAGATAGTTCAGACTGTGAAAGAGACCATTGCGAAAATAACACTGGGAGAATGTGTAACATCATGAGTGTCAGCAAGATGTTTAGACTGTTAGCTATTTGTCGCAATACAGAAACTAGGTAATATCAGAAGGACACCAGCAGGCTGAAAGCTGATAATGTAATTTAGCTGTGGATCTTCTTGGCGCAGCATGTTGTACAGGACTGGCAGAGAGTGCAAAACATTTTATGAAGGAGAAACCCACTGAGAATGACTTACAGTGCCTAAAAACAGAGAAACCGTATCCGACTCTGTAAGTTCCCGAGCTAACAACAGTTGGAACCCAAACGCCTAAAGAAAAGCAGCATGTATGTTCGTAATTTTCCCTATGTTCTCCCACAGGCATCTGCTCTTAGCCACTATCACAGACAGGATATTGGACTAGACGGTCATTAATCTGATCCTGTACAGCCACTCATGTGTTTTTGCTTCCTTTAATCTAGAAGAACATCTAACATTTTTCTTTACCAGACAGTATACCATCAACACACAAGAATTAGATCAGCAATTCTGATTGATAACTTAGTTTACTTTCCAATTGGATAAGTGTATCATCAGAAACATCTGTAATTTATCCTTTCTGTCCTATGTTCCGATTACAAACAAAAGGAAACAATTTCAGCAGCAAATGAAAACAGATCAAAGTAACAGATGCCCTGCTAAGGGCATCACTTTTAAAAGACAAAAGTATTTTGATCATCATTGTAAATCTGGTCCTCAAAAGAAAAAGGTACCATAGCTACCATATGATTAAAAGACATCTCATGGTTGCCACTGACTTTCTTAGCTCTCTATTGTTCTTCACATCAGGATGCTACTTGCTTCTTTAAAAAGTACAGTATTTGTTAAGTTTAAAAGAAATACAGAAAGATTACAGCAGCAAGTTAAAGTGTCAATGTACTTTGCATTTCTAGTAATACTTTCAAAGTTCACATGGGACGTGTCACCCAAAGATACCAAAGCTCTAAACAGACACTAATGGATCTTACTCCTTTATCATTACTGAATAAGAAAATACTGAACTGCTTCCAGGCTACAGTCGAAGAAGCTGTAGATAGAAATAACAAGGTAAAAATGTTGTTCCAGGATTTTTTTCATAGGTGGTCACACAGAAGTTAGATACAGACTAAAGGAAAAAAAAAAAAAAGGGGGGGGGCCCAAATCCACCGTTCCACAACTGTTTGATAACAGCAACAAGAAGAAAGCATGTTATCTTCTCCTTCAGTATTTTTTCTTGTACATTATTTCATCTAAAAAACTGCTGGGCATGTGTAGCTTTGGAGACAGGGCAAATGGCAGAATTTTTTTTTTCCGAAAGTTACAAAAATAAAGAGAAATCAACAGAACTGGCACTAGAGAGCACAATGTCTACCTTTTAAAATACTGACTTTCATAATTGTTTTTCAAGTTATATTGATTACATTGATCAAGTTTCTTCTCATTTTCATGACTCAGATTTCTTTCCTATTAATGTCAACTAGTAGGACAATTACAAATAAAACTGAAATTTCTGAAGTTCAATTTAAATTTTGAATCGACTGGCCTATACCATTTCCATACAATATAATGGATAAGAGTTGAATCATGAGCTCATGAAAGCTCTTACAAACTAAGCAAGCAATAAGCCATTTGAATTTCCATGGAGAAGAGAAATCATCTATAGCGGACATGAGGACCAAGAGTTCAGGGATCTGTAAGAAATGTAGTATCTGCTCCTAAAACAGTGAATTCATCCAACATTTCCCTCATCCTCCAGTTCCATAAATTTGTTTCATAAAACTTGTGTTGTATGGAATTACATTTCCTGTCGAGGACATTTCTCTAAACCTCAGTTCCTTGGCATCTGTTTTTTCATAGGAATATCAGGGTGTCCTCCTTCCCATCAGCCTTATGAAAAAAGTTCTAATTACCAAATTCGGGAAGAAAGCCTTAAAAAATTATAACTCAAATGTACCACAAAGGCTAAAATCTTCATATTTCAAAGTCAGTCTTGAGCTTCCCTCACATCTTTTCTAGCAAACTTTCTTTCAAAAGCCTTAGCATAATAATAATTAAGAAATGGAGTTCTGCGGAGTAAATCTTAGTGTTACTGTACAAAACCCATAGTGTTGCTAAGTCCTAATTTTTTTTTTTTTTCCCCCCACATTTATGTATTCTGCACCAGGGAAGTTTAAAAACAAAGAATTCTTTTAAATTTTACTAACACTTAATAAAGTTTCTGTCTAAATGCATTTGTGAGATAACTAGCAGAACTCAGTCCTTTTCGCCTTGAATGAGCTATACATACGATTTTGTTATATTTTTTCTACATTGAAAATATTTGTATTTTAAAGATTAATTACACCAATAATACATACCTGCAAGTGAATCCTGGGAAGGAGTCCAAATAATAATTATGATATGGTTTTCTTTAAAATACAGGAATATCTTGTTTTGTCAAGTTAATTCAATTAGTGTAAATATATCAAGCAATTGAAAATATACAGAGTATAGCAATTACTCCAGTAAGACTTTGTGTTCATCATAAAGAGGAAATCCTTATTATAAGTATCTGGTACTTGTAATTCTGGATAATTCTAATACGAGCAAACATTGTTCTTTTTTAATTCAAAAGAAGCTATCAGTTTAAGTACAAGAAACTTTCTCTAAAATATAAATATCAGGGGGATTATGCCCTACATTCCAGTATGTCACTTCTGGCAAAACTGCAGTCAGCCACTATTAACAATTCTACAGTCTTGGGTAACTAAATAATCAACTTAATGTTCATTTCTCTTTAAAGTCCACTGATGTTTGCAAGCTCTATTTTTCTTCATTTTCTTAAGATAAAGATACAGAGAGACTCATCAAAAACAATCTCTGTCAACAAAGATTTAAAACAATGGCAAGATGATGTCTCATGATGAGAAAGTTTGGTCAAACAATCACGCCCATAGCTGTCACAAAAAAATCAGTGTTGAATCCATCCACCTTACTGAAGAGTTGCCTTTGCATTACAAGACACAAATACGAAAACATGTAGCCACATCACACACCAAATTTTAAAAAGAATGGCACGACAACTGGATAAGTGCTTCTCAGAAGCTAAGCAAGAAGAAATTACGAGCTCACCATCACTGAGATCTTGCAGAAGGTTTTCTTGGCACGAAAAGTCCAGCTTCACTTTAATGTTTACAGTAAACGTTGCAATCTTCCCAGGTTTTAGAGGAAACTGCGAGAGTGTATCTTCTAGCTTCCAACTCAAGAAGTCACCATACAGCTTCTCTGTATTAAAAAAGCAAATATTTTATGAGTGTATCCACTGTGCTAAGAGTGTTTAATTTTATAACCGTTGTACAGAGTATTAAGTGATTTGCCATTTTCTGTTTAAACTCTAAAATATTTAGAATTAAGACATCAAAAATGAATGTAACAGCAGAAAGACATCAGAGAGATTATTGAGACTGGCCTGAAAGCATATAGATCACAAAGCTGAAAATATAAATTTAGGTAAAGAACACCAACAGAAAAATATATGTATATTGTGCAATAGGCAGCATTAAATATACACTTTGAATACTCAAGAACACAGCCTGAAGGAGACCTAAAAGTTCATATAGCTCTGAATCTTACAGTCTCCCACTCAGGAAATGGCACCTGAATGCAAAAAACATTTCACCAAAATCTTACACCAAAATAAATCAGTTACAATTCTGAAGCAACTGTGACAGCATTATACAGTTACTTAACAAGCAATGGAGAAGACTAGGAAGACTATTGGCTTCAGTTTTTTATAAAATAAAGTCCTTTCTCAAAACCAACAAGTATAAAGTATACAAGACCCAAACCTTAAGGATGCTGCCAGGCAGGAGTAGTTTGCCTTAAAAGATATGTTTGATAAATGATTTACCATCCGTCCACACGAAATACGACATCTGTCATTATTAGCTCCTCTGTCCTATGCCTGAAGTACCAGAAGGTAATACGAGGGAAATTATTTATTGCTTATCAATAGATTGAGAGCCTCTAACCAGTCACGCAGCCTCCTTAGTACCCCAGTAACATCAAAAGATCCATTTTGAAATAAAGAAGAGCAGAGGTCAAGTCCACTTCAGGAAGAAGGGTGAGTTAAGTTGTGTTATTTCAAGCTCCAAGGTATGCCAAAAACTAAAGTCATAGGCATTTAAGTGCCTTCAGCAAAAGCAAACCGTGGTATTCTATGAAGTTTATGTAAGGGAATTTTTTTTTTTTTTTTTTATTTTAGAATGATAGAAAAGGTTGCTAAATACTGGAATGGTGCAATAACACAGTTGCTCTACAAGTGGCAGGTGGTGACTGCCTTTGCATCACATGTTCATCTGTTTTGTTTTTTCTTCCTCATTCCTTTGCTTATTAAACAAAATCAAAACCCATGAGTTTTCTGTTTTGCCCTTCCAATTCTCTCCCCCATCCTGTGGCAGCAGCAGGGAGCATGTGAGCAACTGGGTGGGGGCTTAGCTGCTGGCAGAGGTCAACCCCCTGCATCCATAAGTTCATTAACATTTGCAAGACCATACAATGATAAGCACTGCAGAAAAGTCTATTAATACATAAACATGACAGTTTGGGAGCATCCTAAAGAGATATTTATTAATTTGTAGCAATGCATACCATTGCACAGTATGCTAAAGAATTCTTCTAAAGGCTCATTTAAAAACAATCTGAGCACTGCTTTACATAACACAGGGACCACTGAAAGTCACAGAGCTCGTCTCTACTTCATACCAGCCTACTATATTTACAAGCAAGTTAGTGTGTTGGCACTTCAGAACCTCTCCAAAATCATCATGTAAGACTCCTGTTTGAGAAAACAGGGTTGGAAGACTGCCTCAATGACTACAGTCTAGAATTAAGGATCTAGCAAGAAAAGTAATTAGAATTCCGGTCAAAAGTTTATTAATTTGCGCAGAAACAAATGCATCTAGAAGAAGAAAAATATTTTTCCATTAACTTCTATCTGTTTTGCCTGAGATAATTATCTTCTTTCTTTCCACATCAAATCAATATTATAAGACTTCTCTCTAAGAACAAAAACGAGGTAAAAACAAAAAATCCTACTAATACTTTTTTCCTTAAACTCACCTCCAGCTCATCTAATGATTTAGTTGTAAGTATATCATCGTTCTCATTTTCTTTTATTTTCAAGAAAATAAGTTAACAAGTAGGGCAATCTCTATCCCCTTTTTCTGATAAGTAAAAACATAATATACTGCAGGGATGCTTTTCCCCTGTGTAAGCAAAGCAGAATGATGTATCCCAAGCACTTGAGTGTATCTCCAGCTTAACGAACAAATTATTTCCAAAACGTGTTTTCATTAAGTAGGAGATTTATCTGAAGATATTAAGAGTGAAAAGACTTTCCGAGCAAGAACAACCCCTGCAGGTGTTATGGTACCCAACAGATACTCTCTAATTTAACACTTGTAATTACAAGACAAAGTCTGAATGCTCTAGCTAAAAGTTAAACTGCAGAAAAAAATCAAGTTGATATTTAGCTATCATTGGTTTATAGTTTAATATTGTTTTCTTTACCTTGTTTAGTAGTTATTATCACAATCAATTATACTATTGCACAGGGATTCAAACCTTTCAGTTAAGTGGAAAAAATTCTTGTTTTGGGTCATGTCTGCATTCAGTTGTTTCTAGAGTCCAAAATTTGTGTTTAACAAACAACTGAAGTTGCAAGCAACTTCTAGTCATGAGTGTAACTTCATGACTTGTTTTATCCTTTCACTAGAGACTAAATCACTAAAATCACCAAAAAAAAAGTCATATAACAGCTTATCCACAATCTAACTTTGGGTTCACTCCAAGATCTACAGATTTTAAGATCCGTAAAAACAATTCCACATTAGCACTTTGCATACAGAAACTCCACAGACCTGCAAGTCTTTTGAGATCACAAGAACCACTCCTCTATCCTTTCCAAACTTAAGTTCCCCCATAAATCTGTTTTTTGCTATGTCTCTTTTCAGACAGTTCATTTTCCTATTTGTATCTCTTCTAAAATATGCACAAATGCTTTATCTTAAGGCAAACACATCTATAAAATTCTTTACTGAAATAATTTAAATTTGCGTGGGGGCATCTAAATTTGAATGGATATTAAAAGCCATTGTGAGGAATCAATCTGTTTCTACCTTCCCACCATCACAAGTTCACACTGCTGTATAAAACAACCCATATTAGCATTGCTACCATTTCTATCAAAATTGTTTGCTTATAACCAGTTAACAAAACCATAAATGCCAACCCACAGAGGCAGGTGGTACAGGAGGCTTCAAAATGCGATTAGGCAAATTAATGGGCAAGTCCACAATGGTCTACTAAAAAAGGACTACACGGGGATGTACAACAACTAAGGATGCTGAGCAGGCACAACAGAAACACAACCATGGCCAGACTTGCACACTCTCCCTTAGTAGTATCTCCTAAAGTCCTGTGAATTCTTGGCTAGATGGACCATCAGCCCTAATAGGGCATTTCTTAAATTCTTATGCCTTTGTTTGTCTTTCTGTGGCAGAATGGGGTGGGAGGAGACACTGAACCCTCCACTAACTGTAACATTCTGCAGACAACCTTGAAATTGCAAACTTAACGTAAAGAGAAGTGTATGTATGTGGAATAGCGTTCTGAGTACAGCTGTGGATTCCTGACAAACACATTCTAAAAAAAACACAGCAGGATAAAAAGATGTAGTTCAGCCTGGAGGTCCATTGAGGCCCTAACAACATTACAGGCAATTTAATTAAAATACTTGGAACAGATGGGGAAAAGGTTTAAAGGTAAGGACAAAAAGAAACAAAGTACAAAGGAAAAAAAGTAACAGACTACAGCTGAATGGTGAAGTCTGGGCAGAGCACGGCCAAAACAACTGCTGCTTCTCAAGCTGAGCTGCTGAGAGGAAATGGAAACACAAGAGCATTTACCAGCTAGCACAGACAGATGAGACCAGAGTGCTCCACATCTCTGAATTCAAGATGCACAAAAAGCACACTGAATACAAGTGTGATCGGACACCTGAAAATAAAAATCCGATGTGTTTCAAGGCTACAAAACTCTTCAGACTTTTATGGTAATCTGCACCTCTGCTTCTTGATGGCTTACCGGCTGAGGTACATATCCCTCACAGAATACACAGGAGCCCAAAGTAACCATCAGTTCTAAATGCATAGACATTGGCATTCATACACGAGTAACCTCAAGTGCATGAAATTCTAGTAAAAATAGAAGTTGTGTATTTACCACTGCAGAGTAACCATCGGGGGTTTTTTTGTGTGTGGTTTTTTTTTGAAAATGTGGAACTGCGGAGTGTGCACATAAGCAGTACAGGGTTAAAAACACTAATTGTTCATGCACTCAAAGGCAGTGAACTAGTATTATTATTAATTTTCCTTTAAGCTTGGGGAAAACCAGCCTCTTTCAAACTGAGGAGATAATCACAGAATATTTTGGACTCAGAAATAGACGTGCAGGACTTGCTATATTCTTCACAATGAATATGTATCTTGCAGAGTTTCTTCCAAGCAATTAACAAGTATCCTTAAAGGCAACAAAACTTCCTCTAAAACAGTGAACCATTTGACATTCATCCTACTAGTGGGGAAAAAAAAGAGTTAGTAAGAATCATACGAAGTGCTGAATATCTGTGTCAGCCGGTGTGGGCAAAGGAGGAGACCTGAGCTGAGAAGCCCTGAGAGTAAAACCACAGCAGATAAGACTGAGGCTGGACTACCAACGCTCATTGTCCTTCCCTGGCAATAATGTTTGGACTAACTGGTGGAAAGCCTGCCTGCATTCGCAGCTCTCTATGGACCATAACCCAACTCCAGATCAAAACAACTTTGCAGTTTTGGTTGGAAAAAGGTAAATAGATCTATTCCAGGATATTCTGTTCTTAAAACTGGTTACCTGGTCCTCAGAGTAGATTTCTCATTTGTGGTCTGGCATGGTTAAACAGCTGAGACTGCAAGCAGATGCATTCAAAGACCATGAAAAGAACAGAGCCAGACAGGTGAATTTATTTCTGTATGTTTAAATTCCAGCCGTCAATCACTTGTAAGAAAGATCAATGAGGATTAGTTGCTTCATCATCCAAGTTCTTTCAGTGTGCACAGCTGGTGCTCACTACTACAGCCTACAAGTCTGGTAAGAACACCTGGCACACTCCTCTCGATGCTTTAAGCTTCAAAAACATCAGGGTCGCATTTACCCCTGTGTGGACTACATAGCTGAGTTATCAAAGGTTTTAGAGTGAACCCCCTAACTCAGACATAGACTCTGACAAGAACTGACTGGAGATGGAGGATGGAAAGGCATCCCTTTGCACGTCATCATTCTAAAAAAGTATTAGACCATCTGACACGGTGAGGGACAATGGCAGGTGACAACAAATGGCAGACATCACAGTATGTATGTGATGTCCAACCTACAGATACCACAGCCTGGTAGACAAGACTGGTACAATGACACATTAAAAGACATGACAGACATGTTTACTGTGGCAGTATGACAAGTCCCTTTCGCTGATTTGCCTCAGGACCTGTTCCAGAACGCATGACTGCTAAAGGACTCAAAAATCCTATGATGACCCCTTTATGAACTGTACAGGGTAAGCTGCAACTTCCTGTCATTTATGTAAGGGCTAGAGTGGGAAAGCCAAAGAGCTGCAGCTGAAAGAAACAGAATAGAGGAAATCAGAAGGAAGCAAGTTTGAAAAGGTGATCCCCAGAGCTTCTCATTAACAAGACACCATTGAAAACAATGCCAGAGAAGTGGGCTTCCCAAGGAAAGTGACCAGCTACCGCAAACATAAGATAAAAGGAGGTCAGGTCATTGCACCACAATAGCCAATCCCATCCTGTATACTACACCAAAAAATGAGAATGGTTGCTACTCACAGCACTCATCTTTGTTCTAAAGTAGTGGTCCCTGATACAGAAGGTAAGGAAACTGGGTAAAAAACAGGCTAGATGGGTCCAAAGGGTTGTTGTGAATGGAGTTAAATCCTGTTGGTAGCTGGTCATCAGTGGTGTTCCCCAGTGCTCCGTATTGGGGTCAGTTTTGTTTAATATTTTTATCAACAATCTTGATTGAGGGGATTGAGTGCGCTCTCAGTAAATCTGCAGGTGACACCAAGTTGGGTGGGAGCGCTGAGGGTGGGAAGGCTCTGCAGAGAGATCTGGATAGGCTGGATTGATGGGCCAAGGCCATTTGCATGACATTCAACAAGGCTAAGTGCCAGGTCCGGCACTTGGGTCATAACAACCCCAGGCAGCGGTATAGGCTTGAGGAAGAGTGGCTGGAAAGGTGCCCAGCAGAAAGGACCTGCGGGTGCTGGTCAACAGCCGGCTGAACGTGAGCCAGCAG
>VXAL01018408.1:859305-881664 GCA_013399475.1 Chauna torquata
GAGCAGCTGAGGGAACTGGGGCTGTTTAGCCTGGAGAAGAGGAAGCTGAGGGGAGACCTCATCACTCTCTACAACTTCCTGAAAGGAGATTGTGGCCAGCTGGGTGTTGGTCTCTTTTCTCGGGTGAAAAGTGTCTCAAATTGCACCAGGGGAGGTTTAGATTGGGTATCAGGAAGAAGTTATTCATGGAAAGAGTGGTTAGGCACTGGGCCCAGGGAAGCAGTGGAGTCACCATCCCTGGAGATATTTAAAAGACCTGTGGACCTGGTGCTTATGGATATGGTTTAGTGGTGCAGTTGGTAGTGTTAGGTTGATGACTGGACTTGATGATCTTAAGGGTCTTTGCCAACCTAAATGACTCTATAATTCTATGAAATTTAAGTCAGACAGGTATGCATGCAGCAGCTGCACAAGATTTATGAGCAAATGGCATGGCTAAAAGAACAAAAGCAAATCAGGTGGAACCAAGAATGAAAGCTCTTTGAATTTGGCTGAAACCGGGCAACCAGCAACCACTTCTCACAGGCTCCCAAGCTGACAGGCAAGCAGTCATCACGGCAGATGAAAATGCCTAACAGCTTTCAAGGAGACCTTCAGTAGTTTGAATTACAGCCACATTTCAGCTAAGAAATAGTAAAGAACACCCAAGAGATGACTTCTTAATGCACTACAGATAGGTCATAAGTGTCTGCATATGCTCTTAACTTTCTATACAATATCTTTATATTTAATAAATTAGGAGTTTGTATTGCTATTAAAGATGGTTTAATGTAGTACCCACATATTTCCATTCATGTAGCATCACTGACCAAACTGAGCTGCTGACATTACAAATCTTTAGTTCTCTGTTGATCACTAGAACCCAGGGTCTTGCATTGTACAGTGAATCTATCATTACGCATTTGAATCAATTTACGATAATAACTAACACTAAACTGAAAGATGGTCCATTAAAAAAGCCAAAGGTCCATCTCTTGCAGGACCTACATGAGATCGCATTTGAAATAATGTAATTATTACATGGTTAATGTGGACCATCACTTCTTTTACCATGGATAGTATTTTTCAGCACTTTATGTCATACCCCCAGCACACAGTCATGTAATAAGTCATACTTAAGTGTAAATTTTCCTCCAATAACATGGTTCATCTTGAGCATACAGTTCCAAATACTTCTGTGAGACAATACAAGGAACTGAAGACTCTACTTGGCAGGACACTAGATAACCTAATCTAAAGCTCTGCTTTCAAAAAAAGATCGGGTAAGCTGATTTCCAGAGGTTCCTGCCAAAGTAGAGTTCTACAATTCTATGAGTCTGATTCTATGGTTCTCACAATAAGAATTTTTCAATGTGTATGATATATGAACATATTTTCTGAAGCAGGTACACTCTCAGAACAGGTATCATTTGGTGCCTCTCAAAACTCATTCTGTTCTTCCAAAACGTTGACTTAAGCCTTGCATTCTTTCAAGGCATGCACACTTATAAATTACCCATCAGAAATTCTCCTTTTTCTAATAAAGACAATTATCACCATGCTTAATAGCATCTAAGAGACTGTCAAATACACAGAGGGTTTATTATAAAAAGTTTCTATACAGAAAGAAAGTGAAGGATGAAATGAAATTTAAGTTTCACTGAACTCACAGCTGAATGTATCAACTTTTCTCCTTTTTCCCCACTGTTTTTATTCTAACAGTGATATTACAAACGTTTTAATGTTGACAAGAGTCTATTTTTCAAAATTTTGAACCACTTTAACTACTTAGTATTGTTATATACTATGAGTCTGAGTCTTTCATTCAGAGGCCCATATATTCCAACATTTAATACATTTCTTTACAACAACTTCACCATTTAATATATATGCTGTATTTGGTCTTTCCATTACATCCATACAGCACCTAGCACAGTAGGAGCACCTTGGAATTACTGAAATAAGAACAGTGAAGTCATTTTACTTCAGCTTTTAAAATTATTCTTGGTAGCAAGTCTCTGTCAGAAAATCTATTCTTAGATGATTGGCAACTCCTAGTCTCTCAGGTTGCAGAGAAGAGGATATTCTATTGAAAAAAAAAAAATCATGATCCTGAATACTGAAAAGAGCAAAAATCACCAGGTATCACACTGAATTTTAATACTCTGGCACTGACAGAATAAAATCTACAATCAAATAAGATATTCCTATTGTAAGTAAAGATTATCTTGCTTGTCATCTGCAGTTCTTCTGCTAACATTATTTTCATAATGATGCCTCAGAGGAAAAACCAAAAACAACAGAACACATCACAAATAGGTGAGATTCGCCTATCAGACTACTTGCTAAATATTAATATGCATGGAGTATTTTAGGACAAATAAGTGAGGTGTACTCTATTTCTTTTGCACCTTCAATTCAATCTTTTAATTCATAATCGCTCATTTCAGCTGTTGCTGTGTTTTTTTAAAGCATTTAATCCCACTTTTTATTACTGATTACTGAGTAAGCTAGAAGTAGGCTTATTTACTTGTATTCTTTCAAGTAGGAGAACATTAGTGCTAATGTAATTAATTTAATTAACTAATCACTGTACTTAGATATAAGGAGAAAGTAATTCAGACCCAAGATTCTTGCTTTTTATTTATTTTTTTTTTTTGCCTCAGGATGTTTTTTTTTGTTTTGTTTGTTTTTGCTTTCCAAGGAACATAAAAAGGAAATCTAGATTTCCAAAAAGCAGGTGACCCCATGACACACAGATGGTTCTACAATTTCCTTCATTTTCTTATATTTTTTCATTTTTATGTTTCTACAAAAAAAAAAAAAGATTCCAGTTCTTTAACAGGGATTATGATATTTACTTTAAACTGACCTAAAAGAAATATACCACAACTAGTCCCCATTTTAGCTAAGAACAAGCGATGATTATTTCTAAATTTAAACCAGCATACACACCCTTAGTGTTGACTGTTTTCGCTGTGACCTCTAGCGTCTCCAATGGTTCTGTTCCAATGTTTTCTAACTTAATGATAAGCTGTTGAGTCTCTCCATTGTAAAGCTGGACAGATACGTTAGTGGAGATTTCATCCCCTGAAGAAGGTTGAAGTGTATGAGCAGACCTACAAAATGTGACAAACATGCAAACATAATATTGCAACATGTTAAAAGCTTGTCCAAGTTACTATATTCTATTATCCATTCTTTGAAGATTCAGAAACTACTGCTCTGAAATCTTGAAGATATTTGACATCATTTTCCATTCCAATTTTAGCTAGGATCATTTTTTACAACCATTGAGAACAAACGTTAAAGTTATGCATAATACAAGTCAGAATGAGCAAACTGGAAAAAAGTGACATCTAATCTTCCAAGAGGTTGAACGCTAGGTTGAGTACTAATGAGTATCACGAGCTGAATGTAAAACAAAAATGTAAAAAATAAAAAATTAAGGAGAACAAGTTGAACGTTACACAGGAGATACCAGGGTGAAAGTCCTCTGCAGGATCCCTGAAGTTCATACCACTCTCTGGTCAGCCCACCAAAATTACAAAAATGAAAATAAAGTCAACTGGCAGAAGAATCCTCAGACAAGATGAAACCTTTATACTTACAATGGAGGATACATTACCTTACATTGTTAAGCATTCCCAAACTCCACCAACTTATTATCAACGTGCAATATGAAGACAGAAACACCTTCAATGAACAGATAAGCAGCGCTGGCTGCTTTAAGCAGTTGATCACTCAAAAACTGTTTTCTTAAGGTATCATAAACCGTATCAGAAGTATGAGGTAAGATATACTTAAAAGTACAATATATCATAAAAATAACTCAGAGATGAAACAAATTATTTAACAGAATTATATGTGCTAGAGAAAATGCATGGATAGCTAAAGTTTCAGAAAGATATGCATTTATTTAAATGACTATCAAGAATTTCATTTTAAAATAACAAATGTGGCAAACCAGCCAATTATTGAAATAGGAGACATTCACAGTGCTATGACAATACATGGATAAAGGACAATTGAGCAGTAACCTTGAACTTTGCTAGGCAGAAGTAATATGGGAGCTGACGGAGTGCAGCTCTAGTGGACAGCAGAAGGCACAAACCTCATGGGAGTGAATCCTGGAAGAAATTTACTCAGCGAAAGGTGAAATAGTGAATATAAACAAACTCTTTAGAACATGAATGAGGAAAGGAAGATTGCAGAACAAGACAGATGGGCAGAGGCTCAGTTTCTGACTGTATTTTTTGTGCTAATGCAAAGTGGTCATAAGGAATCAAGGACACGAAGGCAAAAGCTATTGAGATTAATGACTGATAGATTTGTTGGTAAACCCAGGTTCAGTAACTTCTTTTGGCAGGTATTTCTGCAATCCTTCCTTCATACCTTACCCTTCCCTTACACAAGATAAGCAGCCTCCACAAACAAACATCAGAGTAGATTTCAATCTTTCAGAATGCAATTTTGACAACAAATACTTAAACCACATTTTTTGATCATTCAAATTTTACTGTCATATCTCATTATCATTGCAGCACTCTGAAGTTTGGCCATTTGGAGTGGCAATGGAAGAAAAAAAAAAAAGGAAGGAATTTCTTCATTTCCTTCTTTCCTCCTCATACTTAGACAAAAGTATCAAGGAATTGCATACTAATTGCCAAAATAATGGCTACTTTCAATTACTGTAGAAATGTACATATGAAACCAGAATCCAAGCTAATTCAGCTTGCACATCCTATGCTTTAATACAGGTTCTTAAATTAAGGACCATCTCACTTCTCAGCTATCCAAGTATTGTAAACCCTCAGCCAGATAACACAGTATTGTCACTGCTAGTAAAAGGGTACCAGCTGTGTTGTGAACTTCCAAGCCGTCAAGACCAACGCTGCTCCGAACTCGCCCTGACCAGCTTGCAGCCGTGGTTTAGCAGCAATTCTTCTGACCAGGTGGCTATGCCTAATTTGCTTTACTTCTGTTACCTCTGCATGGTACAACTATAGTCCTATACAGAAAGTAGTGACAAGTGGTAGGTAGAATGAGATATTTAGGGCTAACACAGTGATGCTGTGGAGGGAAACACAGGTCTGGTACAATAGCAGAGGGCTTGCAAAGTGAAGACACAGGAAGCAGCAAAAAGGAGTACTGGCATCGGATGACGAGATGATGCACATGCTTATCACCGGAGACCCCACAGCTATAAACAATTCACTAACAGTCAGTTAAAGAAATGCAGACCTGTACTTGGACAAAAAGTTTCCAGGGTTAACAAAGAAAACAAAGAACAAGGACCTGATATATGAAAAAAGCACCACATATGACTATATGAATTTGAACGTTCCAGGGAGCTCAACTGAAGGAAAAAGTGAAAAAGTGTGTTAGGAATCATAAAAATAGCATCATGTATCTCCAAGTGGAGGGAAAAAAAAAATAACACATCAACTTCAGATTCCTCTTGGTGAAGGTCTCCAGATGCTGACAACTCACTGTACCACCAGTTCCAGACTGAAAAGGCCAACCTTAGGACCCAGAGGAGCCGTGGGAAGGTAAAAATAACACCAGGAAAACAGGCAGAAAACAGGAAGTGCATATATAACAATTTTAAGTGTATTATTACTAATGATTCTTCTTCTGGATAGAGTATTTTTCTCTATTTCTTTTTAATTCTTCCATAATAATTGCATCTGGATTAATAATGATTCCTGTATTAGACTAAGATACAAACAATAAGTTCTTGGCTTTACACATAACATGTGTTTCCTCTTTGCCCATCAACAAAATTTGGAGCATAAGAATATCGTGCCATTTCATTACATTAGACAGTACACATCAAGAAAGCAACCTACGATACCTGGCACACTGGCCTGCAGCTTCAAAAATTTCTATTTCTCGTGGAAATGACTGATATTCATCCAATATTATAAATCATTCATAATTTTGTCTTTTTTTTCCCCTTCAGTTTTCTTACTTTATAGGCTTTGCCACCAATACTGTTTTACTTAGTAATGTGACAATTTTATACCTTATATAAGTTTATTCACAAATGCATATATAAATACATATAACAAAGAAAATAGATACTACGTCATTCGCAACTCACAGCAAGCTTCTTACAGCTCCTGCTCAATTGAGCTTATTAAACTGATCTTTCACAATACAAATCAGTAAGAAATTTTTCTTTACAGTTCTAAAAAAACATTAGGTATGCCTGGAAAGGCCTGGAATTATTCTTGTGAATATGATTATCACCCCAAAAATACTATTAGAGCAACCAGCTCTTGAAGAGATGATAAAGAGCTGTGTCTTTCACTGACCTTTCAAACAAACCTCGTCCTACAAACAGTTTCACCTACGCAGAAGCAAGTCAGTAAGTGCAGTAAACAAGGTTATCTCAAATACTTCACAAATAAATAAATTCTGTGAGAAATTAATAAAGTCAGCTCAGCTCCAGTAGAAGCTAACGTGCTCTGTCAGGAAAAGACTCTCTCAAGAATACAGCTCAACATCAAATGTTGGTAAAATGGGCATCAAAGCAAATGTAAACATAAAACAAATTGGCAAGATGCAAGAGAAATTACTCAGATTTTATTCTGCTGCCTGTGAATTAGGAGTGTTCTTTCCGTCATTTCTTTACCATGTCTTTTAAAAGTACACCATTCTCCAGTGAATCCAAAGGATAAAACAGAATTGACAGGATTTGCATGAGGCAATTTACAGATATCATAGAGACTGGGAGAAGGAATAAGTGATGGTAAACAGGGACCTCTCTGGCATACTGCGAGGTAGCCAGCCAGAATCGCATCTGAATTTCCAGGATGTCACAGGAACTGAGACTGAGTACTGAAACTAAAGCATTTGAAGAAACCAAGAGCAAATTTAACACCAGCGAAAAAGTAAGTATACACCAATATACAAAGAAAATCTTGTTAATGTTCCACATTATCAGTTGAACATATATCAAAAACAGCAGCTATTAAGCTTATTTAAGAATATTTGCAATTCCCTCTGTATTTCAAACCCATCATATTCTTTTATATATTCATAAGTTTGGCTATCCAATATTAATTTTGATTACAGCTAAACCACCCAGACTCCATATTTAGCAAAATTTTTATAGACAATTTACCAACATG
The DNA here is from genome assembly GCA_013399475.1 of Chauna torquata. Lineage (NCBI taxonomy): Eukaryota > Metazoa > Chordata > Aves > Anseriformes > Anhimidae > Chauna > Chauna torquata. The sequence goes on from VXAL01018408.1 coordinate 866,424, forward strand.
CAACTCAACTACACTGTTTTATTATTTTGCTGTCTTCACCAGAGTATTTCTTTTATATCTTTGCAATACAATGCCATCAAGACAGCCTATTCCACATTAGAAAAGAAGAATTCATTATGCAAAAATCAGAACCAAATTGGTTCCTTTGGTTTACTAAGAAAGCCATACTGAAGAACATGGTAACAAAAGAAGTCAGTAACAAAAGGCTGTTTGCTGATCCATAGCTAAAAGGAGTATTAAAAAAAAAAAAAAGAAAAAACATTCCATATTTTTATAACTATTTGCAAAACAGTAGGTGGATGCTTTTGAACCTGGAAAAGTTCCAAAAGCCAAACGGAATCAGTGTCTTACCAGCTCTCTCTAAAATCGTGGAATTAGTCAGTTGCACTCTTCATGCCAAAAAAAGTTTAAAAACAAAACAAACAAAAAAAACCACAACTTAGCCCCCACACAACAATTGCGACGTGTTTGGTGAGTGTATAAAGAAGTTATCTTAGTTAATTCTTCCTGTACCTCTTAAACACATTGTTTCTGTAGTATGGAAACTAGCTTGGAGCTTGCCTCATACAACAGAAATACTGATATATTGGGGTAAGTCCAGAAGAGGGGTATCAAAACGATTAGGAGGCTGGAGCACGTGACATATGAGGACAGGTTCTAAGAGCTGTTTGTCTCAGTTTGAAAAAGAGAAGGCTAAAGGAGATTTTTCCTTTTCTGAGTGTGGTCAGACAATGAGATAATGCCCTGAGCAACCTGATCTAACATTAAAGACATATCACTTGTCAAGGCTGGTTCTGCTTTGAGCAAAGTCTGGGACCAGATGATCTCCAGGGGCCCTCCTTCCAACCTACATTAATCCATGGGTTACTTATTTATTTCAAGATTTTAAGAACTTTTACGAACACTAACACTTCAACATAACCAAATAAAATCCTCATTTTATTCAATTTCTCACCTTGGAAGGGAGGTACTGATCTGTAGCCTTGGCAATGCTGGAATGACTTCAACAGTACAGCCATTGGTCTTGACCCCTGGCAGATTGTCTAGAAGGCAATCACTGAAGACTCCAAAAACTGACGTATGGTAACCTGATTTTTGGGAGAAAACACACATATGTTGCATATTTTTTTTGTTTTCTGAAAGGTCTAATACAATTAATGTTATTAGTCAGATCTGCCAGTGTTTCTGCTACCCAGAAGACCACCTTCTCTACAGGAAAGTCTTCTCAGGACACAAAATATTTTAAAAAAAAAAGTTTTCAAATCCCATAAATAATTGTATTTTTAAATAAATGACATCATACAAACAACACACATCTATGCCTTTGTATCTATGACATGTAAAATAAATAAAATACAGTCCATAATTTCTACCATGCATAGTGGTAAGTTCTGTAGAATCCTTTACAAGATCAACATCACAAGTCATATTACAAAGACCATCATTTCACAATACTATACCACCTAATCCACCAGTGCACTCCAACATATGTTGAGTCCTCTGTTTCTTCAAAAAAAATTTGATAGTAAAAAGTCTCAACAGTATCCAGAAGCTATTGAAAAAAGAATCCCAAAGGAAACGATTTTTTTTTTAATTGAATATGTATATATGTATACACCTGCCATGAAAGACCACAGGTCATCCTCTAAAAGTTCGATTTAGTAGGCAAATACCTTAACACCAACTCCTTGCCAAGCAATATATACAACCTGTATCTGAAGAAAAATTTAATACGTTGACACACAAGTAGCAGCGAAATACAGAAATCAACTCCTCTACTTGCAATACATTTTTAGTATGTGAAACTAAAAGCAGATAACTATAGCACAAATGTTCCTGAATGCTTTGATGCTATTTTGTATTTACTGAAATAGTTTCTGAAGGAAAGAAAAAAAAAATTAAGAATCATTTTATGAGCAGGCAGAAAAGCATTTAAGAAAAACACAGTGAGAACAGAGTTTCTTCAAGTTCAAATCCATCTTCTTTTGGTGTTTAACTTTAATAAAACAGTTCTTTTCCTGTAATTCTACATTCCAGGAGCATGTACCTAAAATTGTGTGTTGTTAATATGATTCAGTACTACTTGCTGAATCTATCATCTCCACATATACCTCCTTTTCTAGGAGACTGATATGCCGGTCTTCTAAAAAAAAAAGTTCTTTAATTCTCTCCATTTACCATGAACACAACTCTGTTTATGCTTAATAATGAAATGATAACTCGACTGCAACAGACTACAAACATCAGCTAAATTGTTTCTACACAAACAATCTGCAAAAATTTCTGTAATCTCACATGAACACGATTAAGAAAAACGAGCTGCAAGATTATCTTCTGCATTCTCATGAGAAAGTTCAAGTAATTTTTCTCAAACACTTTCCAAATGAAAACATTAATAAGGTGGAGTTCGAGTTCATTATCCTTTTCCTCTCATACTGGAGATACTGAAAATGTGTGTTCATTGCTGCTGTTGCAACCAAGTGATTTTAGAGCATCACAGCCTATGGTTTTAATGAAGTCTAGTGTATTAAACAGTTCTATTTGTTTGGGATTTTTTGTTCATTTGTTTTACATACTGAGGAGAATTCAGAGTGTCAAATATACAAAGCGCACCAATTTAAAGTGTGCCATACAAACATATATAATTCACAGAGACATAAAACACTGCTTTGCTAATAAGAGAATGACAAAATACATCCCTTACCATTGACAGTAATCTGCCCAGTGGTTTGAGGAACACCAACAAGAGTTACTGGATAGAGACCAGATTCTGCAGGTAAAGAAAGGGCTGCAGGAAGAGATTCAAATTCTACTCCTGTTGTCAAGAGACCCTGAAAAAAGTCATATTACACAGATAAATCCATTTATAATATACACTTATATTTTAATCCCTTGCATTATATCATCCAAACTTTTATGGTTTACTCAGATTTGCTAATAGCAGTTGCTTTGGTTTAAAGTTCCAGTGACTTAAGCGCACTTCTAGAATTACTGCAACACTTGTATTCAATAGAGAAACCATGCCTTTCAGGATCTGTCTGAGGTGAGAATGATATATGAAATACAAATAAAAAGGAGAAAGAACAAGTGATATTATCTGTAAGGTGAGGGTTTTTTTGTATCTACATTTAATTGTACCTGTGACACAACATATATTTGCTTACATTTTGGACAGTGGAAATCAAACATCAACAGCAGGTCTTGCTTAGCTTTAATTAAAGTTCCTGGCCAGAAAAGATTTATCTATGTGGAGGAAACAAATCAAGTATTTACAGATAATAGGGTAAATCTAGTTTTATTAACCAATCTAAAAGTGTAAATTAGGAATTGGAATAAGGCATTCACCTCACTAAGTTGACCACCTATCAAGCCTAGATGCCTGCAGTTAGACTGTATAATTTACTCCTTTAGTGTATGATGGAGAAATCTCTTAGCACCCTGAAGTTAAAACATTGCACAAAATAAGAAATGCAACCAAAAAAAAAATGTATTTAATGGCCTATAAGACACAGCATTACTTTCCTGAGTAAATCGATAGCTTCTTTTTAAGCTCAGTTAACAAATTTAAGATGCTTGAACATAGTACATGCTGTTAGAAGTAATAAAAGTATAGTTGTAAAACACAGGAGTCTAAGTTACTGGTTGCTTTCCTATATTTATTTATTAATAGTGATGATATTCAACTATTAACACGGTAAGTACAACTGGATTAAACCTCAGCTCCACTGAGATGTTTCATAGGAATTCAAGACTCTATAAAAGAATCATAGAATATTCCACGTTGGAAGGGACCCACAAGGATCATTGAGTCCAACTACTGGCTTCACACAGGTCCACCCAAAAATTCTGACCATATGACTGACAGCATGGTCCAAATGCTTCTTAAACTCCGACAGGCTCGGTGCCGTGACTACGTCCCTGGGGAGCCTGTTCCAGTGCGCGACCACCCTCTCGGTGAAGAACCTTTTCCTGATATCCAACCTCAACCTCCCCTGTCGCAGCTTAACTCCATTCCCTCGGGTCCTATCACTGGTCACCAGGGAGAAGGGATCGACGCCTGCCCCTCTGCTCCCCCCTCATGAGGAAGCTGTAGACCGCGATGAGGTCTCTCCTCAGCCTCCTCTTTTCCAGGCTGAACAAACCAAGTGACCTCAGCCGCTCCTCATATGTCTTCCCCTCTAGGCCCTTCACCACCTTTGTAGCCCTTCTCTGTCCTTTTTGTCCTGTGGCGCCCAAACCTGCACACAGTGCTCGAGGTGAGGCTGCACCAGCACAGAGTAGAGCGGGAGAGCTAGATACTATTTTTGTAAAGACAGATGAAAAGACTTATGGTTTCAGACACAGAAAACCACACACTGACTGAAGATTGAACAAGTTTAAGAAAGCAGCAATGTTACCTACGCAGTGCCAGAACACTAGTATTGCTTTCCTTCAAAAACATCTGTGATTGCCTGGCTTCTAATTCAATAGGTTTTTGAATGGTGCATCTCTAAAGTTCACATCTGCTGTAAAAGGCAGACTAGCACTCTTCTGTTTCTAATTCTCAATTAGAAATTATCCTAATTGCTACTCACATAACACATGCTTAAGGAAATGAAAATGGCACGACCTGAATTATCCAGCCAATGTCGGAAACTTGACCTGTCACTTTAAGTCTCTGACGACTTGATTTGCATAGGGACTAACCACCACCACGACTTCCTCGAGCAATTCCTGGATATTAACTAAAATCAACCACCCAGTAATCAAAAACTGAACTAAACTAAAACCCATTAACAGAATTTCTTCCCTCCTCAGAATGCTGTGCACCTTGTGGAAAATTAACTGTCAATTATATAACGTATATGCTATGTAACAACTAAAGAAGAACTTTGCAATTGAGATTCTTAACAGTGAAGTCCTCAACACACTAGAAGCTTAAGAAAGCAAGCTCAATAGATTTGGCAGGTGGTTTTTTTATTTCATTTTTACTCAACATCTCAAGTCATCAAGATTCACACGCTGCCTAATATACCTAAAGTCTTAAACCCTTCGTTCTAGCACTTGCTTCTGTGTAGACAATACGTTGTTGAGACAAAGGTTATTTCAAACAAAGCTGCCCTTGCTTTGTGGAAAGGTACATTAGAGAACTGTATCCTTCTCTGATATTGCACAAAATCTAATTTAATCATTTACCTGAGTTATACGAAAATACTGTTGAACCCTCATTTCTACTGAATTTTAGTCTTCCCCCAGTTTCTCACATAGACTTCTGCTGTAAGAAGCAATCCACAAAAAAATCTGTAAAATTTGTAAAAATGAATTCTGTCTTGCTATGCTTTCATCAGCTGGTGTATCAGAGCACCAATGCTTTGTGATCCCCACTTCATAAACATAAGAGTGGTCACTATTTTTCAAAAGGGTAGATTTATGTAGCTAGGAACTTACACAGACCTCACATGCACTCTTTGCGATGTATTCTTTGCAATATTTCATAATAAAGCTTTTAAAATAATTGTTGCAATAACCAGTCAATACAAACTAATTTTAGATATGATGCAATATAAATGATTGCATGTGATTGAAAAAGAATCCTTACAGAGGGATTTGCAACCCAGAAAAGTGGTAAACATTTACACTTTACACTAAGCCTCAGAATTATTCATAATCATTCTGCTTTTGCTTTGACTGAAGCCAATCTTACAACATAAAGGTGACCCCCACACACACTCCAAAACTCACCTTTAAAACAGGTACAGAAGGCTTTTAAATATTATTTCAGTCCCCAAAGAAATGAACTATCACTTGGCCAAATATTTACATATATTTGAATTATTCAGGATTCACCTCAACTAAATACTTTCATCCAGGGACTTAAAATCCTGAAAAATCAATCATTAAAAAAACCTCCAATGTCTTTGTTTAGTACCAGTTGTAGTGAATGTCAATAAACACACCTGGCAGGGACCCCTCGCTACTATCTAATCCAACCCCCTACTCTGAAGCAGAGCCAACTCCACATTAACCATGCCTGCCATTTTTATCTTGGGTATTTGGGAATTTCCCTCAATGGTAGTTTCTAAGAGGGGATAAGGTAACTTCATGCAATGCTTCAACAGCCTTTCTGGTTCAGTCTTTCTCTTAGTAACTACCCCGAACTTACCGTGTAACAATTAATATACTATCACTTTTCCACTCCTAGCTAACTCCCCAACTGCATATAAACAAGCACTAAGAAGCTACAACGCCGTTGCAAAACTATCGTCCAGTCACTTTTCTGAAATACAGAAAGCTTCTCATTAAGACATGGTCCTAATTAGCCAAGTTTTCACTGGGGCAAGGGGGAGAGGGAAGCAATCAGTGCTTAAGGTTTTCTCCCATGTTCTTTCTCCTCTACAATACATTTTCAATCATGCTGGATGCCACCACGTATATTATACATTCATTTCACTTCTTGCAGTATGACAAGTCTCGTGCTCTCACATAATGTGAATTGCTCCCCCACCCCAGCTGTCAGACATCCCCCATTAGCAAGTTGCATTGAGGGGGTGCAGGGGGAGACACTTCCCTGGAAGATTTTCAGGGTCCTGCAGAGTAGAAAGCTACCTCAAAGGGGACCGTAAACCAGCGTAGCCGTGAGAAATGCAGATTAAGCAGCCCTGCACGCACACGGACAGGCTGCTATATGGCCCCAAAATTGCCAGTTGAAACCTCGAGGTCCAGCAAGAGTTTTGATCTATGACACTGGTGAGTTCCTTCACTGCAGGGGGTTGAGGCACGGAATGAACCACAGCTGAGTAACCCCTGAGAAACTAAAGAACACAACCATGGGTGTATGTGTGTGGGGGAAATGAACTGGGAAAAAAAAATAATTAATGGTAATATTTTTAATATTAAGAGTAATGGTCAAAGTTCAGGAAAAGCACTAACCATAACCTAGGTGTCAGAGAAAGCATCTTCCTCACCAAAGGATTTAAAATGAGTATGGTAACAGCTGAAAAAATCCAGACAAAAATCAAGACAAATACAGATAGCACTGGACAAAAAGCTATTCATCTGGACTACAATCACCCAAAATATGAATGTGTTTATAGACAAGAAGAAAGGGTTACTATGCTTGAGTTTAGGAAAAAAAAAAAAAAAATTATATGAAGGTACATTGTTCCCTACCCCACTGAAATTATATCAAAGTGACACCCCTGGATCATGATGATCATAAACACAGCATATTGATCACAGGATAACTGATACAGCAAAGCAAGTCCTCAGCAGAATATATTTTTCTTATAATGTATTACAAATGCATTCTCTGTCTATTCTTCAACAACAACAAAACATGAAAATGAAGAGATTTTTAGAGATCAAATGCAATGAAAATGCCAAAATACCTGCACTAAGCAGACACTGCTCCTGGGCTAAAAATTAAAGAGCCTCAAGTCCATTATCACATGAAGGAAAAAACATCATTTATTTCTCTCATTATGAGAGTTCTACCATCCAGTAAAACTTCAAGTTTTTAAAAGTAAAGATATCAAGAAAGCGTAAAAACTCATCAAAATGGAAAAAAAAATTCAATATAAACCTCAACAAGTCTTTGGTGTTTCAGACATAAACTGGAATCAAGACACTTACCCATAAAACCTGACCCTCACAAATAAGTTTTAAATGACAATGATGTATCTAAAATGTCTGAAAGACACTTCCAGTTCTGCTGGATAGCAGAATTCAGCAATATTTGCCAAACATTGCCCTCTGGTGCCTAAAAAATTTTAAATTAACAGTGACAATGAAATCAAGGCTGAAGTACTGTTATATCCTTTACCTAACATATCTGATGCAGAAAAAAAGGAAAAGAAAAAGGAAGCAAGTGTCAGATTTCTTTTCCCTAGGGTCTTGTACCTTATTTCACTAGGAATATTTAGTAATCACTGCTCTTTCTGACCAAATAGAAAAATTTACCTATATGCAAGGCTTCATATCCAGGGAATATATGAATCAGAAGAAAAAAAGATTTTCATTTCCTTGTATTTCTATAAAGCAATCTAAATTGTCTTAGAGTGGATATACACACGCTATTACCACAGCCTGCTTTTCAATCACTTCAAAACTAGACGTGGTGTGAGAGAAACAAAACAACTTGTATGTAAATGGTAGCTTTTGAGGATGCTGTTAAAAGAACATGAGTACGTAAGTGCCTTTTTAGGCTTTGCTTACCAATACTGAAATGCAATCATTCTTTTTTTTTTTTCCAAGTACCACTGCCAAAGTTAGTTTTCTCATTGAACACACTTTACACAATGTTGTCAAATATTTTACGCAAAATTTGTCAAATATTTATTTAAAAGGAAGTTTCCCCACTATTTCTAGCAAGAGTATTTTAGGCAGACCTAGAAATTTTCAACCACAACCCTTTTTACCCTTCTCCTCCCCAGTTTTTTTTGTATATTTTCTTGTCCAATATAGCTTCAACAACAGGCAGCCTGTAAGTAAATATTCTCTCAAGAGGGCGGATATGAACCCACTAAAGATCAGCTCATAGAAACAATTTGAATCATCTTGAGCTATATTAAGGGATTGATTATACATAAAGATTTATCAAATTTTTACATGCTATTTTTAAGTATCTACAAAGAAAGTGCTGGCGGCTAATAATATAGTTTTGAAGTCTACAAAAAAAAAAAAAGAGCAACAGCTATTCTTACACCACCATAAGTCAAAATACCACACTTAAATTGTCTTGAAATAAACAGCAAGAACAAGAAAGGTGGGCTAAGAGTTTTGAGGAAAAAAATAAATAAATAAACTTTTCCAACTTTACAGGGTTTCTCATGAACAATGATAAACGAGGGTTTCTCTCTGAATAATATTGATCAATAATCAAAGATCAATATTGATCAAAGTCATGCCTCCACAATCTCATAAAACTAAATGTACTTAGCATTAATACTTCAAATAATGAAAAAAACTAGAGAAGCCTTTCAATGGGGAATCATTGTCCTTAACAACTTGTGCTGTATCTCAGTTGTAAGATGTCTACCTTCCCAACTTCCAGCCATAACAAGCAGGATGTCACATAACGAATAGTATCCTGATAAAAGTTTGGATTGATGCTTCCAGTGCTTATTTAACATGCAACGAGTAAGCTAAAAGAACAATAAATAATAAACTGAAAGTTGACGCAAAGGGAAAATTAGAAAAAAGGAGTAAGACTATAGATTTCAAGACAGTTGCATGCTGATGAATGGTGAATCGTGCAAAAGGGAAAGAACAGAGGAAACCATGCAATGGAGAACTCAAAGAATGACTTCCAGTCGTTGGAAACAAGATTGAATGAGCAGTCTTACTGCACATGTAAGGTTCTGAGTCAGAAAGAAGGAAAAAGTTGTGGGACAGACAAGATAAAATTGACACCAAACGAAAAGGATACACTCACTATGCGAATGATTCTGAGGCTAAACAATGTGAAAGAATGTGACATTACAAGAAATCATGCAACAAGGAGGCACAGGGACTGCAGGCATGAGCACATTAATAACAAAACAAAACATTTTAAAATATTAAGCAACATCCTGAATTACTAAAATAAAAACAAAATATTTCATTCCTGTGATAAAGTAGTAACTACTCCTACACTCTAGAAAACCCACAGATGAGATCAGAGAATCAGGACAAGTTAGGCTGGAAGGAGATGCTGGAGGTCCTTGTGTCCATCCCGCTGTTCAAAACAGTGACAATTTTCATGTTCCTGTAGGCTTTTCACGGTGATATCCACTTAAGTTTTGAAGGTGGAGATCCCACGTTCTCTCACCAATGAGAAGAGATTAGTGCACAGCAGAATTTCCCAAAGCACTCTATTTACAGATCACTGGCCAAAGAGCTACGTTAATCGCTTCAATTATTTATATCTAGTCTGCATGCCTACTTTCTCTTATGCTCACCACTGAAACTGAAATTCAGTATTAATTCAAAAGATAACTATCATGCTAACAGTAAAAAAGAAGTATTCGAGCTACTAAAATTAATTTGTTCAGTGAATGGACAGAGCGCACACCCATATAAATAACTGTATTCCAAGTTCTTAAGTGCATGCAACCACTCACGAGAAATTTCCCCATTAAGAAATCATCCAAATTTTTTTTTAAAATATATAATTTCATCATTACTTACACAATACAAATTAGACTGTAAATAAAAAAAATGCTCTTAAATTAATTTCTACATGGAGTCCTTTCTGATGCACAGCTTTACAATTACGTTTTCTATTCATTCCTAACACTCACTTCTGTGAGTGTTAGGTAAAACGCTGCTGAAGGAACTGAGTGTGTTAGCTTCTAACAATGAATTTTTTTGGACTGTAACTATAACCTTTCGGTGTGTTCATTTCCTGTGGGAAAAATATTTTATTATATATTGCATATTACCAGTAACTTAGGTCAAATTGTTCGACTAGCCACTATCAATAAAAAAAAAAATCCTGTGCAAATAAATTTACCCTGATTCACTTAGCCTTACAGAACAGTGGGCTCTGTGAGACAGGATTTCTTTTTTAAAGCAATATTAAATATTGACGGAAAAGGTGAAAATATTTAACGAAGGACAACAATGGATTAGAACTGACTGGATATTAAGCTGGTTTGGCAATTAAAGATCTTTTAACCTTTAAAGGAATAACAAAAAAAAAGTCCTGTTAATTGGCATAAAGAGGTGGAAAAAAACAATCTACTTTGTTTCAGTATACACTGCAAGCAGTCCACAAAAAGAGTATCATACAGCTGCACGAAGTAGAAGAGAGCCTGGGCTTGAACCTTCTAACCTTACATGCTTCTCTGGTATTCTAGCCTTTTTTTTCCTCCCTCCTGATCATTTTAGCTTCCAGTGTTTTCAAATAACATATATCCTTGGGAATAGCCGATCCATAAGCTGAAACTTCTATTAAAAAATGAAAGCTTCTCCGAACCAGTTATTTTAATTCCTCATTTTTTAAAAAATGTAGTCAACATTGGAATTTGAAAAGCTAGGATAAATACAGTTTTTTAAATAACAGGAGGAAGAATACACTGATTATTAGATTTCAGGATATGATTATTACCTGAACACTACTACAAGTAAATTCTTTAGCACAAGTTCTAGTCAATGCAGAGAGAGACAGAACTGATTTCCAGGTCAGTAACAGTAAAGCATTTAAACACTCCTAGGGGCAGAGATTTTCATTTCAATACCTCATCATCACTGCAAAATATGAGAAAACTGACACTACTGCACTGTTAAACTGAGGTCATACTGACTTAAACAGTTTTTAAACTATTTGATTTATAGAAAACCATAATTGAAACCCCAATTTAGGTAAGAACTGAGCAAAATTTCAGAAAAATAATAAAAAGCAGAGGTTTCAAAACATACGTACCATGTTTTCTACTCGGAGCTCAAAAGGCATAGGGTTGTACACCATCAGCTGAACTTCACAAACATCTCCCTGGACCCACTGAAAGTCTGTATGAAATGATCATAGAATTAATGCAGGAATTGCCTAATCATAGCATTATAAAAATTAGTATCAGTTGAGCTGTCAGATTGTTATATTACCTTTATGTTCTAAATTAACATCCCTCTATAATCTGCACAGCCCAAGTCCTATTCAAGAGCATCGAGGGACACAAGCTATAAATCACAGGCAAAGCAATGGGTTAAAGGACCGGAAGCGTTCATTAATACACTTATTATATTAATAATAGCAGTTCTCCAGAGCCCCAGTGTGCCAACATTACATTGAAAAAATTAACTCAGGCTTCAGTTCAAAACAGTACTTAAACACATCCTTAAAGTTAACCACCTGAAAGCTTAAACACTTCCATACTTGGAGGCAGGCACAAGGTACACATTACCTTATATAATCAAGACTCATTTAAAAAGCAACCAGATAAGAAATAATCACCACAGGAAAAAGGATCTTAATAATGGAAACAAATCTTCATCTATACATAGCTGATGATATGGGGTAAATAAAAGATCCTTCTAAATTAAGAAGAAAGCATCTGCTCGCCAGCAAGATGCCACCTCTGTTTCCTCCTACTAATTTTCTATGGAAGACAATAAGAAATTTGGGAAATGCTGTGGGAGGGGAAGATGACATGAGGATCTATTGATACTGATTTTTATTTATTTATTTGCTTATTTTTTGAGGTTCACAAAAGGGAGACTTAAGCAATAACACAAATTATTAAGTAACTTACGAAAATACTTAGGAAAGACATGACCAGTAAATAGGTCAAGAAATAAGCTGCACTTTCAGTTTATATCTCACTACAAATGACAGAGGTTCAGCTTCAAAGACACTTCACCTTGCCAGGTGTAGAATTTTGTGGTTTGTTGGTTTGTTTTGTTTGTTGTTTTTTTATTTTTATTTAAGAAGGTGAGAAATGTAAGAAAGTGAGGTCAGCAGCACAGATACAATTTCTGAGGAGCTACTCAATGGAGAAAGATTATTTCACACCACCACTTCGTAATGTTTTCAGCCCACACACTCCTGTCTGCCTTCCAAATTTCTTGCAGTAGCCACATGCACTTTACATTCAGACTGCATGCTGAATCTGACAATATTCGCCATACAAGCTGAGGACCTGCAGTCCAAATAAACAAAAGGTGGTTTTAAAATATTCATTAAGTAGATTAAATAAATCATGACCATAATCTAATCTATAACACACACTGATTAGCTTTTAACTAATTTACTCAATGATTTTAACATGTTATTAGCATGTTATTAAAAGGAGTGTTAACTCCTTTTACTAGGATATTAGAAAATGTCCTGTAAAAAGATGGAATTATTAAGACTAATTCACAATTAAAACCATCTGTACTCTAATTGCACGTTCACAATCACTATCTGATTAAATTTTGCACGCAGTATTAGATAGCTCAAGGGATATGTACTTAATGCAGATGTTTAACTAATTAATGCTACTGGAAACTAAAAACATTCTGAGATATTAACAGGTTATATTACTATGAAACATGGAAAGTAAAACAGTTAATTAAAACAAAATGTTCAAAAACATTTGTATGGGATGTTTTATAGATTTTTTTTTTTTAATTAGCTTCCTTATTAGTGTCCAAAGTCTTATGCATTTTGCAGTCCCCAAAAGAACTGGTAGCTCCTTTGAAGACCTATCGCACAGAGCTTCAAAGATATTTAAGCACCGAACCCCTGTTATGAGTAACGATCAAGGAGGCACTTCACTCCTTGCAAATTATAGTCATTTCCGGATTATTCACAGGATCAGAATGCCTTTTTTGAAAATAAATTCAATGCAAACACATGAAAAAGTGATTCTGAAAAGGTCAGTTACCAAAAAATACATCTTGGATTCTCATCATTTCATCTTTCTAAGTTTCACTCGAAACAAGCAAACCTTTGTTTGCTGACAAAAAATTCATCTGATGTTTTAATCTCTCTTTGATTCCAAAGAGAAAGGATTCTAGGCTCATTTCTTGTTTTTTGCAGGTTTCACCCCTCCTTCATTATCAGATACTCCCTGCGCTACCTCCCTAAAAACCACTGAAATTTATTTGCAGGCAACCACATAATATACATTGTGAGAGTGCCTCCCGCAGAAAAACACAACCAGTCACCACCATCACCACAAAGGCGCTCCCACTTTAAGGGCTCTCACTAGCTACCTCTGGTTTGCTTTCCAGAAGATCTACGTAAAAGACACCAGGACAACGCTACAGAATTGCTTCCGGGGAGGGGGGGGAAGCTTTTGAAAACAAAGGTAAAATACAGCTATATGGTCCTAGGTTGAGAGCTGTATTTATAGCACCTTTATGTAGGTATGACAGATTACTTGCAAGATTTACAAATGGAACTGTGTTATACTATCAGCAGTACTATTTAGACTACTAGCACTTTACAACAAAAATCACTTCATGTCATAAACCACGAGGTTTGTTTCTCATGGCTAGTATAGTATTAAAGCAATTTAACCAGAATATAACAATCCCATTTATTGTTTCCAATCAGAAAAGCTAATCAAGCTGAAAGCTCAAAAGCTGAAAACATTTCCCTAAGACTTTTCAAAAGGGCTTTGTTTCCCTTTGATTTGTCAGCAATACTTGATTTCCTTTGCTGTAACAATGATTTATCCAAAACATGGTTTACATATTCCCATAACAGAAAAACAGTTCATTTGTTGTTGTCGTTGTTTCTAATTAAAGTAGATTAAATACATCTTTAAAATATTTTCATTATTTTCAAAGTTTATTAAATTCCTCTGCTTCTTACAAAGGAAGTATCTGGTTTTGTTTTGTACGTTCTTTTGCTTGTAAAACTTTCAACCAAACAGAGGCTTTTAAAAGTGAATGCACTGGATATATACTTCAAAAGACGAAAGCTTTACAGGATCACAAGCAGCTCAGAGCTCTCCATAACGCTAAATAAAAAACTAACAGGAGAAACTGCCCTGAATAATACAAAATTCCTATTCCCACAGCACATAAACAAATCAATATGTACTGCTACCAAAAATAGAGGTTCCATTTTGTAGCCATCAAGGAACAAGAATACTGCATAACACAACTGTTTGACATGATTAGCAATAATGTTTTAATTAAATGAAGAAACAAGGTATACTTAAGAGATTAAATATTGAAAATTTAATTCTCAATCTTTTTTTTTTTCAATCAAATGAAGAGAAATAATATGAACTGTTTTCCAAAGAAATACCATAAGATATACCCTCAGATCTATGTTTTTAAAACTTCTTATCCTTTATTAGCATCTTTTGAAGTCAAAGTAGTACTGCAGCAAAGCAGCACTGAACCATGTTCATCCAAACTGCCAGGTAATAATCCATACCTCTGCGTACTTCATAATTCCTCATGTTTCAACAATCATTGAAAATACACATCATCATAAAGCTAATTAGAAAATGTGCATGTTCTTCTCAAGGTGGAGAATATCATCTTAACCATAAACAGGCATCCACAACACAGGCAGGTAAGTCCAGCATCTAACCTAGCAGACTGTGTGGAAAAAGCTTGGGGCCCCATGTGTTAGAATGAAGAATCAGACAGAGATTCTCCAAGTACTGGCTCTGCAGACCAAATGCAATCCAGATGAACAAGCCAAATGGTTGCTACACTGCCGGAGAAAATTAATTTTAAAAGTAGATGAGAGGACTGTGGGAAGGGGGGAAAAAAAGGAGCCAAGAAAGAAGGAGTTCCAGAGAGCAATGCAATACACTACAAGGAATAAGAGAAATTG
>VXAL01018408.1:889602-902162 GCA_013399475.1 Chauna torquata
GGCTGGACAGCTGTACAATATACTAGATGTGCTGTGTAGATGTAACTGGAAGCTTTATATTTAGAGGTAACTAAATTTTTTGTCGGATTACGGATTTTTTACCACTGTGGCTTTTATAGAACTTTCATAGAACTTTCAGAAGGAAGGGGCAGGGGAGAGGAGCATGATCAGCAATTCTTCTCTGTTAAATAATACTGGCATTTGTTTCCTCAATCCAGCCTGTTTAACACCCCATGGCAAAATAGCAGTAACTATTTTCAGCACTCCAAGTGCAGCCAGGCCAGCAAAAGCTGACACTGTAAGCACTGTACCTGGATGGTGAGCAATTTCTTAAAGCTAAGCATAGGAATAGCAAGAAAACGTAATGCGCTTCTTAGAATAGAAAATGTGCTTCTCTCAGAACAGAAAACATTTTAAGTGAGAAAGGCAGAGTCTTTCCCCACTGAAGTACTGTTAATCTGTTGATAACGTTTTGACTGGCCTTCAGAAACCCACCTTCAGAATATATTTCCCAGGGAAATCGTCTAACAGAGACAAAGGTACCTGAACTTGCCACTGGACAACTTTAAGGTCAATGGAAAACCTGCCAATATGGGCCACGCACATCAGTAATTCAATTCATCCTAAAGCAGGAATCTAAACTTGGTCAGAAAAAGTGCTCACCTGTCTCTTGATTGCAAGTATAATGTAGGATGACTAGTTTAGAACTACGCACAGATTTTTAGTGAAACTAAGTCCACCTCGATGTCAGCTGACAACGAATTAGTCAAACGACTCCCCCACTGTCACATGTAACTTTGGTTCTACCTGTCACAGTTTTAGGATCAGAAGTCCACACTGCATGTTATGTGGCAAAGAAACTGATAACAGCTGCGACTCCAAAGTGCGCGCTGCACCACTGAGCAGGCAACACAAAGCAGATACCTGCAAAGCCATCCCAGAAGTCTTGTCATTGCTAACCAAATCCTGCACAGGTATTGAGAGGACTAGATGCATTTTTCCTCCAAGGAGTACATCAAATGTGGAGTGACACAGGTGGTTAACCAATGTACAGCTTTGTACGTGGTCCCACCAGGGGACAAAACATTTTTCAGGACACCAGTGGTGCGTTTGCCCATATACATCCACCCTCAGGTATGCGCTCAAGTCAAATCTGTACCTTTAGAGAGCACCTCCCACACAACAAATTGCTAGTGTGAACAGACCTATCACGTTAAATAAACTACAAATACCTAGACAAGGTCACTTTCTTCAGTAAAAGAAAAAAAGTTAGAGAGGACATAGTAACACTAGCTATAGCATGAAAAATGGTCATGGAGTAAAACATTAATTTCATTTTAGAGACTGAAAGTAATCTGAAAATAGATATAGCTTTCAATCTTTGGTTACACGTTTCATTATCTTTTTGTGATACCAGAACACTTGCTTCATGAAATGTTTGATGACATCCCACACAGAACTCAAACCTCTATGAGAACTCTTTTCAATAACTTCCCCCATACTTTTTCTGAATGGGGATTACCTTTCCTTCCAAAAGCCACTTCTCAACAAAGACTTTTTTAGCCTTTTCGTTTATCATTGGTGCCAAATGGTTGTTTTTCCTATCTCTGTCTCTCTCTCTCAAATACTTCGTACTAGGCTTTAGTGTAAACAAGGTATTATTCACTGGAATGATTGCATGATGTGCTTAGGAACACAGGCACAAAATGGAATGTAGATTTAGAAAAGGCCAATGAAGGGGCCAGCCTGAAAATGCAACATCTGGAAAGGAAGAGCTACAAAAGGCATCAGTTCCAGCTGATTTCCAAGCTCCATGGATGGAGACAGCATCCAACTTGTGGACTTTCAGTATGATCAGGTACCTAACTTAAATCTCAGCTGCAACTATAAAATACTTCTCTTAGATTATATCAGAAACTCTTGAATGATGGTTTAAAAAAAAAAACTTTCTACTTCTGAAACTAAAGACCACAGAAAGTATTTTCTGCTCAAAGGCTCTATTTTTGCTTAAGAACTTCTCAAAACAATTTGACACTTTGACATTTTTTCATGTTATTGTGAACAGCTTACGTAAACTGAGAGGACTACTTCTTTCCAGTATCTTTCAAAAGTTGACAGGTACTGTGGAAATTGATCGCATTTTGGAGTCTTACCTCACAATAGGCAATTTGGTGAATGGAACAGGAGGTAACTTCAAACCATCTGGAAGAGTGATAAATTCCATTGTGCCAGGGCACTTTGCTGTGTAGCTTTCCAAGCTCTGTGTTACATCTTTCTTTTCTAGAAAATAAATTTGTTTAAAATAGAATAAGAAACACTTTCAACTTACATGCAACAAAAGTTTAAGATGAAATTATAAGCTGAAGTTTTACTTGCTTTTTTGCATTTTTACAAATAACTCTAATGGAAAGCCAACTAATGTCTGGATAACAATGCCTTACACTATGCACCAGAAGCCTTAATGGATGGACCAAAACTAATTAAATGGGCTTTAATAAGCAAGACAGTTTTATGGACTTTTCAGAATTTTTAAACTGTTGGTGTATACCTACATTTTGCTAGTTTTTTCATTGTCAAGATAACAAGTTCTACAAGTTAGCTAGCAAATCTAAATATCCAGAGCAAATGGCATCTAGAACATGAAGGTTATTGATAACATTATGTGAACAAGCCCTGTCCTGAAACACCAGCTGAAACAATACCAAAGGCAAAGGAGAAACAAATGAATTTCCATGTTATTTTGTGTTAAAACTACCTAATTCTTAAAATAATTACACTGTGCTGCTAAACTGTAACAAGCAGTAAGAAAATTCTTCTTTGGTTTTGCTTAAAAATACAAGAACATTCAAGCAAACATACATGATTCGTGTCATCTTCAATAGCGTATAATAAATGGTTCTGAATTTAATCCAACTGTTATTTCCAACAATTCATACAACTGTGTCTCCAGAAGAAAATGTCTATTGGGATATATATGGCCTGAACATGAAATTGTATTTCTCTGATGAGACCGGAGTCTGCAAACAGAAATAAACCTGAAAGCATGCGTTTAAATGGGAGAATGAGATTGCTGAAGACTCTTAGACCTACGTTGGTTTAAAGTAAAGTGAACTTTCCTCTGTACATGTGCTACCAGTAAAAATAAGTATTCAGTAACTAAATTGTTTCTAGAAAATACTTCAGAGATCTAAATACACAAAGAAAAAGGATGAGTGATAGCAAATACTGCTTTCCAAAAAAAAATTGCTTAGGATATTAAAAAAGATAGTTTGTTTACACTGATGAGAAAAACCAAGTATGAAGTTTATACAAAACTTCAAAAAAAAGTCATGCATACTTAGAAAAAGGGCCTGACATAAGATTAGATATAATTATTGCTTAGATTTTAAATTTTAGTGACAAAGTTTCACGATTTCTTAAGAACTGCCTGTAGTTTTCTTTTGTATTGTAAATAGCTCCATTAAAACATTCTCACTTAACCAGTTGCAGGTGATTGATTGATTGTTAGCTGTAGCAGTCTTCAGCAAATGAACCAAGACAGACTCTGGGTCCCTACTGTTCCCCCATCAAGAACTTACTTTGAAAGTCTAAAATTTCAACTGATGACCTCAGTACAAAAGGAAAATGGACAGTGTGAAATTACCAGCAAGCTTCTTTTAAACAGGGCAGCATTTTCTTACAAGTAACATGCCATGCCTTCAGGAACAAACTGAATGAGAAGCTCCTGAAGATTCTCAGATGTAGAAGCACAATAACGTTTTAGAAGCAATTAGGCATGGTTTGAGCGTTATCATCAGTAATATTTACTGCATAAAAGCCCAAACTAGTCAACTATGTCCTGTCCACTCTACAATCATTTTAAAGGAAAGTATGGAGTAAGGAGAACTGAGTCACTGGATAATCGATAATTACGTGATTCCCTGTACTTTCAGATCAGAGGTCAGTGCAGCTACTTTCCCAAGGTCACTGGGGCTACCTTTCCTTTCTCTTCTGCTCTTCTCTTTCTTTTTTCCGCTTTATAAAGGTGTACTGGGCTACATTAGGAATAATGTAGTCAGGAAATCAAGGGAAGTCGTTATATCCTTCCCCTCAGCACGGATCAGGCCACTCCTCCAGTACGGTGACCAGTTTGGGACTTCCCAGTTCAAGGCAAGCGTGGAAAAACTGGAGAAGGACCAGCACAGAAATGCGAACACAGTGAAGGGTCTGAAGCATATGGTCTACGAAGACAGCTGGAGAGAGCTGGCCTTGTTTGATGAAAAGACAGATCCAGGGGAAACTAATCACCACCATCGCAAAGCTGGTGGATCCAAACTTTTCCTTGTAGTGCCAGATGATATAACAATGAGAAACAGCACAGACTGTAGCTTGGCTGGTTCAGATCGGATATTAGGAAAATGTTCTGCATAGGAGAGCAAGTGCAGCTCTCACAGGAGCTGTGGAATCTCAGTCACTGAAGGTTTCCAAAACACAGCTAAATAAAACCTCAGCTGGTAACAGTCCTGGCTTAAGTTGGACTAGATGTCCATCAGAGATACTGTCAGAGCAGTATTCCTACTATTCTGTTGTTTCAGACGATTGCTGCTGCCTCCTGGCCATCAGCACCTCACTCTCCTTCCAAGTTATTACCACTTGCCTCCTTGTTTAAGGCACAACTTATCACAGCAACTTCTTCCAGAAGCAGCTAGATATACCACTGAGATCATGGGAAGGATGCTCTCATTCTTATCTTTTCTCCCTAAAAGATAAAGGAGGACTGCATTTAAAAGGAGCATGAAGCTTGAGAGAGCAACTACCATTTCAAGTCTACCAAATCTGGCAAGACATAGACCTATTCATTTCAACATGAGTAAAGAAACATGTGAGCTGACAAATTTACAAACATTTAATCATTCTGCAACATCTGTAAGCCATTTCTTTGTTCCTGTATAGGTATGGACATCCATTCATGACACCGTGCAAAAATGACACAGTGATTTATGGCAGAGGAGAACATGACTACTGGACTGTTCTTGTCCAACATAAACTGTCAGGAACTACAAAATTACCAACTTTCACAAGTAAACCAAGGGATAGTCCTTCAGCAGTATATGGCAGGGAAGAATTACACTTAACTTGCTTGGTTTTGCCTGCCTGCTATTTCTCAAGACCTACAGCAACAACAGATCACCCTAACTGGAAAGAGCACTTTCAGTAATGAAAGAACACTAGCTGGAGGGATCATACATGTGTGAAAACATGAATGGGAGAAGCATACTATTTTCTCCTTTAATATTAAACTACTCATGGTTCAGGTAGGTCCTATACCTGTTTCTGGAAGAGCACATCTCAGTAGGTGCTGCTAGGAGAGAGCTAATCCCTAGCACACACTCATGTCAGTTAGCTTCAAGGTTCAGGATATTACTTCATTCATGGATTTTTAATGCAGATTCAAATAGCCCAGTGAGAACTAAGCAGTAGCATCCCCTTTTATTCTCATAAGATATATGTTTGTCTATTTCTTATACTACTCACTTTTGGTTTAACATCTGTCAGACCAGTCAATGTGATGCTACATTTGAAATGCTATTGGTAAGTTTCCATCCATGTGCTTTCTTCTTCCTAAACAGTAACTGAGGTTCCCAAAAACTCAACTTCTCAAAGTGCATCTTGTATGATTGCTCTGCTGAAACACTAATACATCATTGTAGCATACTGATGGCTACAGGTATTTTCTAGTACACGAGTGTCATGGTTTTGGTTGGGACAGAGTTCATTTTCTTCACAGAGCCTCACACAATGCTGTGTTTTGGATTTTTGATGAAAATAGTGGTGATGGTTTTGGTTGTTGCAGAGCAGTGCTTACACAGAGCCAAGGACTTTTTTGTTTCTTGTGCTGCCCTGCCAGCGAGGAGGCTGGGGGTGCACAAGGAGCTGGGAGGAGATGTAGTCAGGGCAGGTGACCCTGACTGACCAAAGAGATATTCCACACCATATGACATCATGCTCAGCCATAAAAGCTGGGGTAAAGAAGGAGGAAGGGGGGGACGTTGGGAGTGATGGCGTTTGTCTTCCCAAGAAACCATTACGCATGATGAGCCCTGCTTTCCTGGCAGTGGCTGAACACTGCCTGCCCATGGGAAGTAGCAAAAGAATTCCTTGCTTTGCTTTGCTTGCGTGCGCTGCTTTTGCTTTACCTGGTAAACTGTCTTTATCTCAACCCATGAGTTCTGGCACTTTTACCTTTCTGATTCTCTCCCCATCCCACCTGGGGAGAGCGAGCGAGCGGCTGTGTGGCACTTAGCTGCCTGCCAGGGCTAAACCACAACAACGAGACATGTCTTCCACTGAAGTTTGTGCTGCTCACATCAATCTAACATTCGTAAGCTGCTAAGGCCAGGAACACATATCCTTTCAAAGCAAATAAACATTGATTGGAATTGCCTTCCTTACGAAATTAATGTCACACAACTGACAAATTGCCTTGCTTGTGTCTATGTGCCACTGAACTGTCTCAAGCCACTCACCACATTGTAATCGGCTGCAGGAAATATTCCAGAAAATATGTTTTAGGCATACATACACACTCAGATCAGCATAGCAGAGCCAGGAGTTGTAGTGGTTCACGACTGAGTATTTGCATAAAAATTTCAGGCTACAGTATTCAGGATGTTATTTGCCATTTTATAAGAGCAAGGGCACATAATACACGTTGAACCTACTGAGATAGACTGCATCACAGGTACCAAGAATAATGAAGACAACGATATAGCATGCACTAAATTCTGCTTAAGACCGGAGGTCCATTATTCTGAAGAATCGGCTTTTATTTCTCAGCGTGAAACACTGTCAATTGCTGCATTCAAAGAAAACATGCTGCTACTTGCAAAAGGAATTAGTTTCATAGATTTTAGAGTCACATTTTTATTTCACAGTAGAAGCTCAGCATGCTTTCTGCAAAGGCAAGGCTAAAACGAGACTTTTTCTATGCTGATATTATATGAAGTGCAGTTTATAGCATGCTGCCAAGCCAGCAGCCCTATTACTTTTCGCTTAGCACTGCATCTCAGCTGAAATGCAGAAGTAATCTCCATCAACAGGACATACCAAGAAGCATCCATAATGTAAAAGAGCAAGAGCTGCACAATCTTTCCTGAGAGCCACTTGAATGCAAACATTGGAGCCTCCCTCCTTTGACTGAGCACCTCCGCTACCTGAGCTCTGTGGTATGAATGAATGATACAAACTTCTCTGTTTAGTCAAATTTGCATCAAAGCCTAACAGTTGCCAAAACCTACTACAGACTGCTGTTTTCAAAAAGCTTTGATTTTTTTCAAGCATCTGCCTGGCTGTCATTGTATTTTGACACGATCAAACACTGCATCAACTTTCTGGGAAGATTTTTTTTCAACTATTGTCTCCTGACCCATAGTTTAGGAAACTATCTGTGGCTGAAAGCAAGGGGTATTATTGGTAGTTATCCTCCTCTTTGGAAAGAAGGGATGGAAAACAGCTACTCTTGGAGGTCTTTGCCCACCTCGTATCTTCATGCTTGTATATGCCAGCAGGAAAGCAATCGCCACTTGATCCTTTGACCTGTGAATTATCCTCAACAGCTTTAAAAGCCTGCACTGCAGCTGGAAACACTACTGATTATTCTTGTGTAGGTATTACAGAGGTTCATTTACTGAGTAAGAAATAAGGGGTTATTTTCTCATGTGGAATAACTACATTCATGATCATTTTCTCCAATTTCTCTCCAGACTCATTGAAAGATCAGGACCGTAAAAAGGCTACAACTGAAATAAAGCTGCACAAAGCCATAGTCAGTATTGCCACTTGAGCACACACTTCTCCGTTTGTTCATTATAACCTCATACTACAATTTCCCCATTTCAGACAGAACTATTTTCATTACCATTTTCTTGCCGTTTCTGCTGAGAATTTTGCAAGTCCACCAGTAGTGTTCGTAATTTTTTGCTTAACTACTTCATGTCAACACAGCAAACATTGGTTGTGTCCCAAACCTGCTCTGAGCCTTTTTCTAATACAAGGAGAATACAAAAATCTGAAAACTTCAGTTGCAGTTAGAAACCATTTGTGACTGAAAGCTACCGAATGTAAAAAAAGTCTTTCTGCTAGTTTGGCAATAATGTGAAGCAATACTTCACAATAATGGAGCCACTGAAAAATCTGAACAGGACAGGAAAGAAGGTCAGTTATATACGAACACTTTTAAGCACTTAGGTAACCACAATTTAACCATATCACACAAACAGCATTTCATGCCTTGGCAGGTAACAGAGTAAATTAGAACACAATTGTTTTAACTGTATGTTTTAACTCTTTAATACTTGAAGAAATGTAGAATATCTGCATTCAGTCACAGTCACTACCCTTTAAAAATGCAGTCAAATATTAAAAATAAAGTGTTTGTTTCTTTGACAAACAAATGGTTGATGTTGTATTGAAGTTATTCTGCCCCTTGCAGAACAACCTACAGCAAGGCAGAATGAAGAAAGGGAACAGTTTACGTCTGACCTGCCAGTTGTACTGGAAGACAAATGACTTTCTGGTTCCTTACATAACTTGCTAAAATATTGGAAAAGAAAGTGGGAAACAAATAGCTAAAAGCCTTCTGACTTCAATTTCCCTCTGGTAGTAAGCCCAGAATCAAAGGTTTAACAAAAAAAGCTAGTACCCAGGGTTGTTTGTGCTGGCTGAGCTTCTCCTTCCTCCTTGAAAACAGCAAGAGGCATTCACAAAGAAGAAGTTAGAGGAGACCTCATGCAGCAGTCAACTCCGAGAAGTGGCAGCCAGCTGGCCTGCCCAACTCTCTCAGGAACAAAGTGTCAGACATCTCCTTGACAAATTACTAGTAACAAGACAGAAAACAGTCAGTCTGACAGCAGAAAAAGCAAGAGAAACAGTAATTTCTGCACCCAGAAACATAGATTTTTCCCTTCACAAAATAGAAAGTTGCTTGATGAGCCATCTTCCAACTAGAGGAGATAGAAAGTCAGTATCTGCTGCTGGGGAGACAGCACCTGCACCATCCTGCCATCAAGATGCTGTTGATCCTTCAAAGAAAAAAGGAATTCAGAAAGGCCACAAAACACTTTAAGACCCTCACAAAACCTGGAGTAGAAAATGAATATTCATAAACTGTAACCACTACAAACTGTTTTTACCCTGAAGTTAATCACTAGGTTATAGCACGTATGCAAAGGTCTTCATAACCTTTCAAGTAGTCCCTCAAATTCTAGTTTGGAAGAGATGTAGATGGACAGATGCTTCCTATTTGTATATTCTGTACATCACTCTTCATTACCACAAGAAAGCTAATGTTTTAAGTGAAGCATCTTAGCAAGACTTGCCTGATCAATCCACTTACTCAGTATTTCAGTTGTTTAATTCAGCAGAACAGAGCAGGTCTCCTCTAATTTGCAGGCAAGCATCACTAGTTTTTCCCATTACATAAAGTCTGATAGGAATTAGATGACAGTATTGTCTACATTTTTAGTAAATTGCATCTCTTCTTGAAAGAGAAATACTCAGAGTAAGTAAACATGATTTCAAACTGCTCAGGGGTCTCAAACAAGTTGCTCTGAAAGGAGCGCAGTGAATGCTGGGTTTTCATTCCAATATTCTCTACTGCAATAAATCTCATCACTCACCTGTTTTCACAATGCCCTGAACAGCTATGTTTCAGTCTCCTACATATATTCATTAGGTCACCAGTTAAACAGAAGGCACATGCAAGCTGACTGGGCAACTGGATGTCAAAGTGACCAAAGCGAGTTAAGATTTAATGGTCTTTTTTCCTTTGTCCCCCAGGGCACTGTTAGCTTTTACCTTTTCCGTGTATAAATAAGTGTCACGAAACTTGAACAAACTTAACACCTCTGATCTGTTCTCCACACCACGTTTTCATCTATAGACTCAAAAGCTATTCTTATGGGGAAAACCAGAAAGGCACCAGCAGACAGCCTATTATATGAATCCTATTTCTTTGAGAAATCAAGCAAAATAAATCTCTAAATAAATACAGTGGAGACTAAAACTAATAAAATGCACAGTTTGACATGTAAAAGAGCAGGAATGACAAGAAAATAATTAACCTGTTCTAGCCAGAGAGCTTGATGAGTAGGACCCACTTTCATGAATAGATCATCATGAACAGCATCAAAGAAAGTGGCTCGATCCTTACAAGGAAGAGAACGACTGCAAGGGGATTCAGTTTTTTGCTGTGTAATAGTTCATCTTCAAAAGAGAAATCAATGGCTTTACTCCTAACATTGCAGGAGGGGAGGAAAAAGAAGAACATTTGGTTTCAACACAGACAAAATATAGAAGAGTTGTCTGTGTCAGAATAATGTTGTCTGCTTCTGAAGACCTCCACAGAGAAAGAGAGAGAATGGAAAGAAATTCTCTAAATACACAGTGGTCTTCTATTACAAGACTTTTCAGTCTTTTCATTATATAAAATGTGTACACGTCACAGCGAGTTTGAAATTCACACCTAGCACAAAAATATTTTTAGATAAAACCTCAAAAAAATGACATAGTTGACATCAGAGTTCAGAAAAATGCCATTAAATTTCAGCATCGGGTTCTCCACTGTATCTGAGAAAACTTCAGCTGTCTTTGAACAACATTTCAAAATATATTTCGTACATGCAAAATCAATATGTAAACCACTGAGCAATACTAATGATTTTTAATGTCAATAAATACCAGAAGACCTACCTTAAAATAAAGCGGAGCAAATTAAGCAAAGATAATTTCCATAACAATAGAAGTTAAATACAACTGCTACAAAGCCACTTCTGACCAACTCAGGCTTTGTAAAAATTTACAGATACAACGGCATAACCATTATACGCATTTGATTTTGTATTTTGGGTGGAAGAAGCACACAGAGACAGAAGATGGTAAGAAAAACATCCTAATTTCTGTAGGACCTTTTTCGCCACTATACTGCCGTGCAAAGTCATTGGAATTTGGCTAGAGAGAATTAACACAATTCAGAGTTTCAATGCCTCCATTAGTGACATAAAGAGAACACACTCCCCTTGCCTGAGAAAAGGACAGCTTAATTGTTTAAAGACCTAGACAGCTATGTTTGAAAACGGATAATGAAAACATGCCAGCTCTCTCTACTAACATATTTGGGTTTTCCAACCCTTTCGAAAAAGCATTTCTTCAGTATCACTTCTGGATCTTATTGCTCTTTTCAAAGCACATCCAGTCATACTCATCTTACTGGGAGTTCACCAAAGCAGATGGATGATTCTCTTTTAAACATCGATATTTCTTTTTACATATAAACTGCTACATTTGGTAGCAGCCTTGATTACAGTGCCTCAATTTAGATTTAGGCTAAAGGGAGAGGGTATTGGGTCTGTTAAGTGCCATATAAAATGTATTTGGATTTTAGTAAAACAGTTAATAAAGCACCTAAAAAACGGCCTCCTTCAGTACAGTACATTAGCTCTTAAAAATACACCACATATTATTCATGTCTTCACATTGCCAATTAAAGTATATCTTCCCCAAAGTAATTGTTTTCTGGAACAGCAACTTTGCAAGTTGTCTTTACTTGAACACTGATCTTTTCTGTCAATTAATCAAATCAGGCTTCTTCAAAAAACAGAGACAGCTACATGAAGATGGGAATTTTAAGGTACAGCTTGGAAACTTCATTTTATTCTTGAATGACTTTAAACAAGTTTGTAAGAATATTTTGTCATAAATGTACCTTTATATTTTAATGACTCATTTTCTGTTTCACCTAAGAATTTGGATAAGGTAAAGGCTGGAGATTTTGTCTGCACACAAGTCTAAATTAAGGTAAATCATGTGAAATACTTCCAGGTTTGTTTGTAATGCTACACAATTTGAGACAGTGTTCACTTCATTTACATTACAGTAGTTTTTCTTTCATATAACATTGACTTAAACTGCTAGTCTTCCTATTTTGTGCCATCCAAATGAATTTAAATCTTTTATTCCTGTTGGTGACTTTGTTACTAGTTTAGTCAGTCTCATTTATTTATTCCACTTCACAATTAATAAATTCACTGAAGTAGGGGCTGAACCAGAGTTACTCAAGTCACACAAGGATAANCTTAAGTTTCAGCATAGTCTAAAAGACATGTATTTCACAAAAATAAATTACATCAGCTCCTCTAGAAAACACCAGTTCCAGAGCGAGGTTTTAAAAGAATAAAATAAGTCTAGAGTGTTTTAGCCTGCTGCTACTATTCTGTATTAAAAAAAAATTCTGAAGATGCAGGAGTGTTCCAGATAAACAACCCCCAGCAACAGGAACACATAAGAGTGCTGAAGTTTTATAGCACAGGACTGAACAAAACAGAACTAGATCAAAAGCGGCAAAATTCAAATCTAAACTACATATCTTAAAACAAATTCTAAACACCATCCGTGCCACTGATGCTCCCCTTATATGTTAACCTCGTACAGGAAAACTTAAATAGTACTATGCAGCATCATGCTTTGCAGTATTGCAAGAGAGATGGAAGGGTCAGGAAAAAAAAAAAAACACTTTGGCCAGTAGG